>LPNX010438586.1:728566-831817 GCA_001517045.1 Pseudotsuga menziesii
CCCTTCTCGGTGGTGTGCCATGTAGGCCCTATGCATACTCAAGCAATCGGTCATAATGGATATTAAATCAAAACATGTTCTGCATATTGAATTCAACAATCAAACATGCATATTATCAGCAAGGGTCACAAAACAATTATCCATTTGTCGACGCAGTATGCCTTTGTTAAGGAGGAATGGGGGCTCCTTCCCTGAGTTAACAATCCCTCAGTTTTCCATCCCAACTCCTTTTTAAATTTCATATCCACACATGTCTTACTGACATAATTTATACCATCTCACTCATGTTACTATCAAACATGCAGTGCAGATGAGGCATTTCCAAAATGTTCAATGGCGTTTCACCCGAAACCCATTTCCAAGACAAGGGAAAACCTTCCCATGAAGTTTGGCTCTTGCAAGCCATCACACATGATCTTCCTACAACGTGCACCCCTGGCACATTCATCAAATAGCCAAACAGTCAATCATTATCTAATAATACAATCCAAATTGATTTTTCCATAACCAAACAATGCCATTAGTAATCAAATTCAATAGGAAATTGCAATTCTTTCTACTACAGAATTAATTTGCTCAATTGTGGGTCTCTTGTAAGCAGCACTAATATTCCCATTATAATTTTATGCTTACTAACATAACATGAATACCCACTTACCATGCGTCCTCCTGACACAAACTTATACAAGCCAACAGTGATTAGTAGTCGTCAGCAATTTCTTAAATCCGAAATTCACAATTCAAATTTAATAATCCATTATGCATGTAGACTATTCTCACAAAGTTTGGCTCTTTTACATGGTAGATTCTGGCATTGGTCAGGGTCTTACCTCTCACTTCCATGCTCGAAATAATCTACCTGAAACCTGAGCTTCAATCAACCAAACATAATCTTATGCAAACCAATAGTGACTAGTAGTTGTCAACAATTTCTTAAATCCGAAATTCACAATTCGAATTTAACAACTTATTATGCATACCAACTATTTTTACAACCATAAGACTTTTCTCATACATGGTAGATTCTGGCATTGGTCAGGGTCTTACCTCTCGCTGCCATGCTTGAAGTAATCTACCTGAAACATGAGCTTCAATCAGCCAACACTTGGTAAGTCTGGATGCATATAACCTTTTCATTGCTACAACCATCACTGAAGCATTTTCAGAATTCATAAAATTCAAATACTTCTAGCTGTTAGTCACATCAATGTTTACCAAAACTCATTTGCTTCACGCAATCATCATCATACTATCATTTACAAGGTATAGTCACATCATTCATGCAATTAAATGAAATGTTTAGATACTCCTTACTTCACAAGCGTATCATTTGTACCACCTTGCTCTTCCATAGAGAATTTTTGGTGGCCAATTGATCATGACTATCCTGCATTCATAACAACCTTTGAAATGGTTCCTAAATTGTCATCAATTCACCATTTCAGCCATTAGTTATTCATAATATCACATGCACTCATCTCAATGCGTTCATGCAATGCATTACAACATTTGCACCTTTACTTATGCAATCAGTCATTCACATCCTTCATATGCATACATTCAATGCATAAATACAAGATTTATAAAATCTTTTTTTAATGCATATCCACATGGTATGAGGTCTCTTACCTTTACCAATTCATGGAATTTGTCATAATCAAACTCTTACCTACATGGGTTCTACTTACACCCTTGGCATTGCCAATTTGGCTAGTATCTTGCAGAGGATTGCAAACTTGCTCACCAACTTTTGTTATGGACTTGTTGCCTTATCCCTTTCTTCATAGGGTTGCTGGTCACATTCATCAGCATCCGCAACATATTCATCTGGGTCCATTTCATCGTTGGTTTTTCCACTAATGCCAACATCAAAGTAACGATTATTATTATTGGTTCATACCAAAACATATCCTTATACATTTCAAGCATAAAACTTAGGAAATGTAGTTATAATCAACAAGATAGGGTTTTAAGGAAATTTCCCTTTTCAAGTCTTTCATCCTTGCATGGAACTACTCTTCCACACAACAGCTAGTTAGCCTTCATAGTCCTTGCTACCTATGGCATGCAATTGTCTAGATTTGTCCATTTGATAGTAGCGGCCATCATTAGTACTTTTCTACTCCATGCTCAGATTTTGGAGATTTTTCCTTGTTCCCTACTGGATAAGATTTCCAATGCCTATCCACATGCTTCATTCCGACTTCGGGTGTGAAAACCACACCACTTCTAAAAATGAATACTTTCACCAAATCTTGGCATTTTACACACCACTGTATTTTGGATTTGGGTGCCAACTTCAACCACTTGTAAACCACTGAAAGACAGCTGAGAAATCCTGATGAAAAACGGCTGAAATCTACTGAGAAATCCCGCTTGGAAATCTCAAAATTTCCTTGTGCCGAATCAAATCTCATTTCCTCTATCAATATGACGTTTCAGATCCCCAAACAGCTAACATCTTCTGCTGTTCATCGGAAATCGGATCCTCTAACCTTTCGGATGGTTAATTCTCTGAGCTTCCGACACTCCGGCAGTCTGATATTCATATTTCATCCGACTTCATTGGCATTCCAATCAACTAAATTTTTTCGATGTGTCGGGTCGATCTTCGTTTGGCTTCCGGCGTATCGGCGGACCGATCCTCTAATTTTCTCCGACATGTTGGCGATCCAATCCTCTAAAGTTTTTCGACGTTTATAAACTTAGAAAAATTATTTTTCTTCTTCTTCTTGTCACCACATCGGATGCTCAAACAACTATTCTTTTCCGACGTTTCGGCGATCCTTGGAATATCTCTACCAAAACTACGGCTCCAATTTCAACTATTTTCCGCCGAAACCTTCTCTTCTTTTCTTCCATTGCATCGGCAACTTCATCTTCTATTTTCTTTCGATTCTTTCTACCGCATCGGCTGCTCAAACAGCTAACTTTTTTCGACGGTTTCCATACTTAGTCAAATTTTCAAAATTTCTTCTTCCGTCAACGACATCGGAAGTCCAAACCACTAACTGAGCCGACGTATCGGCTGCTCAAACCGCTAACGTCTTTCGATGATCGGCTCCATTTCCTTTCTTCTGTCAACCAAATTGTTCCTTCTGCAGCCGCAATGGCGGAACACAATCCTGGATCTTCTCCCGATCGGCAGCCCAATCTACTATTGCAGGACCCGATCGGCATCCATGGTCTCTTCACATCGGAAGTCTAGTGCTTTAGACTTCCGCAACGGTGGAACATCAAACCTCTATTTTCTTCCGATGGCCGACGAATTCTATACTTAGAAAATTTTTGAACTTTTCTTCATGGCGTCGACGATCAGAGGACTTACCCGTCGGACGGGTAGTCGCTTAGCCATCCACAACGGCGGACGCTCGAACAACTATTTCCTTTCGACGGACACTTAGACAATTTTTCTGCGATTTTCTTTCAAACTGCCCTCCGTCGGGCACGCTTTTGTCTAACTCTTCCGCTACGTCGGAAGTCAATTCCGCTAACTCTTCTGCTACATCGGAAGTTCGTTCCACTAAGTGTTCCGATGGCTGAAACACTTAGACAAAAAAATTTCAAAAAAAATTCTTTTCTGCCTGCCCCTCATCAGATGGCCTTCCGACTACACCTTCCGACGTATCGAAGGAGCTTCTCACTAGCTCTTCCGACTGTTCAACACTTAGAAAAAATTTTGAAGTTTGTTGCCATCAAATTCTGATCTCTGTTGGGAAGAAAGCAATTCTGCTTCTGTCACTGCATCCTGGTGGTCCATTCAGGCCCATGCTGCAACATGAGCTATGATACGACGCTGTCACGTCCCTGACCCTCTGACCGGCGAAGAGGACATGACGAACACCAAAACAAACGGGCAAACAGCCCCATGAACACAAACAAGGATTAAATGCTGAAATTAAAAACTTAACATAATGCATACGAAGATGCATAATTCATCAACATGCAAATGCATACTAAGATGCATAGAGCATACGAGGACACACAGTCATTCAATACATGATTTCCCATCATTCAGTGGAAGCAACATATACATTCCAGCATTCACATGTTCATCATAATCCATTTGTCATCAATATAATTGTAGTGATGAAACAATCAGAAGTACTTATCTTTTAATGAAGAACTCGCCCCGCAACCACCTACGTCGCTGCAACGTTCCACCCAACCATAGGCCAGCATGCTCATACATCTCTCAACAACACTGCCACCCCCGAGCTGGGCATGATTCCTCAAGGAATAAGGGTCAATGCAGGCTTACACATAGCCAAGGTTCACAAGCAGCAAACCAACACAGTTGGGATTTACCAGCTCATCCAAGAGCTAGGAAAGGCTAATGATAAACTGGTGGCCACAACACTAGCCTTCACCAGCATACCCAGCCTCTAATCCTACTCACAACAGTCTGAAGACCAACCACTTCATACCGTAGCAACACAATCCCTGCACAGCCCTGTGAAGAAGGCAAGGATGACCGGTTGACAATCCAAACCACACGACGAACACAGCTCAGAGTTGTTCTTGGCCCTAGTGTGGCCAAAATAACTCAACAGCAACCCAAAACCAGGGTGCATCAACAATGAAAACCCCACAATGAATGATGGCAGCAATCCACATCCCACAATGGATAATAAATAGCACTCCCAGCATAGCCATGGAAACTCAAACGCAGACCACAGAAGAAAACGGCTCACTACGAATACACAGTGGCCCAAAACGCAATTGGACACTACAGCTAACAAAAACATGGGGAAGATGACAGTCCCTGTTGGTCTCTCTGGGCAAACCCAGGTTTCCTTTAATGTACCAACAAAACCCCTAGCTCACAGGCCCTTTCGGCGACAGACCGCAGAACGGTCTCAAGTATCACCCGAAGTGATCTTGGATGGGTTGGATGAGGACTCAAGTGTCCTCAGTCAGGTTGTGTAGCATCCTGGTGGTTCGCACGACTCTTCTTAGTCAGTGGGGTCTCTCTGCGATGGTGACCTTTCTTACTCGCTAGTCCTGGGAGGGAGCGATCTATTATTGCATCGTCGATACTAGCGCGATGCGCAAACTATCTCCTCTGCTCAACTCTTAACCTACGATATCTCACACCGTGGTTCCTCCGGCAGTGCGATATCGCCTTTCTATACTGGGATATCCTTTACGGGAAGGCTTCAATATGACTCTCACAGTCCAACGGATTCCTCTCTCAGTATAATAGTTAAGCTAAAAATCCTCACTTAGACTCCTACAGTCTAATATACTTAACATCAACTATGCTCAACTTGTTGAACTAATATGCAGAAATCACTTAACACTGTAACTGCAACTATTGCACATCAAGTACTGAGAACTCGTATATAGAAAACTTAATAGATTCAACTCATAGTTAATCTTCCACACTACTGTAACTAAAGATAGCATACATTTACTCATTCATTAACTGGTAGTAAAGTTCCTGTAATGAATAATAGATAACAGATAAATAAAGCACAGTCACATGAATAGTCGCACAACACACTGATTTTACGTGGTTCACCTCCAGGGGGGAAGCTACGTCCATGAAAACTGGTTTTTATATTATATCTTGAGAGAGTAAACACAGTTCCACTGCAACCTGATATGCAACTTGAGATCTTCTGGGAAACTCCGCGCACACCACCAGGAGCCCTTCTCTCTTAGATCTCTTCTCTTATATTGCCTTCTCTTACAATATACTCTTCTTCTCTCTCTCTCTCAATCCCCGCGGATTGTTCAATCCCTATGGATTGTTACATACATGATCAAGGAGTCGGATACTGGTTACAGTAAGATAATACATATGGACTAACAGAACCAGAGGTCGATTCTTACAATACTGAGACACTAGAGACACTTAGCTAGCTAAATGACTCAGAAGGCTAACTGTCTAACTATCTAAACAACTACCCAATTGTCTAACCTTTTACAATACAAAATACACCCTTATATAGGCAGCCCGAAGGTCTCGCCATTACAAAACTGTGGGCCTGTCCCAACAGAAACCCCAAAAACCCTAACTGTGAAAGTCGGCCTATCTGTACTTGAGCTACCACTTTCCGTCACACCACAGCTTTCTGCAGTCTTCCACGCTTCCCAGTGCTGATCGTGGGTATGGGCACCACTTCCTTGGTCGCTCCGCTTCTGTCCTTCATCTTCAATGCCTCAGCCCGTTGCTCCTTTTCCTTTATGAGGGTAGCTGAGCCCTCCTATCTTCATTGCTGCCTTAAGTGCAGTGGTTGAGCTCTCTCTTCTCGGTCGCTCAGGTACTGTTCTTCTTTGACTTCCCTGTCCCAATGTAGCAGCTTTTCCTGTAGCTGCAGGACCCTTCTCCAATAGTCCCCTAACACTTACTTGTGGCTCGTCCCTGAGCCACTAATAGTTGGCTTCTCCTGCTATAGCTTCTCCTTGGCTTCCTGCGAAGTCCTTGCGAATCTTACTCGAACTCCTGCGACTTCGTTGTTCATAGCTTCGACACACTCTTGTGTAATTTCAAGCATAGCTTGACTAATGCTGAAGTCTTCTGTAAACTTAGTTCGTAGGTCTCTCTTACCTTTCCTTCCCTTATTGTCATGCTCTCGTTCTCGTTGCTTGCAAGACCTGCCATCCATTTGTTCATCACAAGGATTCAAATCCCTGGTATCATGAGAACTCCTCTCTAGCTGGGTTAAAACTCGCATCCCAAAGAAAATATAAATCTTTATCTTCCAGCCTTCTTAAACATTTCACTCGGTCTGGCTCCTTTCATATGAAGATTATACAAACCATGAATTCCATTCTGAGAACAAGCCTTTGTTTGCATTCTGAAGTTCTGCTTGTTGGTTTGTTTTCCCCTTTCACTTTTCTTCTCAGCAAATTGCTCGAGGTTTTCATGCTGCCTTGATCTTCATATTTTCGTTTCTTTGCCTCTGCAATCTCTTGTTCTTCTCTTAGGGGATGAGATAGGTCATCTTCCTTCTCCTATTGCCATATTTTTCTCATTTTTACTTTCTTCCTGGCTGGAGATTTCTTCTCATCATTCTTCTACTCTGATTTCTTATCTTCAGTGATCGGCTCATCTTTCTGCTTCTCTACAGCAAAGACTTTGATGATATCTTCTACATCCTGGGTTTGAATCCTCATCCTTGGCAGCTGTCTGACCTGTGATGTACCTAATTTCACAACCCTGGGCGGCATCGTCATAGCAGACCTGAGGCCACCACGCTAGAATCTTTGCACAATGTCCTCTAAAGGCTCCGTCTCGGACAGAGACCACTCGGTGCAATACTCTGAACTGGAAATGGCTGCGAAATTGGGGAAAACTAGCACTCTGTAACTGGGTTATATCTTCACAAGGAAAACTCTTTAAATTGCTCTGTAACTGTCAGAATTCACAACAATAACCCTTCTGTCTGAATGATCTTCGAATTTATAATGAAGGTGATAATCTCTGCAGCAACAGTCATCTAGGCTGGAACCGTCGGTGGTATTAATTGCATGGACAAGAAAATACCCATCATTTCGATCTTCATTAATTGCTGAAATATGATCAAATTTCCCTCGAAACTTGTGTGTAGGTGCCGATCTCGTCGAATATTTAGCAAATCTGGAAAAATCATTATACTATTGCCAAATCGTATACCGGTCATTTTTACATTAACTGCTTGTCAGAAGGTGAAGTGACTGGCCCTCTGTCTCTTTTCAAAATGGTCAACGTGGCACAGGGAACATCGCATTGCTGCGATTTCACATCGCATCGTCTCGAACCAAAGTGTCGGCATGAACTCCACAAGCGTCCTATGACTTGCGCAACATAACTTTTCTGATGCGATTCCTCATACTTGGGTTTTTTTTTTTTTTACTGTGTAGACTCATTCCCGATGCGATGCCTCCTTTCAACTACACTGGACATCTGCACTTCTTAAACTATCTATCATTGCTGGACATGTGATGGTTCCTCTGCAAAACTCGGTATCAATGTACCAGTTCCTTGGAACTGTGTCTAAAGTGTGAATGAATAGGTGAACCCATTCATCCTCTGGAATTTCTAACCAATTCTGCTCACAAATCTGAATATGTGACCTGGGGTCACTTTCTCCTATATATTTCTTCTATATGGGTTCCTTGTCGTTAGAGAACCTGATCACCATCAATCTCTTCAAGTCATCCCATGATTCGATATGTTCTTTATGTGCATGCCACCATCTTGTAGGTGTGGCTTTTACTGCAAGGTCCATAGTTGTCAACCTCTACTCCTGAGGAATTTCCTACTCAAACTGTTGTAAGAAGTCATTGACATCCACTAAGCCATGAAATGATGGAATATCAATAATGTCTGCGCCAATCCATCGTAGTGACTTAGTCATAAACGCACATCTGCACATTGAGACTTCGTAAAGTCTGTCCTGCCAGTTTTCTAGACCAACCTCCGAATCTGATGCGCATGAGCTGTCGCATCACCAACTGATGTTTCCTTCTGCGGTAGGGTTGATGTAATCACTCTGATTAGCTGTCATCTGATAGAGGCTTTCCATGTTGCACACCTCCTCCTCTGCCCTGATAGGTTCAATGTAGCGATGACCTTGGAAAGGATCCAACGGTGCGATGACCCGGATCTGACTATCCTCAAAGGTCATTTGTCTTTTCTTTAAATCAATAATAGCCATGTTATCGATTGCCCAATCAATACCTAGTAGAGCTGGATATGGTCTACTATCGCAAATGATATCTATAACTTGAAAGTCTGTAAAGCTGCGAACTCCGTCGATATCAACTGGTACCTGCGGTAATCGACCCAGTGGTGATACCCACTGCGGATTGGCTAGTCGCAGATGGATAGGCAATCTGGCTAACTTAGAGCTACCCATCTGTTCCCATGTCTGCATAGTCAGAACATTTACCTCTGATCCTAAGTCTAGGATTACTTCATCCATTTCAAATTCTCCAACTTGGGCTGTGAGTCTCATCTCTCTTATTGTTCTGGTATGGCCCATAATATTATGAATAGCACGTTGCACACTGCTCATGGAAGAATATGGCTGACACTGATCTATGATGCGTTGAAGCTCTCCAATAGCTTTCTCATTTCTAACGAGTTTCAAGAAACTCCGTAGGAAGGATTGTACACTCCCTGTCGACTCATCCTCTCTGCATCTTCCCGATGTGGTAGACTACGATATCTGCACAAGACTAACGCCACAATGTGTTTGCTGCTGCAGTATGCCCCTGCACGAAAGTACCTACGATCCTGATGATGTAGGGTCATCAAAGAAAGGTTGAGCTTCCTGGAATGTTTCTTTGTTCTTCTGCAGGTCAAGTGGTGTTAATTTAGTAGTGGCTTTTCACACCCACTCCGGACCTGTGTTCTTTTCTGCATCCTGTGATGTCGGACTAGTAGAAGCACCACTACGAGTCACAATGTTGACTCTTGGTTCTAGCTCTTTCTTCTCAACACCAATAAGCTGGATGTTCTGGTGTACTACTGGCTTAGGGTATCTAATCTTGGCTATCAAGGTCAGACACTCTTCTATAGTGTGATCATAGGACTTGCAATAGTTACATGTTGTAGTAGGGTTCTGACAATCCCTAGCATAATGTCCTACAATTCCACAATTGTAACAAGTAATAGGCCCACGGCCATGGCCAAATCCTTCACCACGGCCAAAGCCTCCTCCACGGCCAAAGCCTTCTCCATGACCTCGTCCTCTGAATCCTCCTCCACGGCCATCATGAGCTGGTTCATGCTGTGGTCCTGCTGCTGGACCAGGTTTTTCTGACTGGACTCTATATAAGTCATGCTTTCTCTCAACCATGAGATCATAAGCTCAGCAATTATGTTCATCATGACCTACTGACTTGCAGAAGTTACAATATAAGTTCTTAGGGGTCGGTACATACTTTTGAAGTAAAGGGCATTCCGGTGGTCAATGTCCTCTTGTTCTACAGAGTTCACACCACGGCCCTTGAGTCTATAATAAGGGGTTAGGAGCCCCACTTGCTAAATACTCAACAAATAATGGACAGTTATCCTTAGTATGGCCCTGTACTTTACACTTGGTACACCATAGCTCTTGTGCAATCTATTTCCCTTTCTTAATCTCATGCATCTGTAACGTGAGATTAGCTAACTGGTTTTGCAGGTTTGTCATACTTGTACTAGTCTCAGCTAGAGGTGAGGCCTCTAGTTTCATTTCCATTTCCAACGCTTCATCCTGCGTACGGAGTTTCTGTTGCATTAATGAAAGTCTGATGTGCGGGAGTAGTGCTGCAATGAACCATTCCTTATGCTGCTCCGGCGCAAAATCAAAGCTGACTTGGTATATGAGGGCTTTGAATTTCTGATCAAAGTCCCATACTGACTCTGTAGGTAGCTGTTTGATGTCTTTAAGCTCTGTAATGCATTGTGACTCAGACTTAGGTTTCTTAAATTCTTTAATCATTGCAGTCTTGACCTATACAAGTGTTCTGGACAGTGCTATTGTATACTTCATATACCATGTTAAGGCTCTGTCTCTAAGTGTAGTGACCAACTGGACAAGTTTAATATTATCATCCTGAATCCCTTTAATGGTCCATACGGCTTCACATAAGAACCAATGCTATTTCAGGTCTTCTTCCCCTATACCCTTGAAGGTAGGTAGTTTCATGTCATCCCCCATTCTGTTTCTACGTGGTGGATTCTGGTTTGCTGTATTACTACCAGTCGACGGTGTAGATGTAGGTGATGTAGCGGTAGTATGTACTGTCTATGAACTACTAGATGTAGTTCCTACGGGATTATTCTGAGTCCCAGTTGCTTTCTGTGGGGTATAAGGGTGGTAAGGGATACCCCCTACGGTTCTCTCTATATTACTTGGACTCTGTTCTCTAGTAGTGTCTGAACTGTTTTCAAAGAGAGAAGATCTGAAATCTACTTTATATTTATTACCACTACGTGTACATCTAATTTCATCAAAGTCACTCTCAAACTCTTGTGACATTACACTTATTTACTTATTCATCTGAGACTATATCCATTACTCCTTTTTCATGTAATAACATCTTAATGGACAAGTTTAAAGAGCTTAGGTACTTACCGCGATATCCTTTGAAGAAGTACCTCTCTACTTCGCTGAAGTTCTTTCTTTGATTGACTGCAAATTCTGTAACAAAGCCTTCCAGCAAACTTGCAAGCTAGAAGTCTACTGCTCGCGAAGTGGGATTATCAACGCTTTTCACGGTTTGAATCAGCTCTGGTGCCCAAACAATGTTTATTTTCTTCTTGAATATATTCTTATTAGTCAACTTTGATAACCAGTCGTACAACTCATTTGTATAGGTCACAAAAAAATATCGTATGTAGGTCAGTGAAGATATGTTTTTGTAACTAGTCCTATGTACTCAGTCTAGGACTCTTGTTTTCTTTTTCAGCAAATTCTTTCTCCTTAGAATCAACCCAGTGGTTAAGTTCTTCTTTAGTAGGATGCCAACAGAACATTAGCTTGTCATTTTGTTCAAAACCGGCAACGGAACCATTTGTTGGTCTCTCTGGGCAGACCCAAGTTTCCTTTAATGTACCAACAAAACCCCTAGCTCACTAGCCCTTTCGGTGAAATACTGCAGAATGGTCTGAAGTCTCACCCGAAGTGATCTTGGATGGGTTGGCTGAGGACTCAAGTGTCCTCAGTCAGGTTCTATAGCATCCTGGTGGTTCGTGCGACTCTTCTTAGTCAGCGGGATCTCTCTGCGATGGTGACCTTTCTTACTCGCTGGTCCTAGGAGGGAGCGATCTCTTATCACATCGCTGATACTAGCACGATGTGCAAACTATCTCCTCTGCTCAGCTCTTAACCTGCGATATCTCACACCGCGGTTCCTCCGGCAGTGCGATATCGCCTTTCTATACTGGGATATCCTTTATGGTAAGGTTTCAATATGAATCTCACGGTCCAACGGCTTTCTCTCTTAGTATAATAGTTAATCTAAACAGCCTCACTTAGACTCCTACAGTCTAATATACTTAACATAAACTATGCTCAACTTGCTGAACTAATATGCAGAAATCACTTAACACTGTAACTGCAACTATCGCGCATCAAGTACTGAGAACTCGTATACAGAAAACTTAACAAATTCAACTCATAGTTAATCTTCCATGCTACTGTCACTAAAGATAGCATACATTTACTCATTCATTAACTGGTAGTAAATTTCATGTAATGAATAACAGATAACAGATAAATAAAGCACAGTCACATGAATAGTCGCACAACACACTAATTTTACGTGGTTCACCTCCAGGGGGGAAGCTACATCCATGGGAACTGGTTTTTATATTATATCTTGAGAGAGTAAACACAATTCTAATGCAACCTAATATGCAGCTTGAGATCTTTTGGGAAACTCCGTGCACACCGCCAGGAGCCCTTCTCTCTTAGATCTCTTCTCTTATATTGCCTTCTCTTACAATATACTCTTCTTCTCTCTCTCTCTCTCAATCCCTGTGGATTGTTACATACATGCTCAAGGGGTCGGCTACTGGTTACAGTAAGATAATACAGATGGACTAACAGAACCAGAGCTTGATTCTTACAATACTGACACTAGAGACACTTAGCTAGCTAAATGACTCAGAAGGCTAACTGTCTAACTGTCTAAACAGATACCCAATTGTCTAACCTTTTACAATACAAAATACATCCTTATATAGGCGGCCTGAAGGTCTCGCCATTACAAAACTCTGGGCTTGTCCCAAAAGTAACCCCAAAAACCCTAACTATGAAATTCGGCCTATCTGTACTTGAGATGTCGCTTTCTGTCACACCACAGCTTTCTGCAGTCTTCCACGCTTCCCGGCGCAGATCGTGGGTATGGGCGCCGCTTCCTCGGTCGCTCCGCTTCTGTCCTTTGTCTTCAATGCCTCGGCCCGTTGCTCCTTTTCCTTTATGAGGGTAGTTGAGCCCTCCTGTCTTCACCACTGCCTTAAGTGCAGTGGTTGAGCTCTCTCTTCTCGGCTGCTCAGGTACTATTCTTCTTTGACTTCCCTATCCCGATGTAGCATCTTTTCCTGTAGCTTCGGGACCCTGCTCCAACAGTCCCCCAATGTAATCAATGAGCACGGCTAACAACATGGGAAAATGAGCCCAACCAGTTTGTGTGTGAGAGCAACTTGCACCAAACCCCAAATGTAAAGAAGACCACCATAATCACAATGTGAGGGAGAACACCGCCACACAACAATCTTGAGGAGAATGGAGGCAACCATGACTCACGGAAAGAAAAACGGTTCTGATTTCAACATTAAAATGACAGAAAAAATACATGACCATACCAGTCTGTGAGACAGCCGAAAACAAGAATGTCCCTTCATAGCAAATCGTGGATGAAAAACGCACAGCTCCCAGCTCACTGCGTGAGGAAAACTAGCACAGAATCCCTGCACGTGAGAAGAAAGGACACGGCCATCCCTGCACGAAGAGCAAACAGACCCGGCTATGCGCGCGGATGAACAGACCACAACAACCGTGAAGGTGAAGACCAGGCATGAGGAAGAGTAGACAGCGGCCTAAGCGCGTGGATGAGAAGACAATCAGCTCTGTGTGAGGAACGACAGACAGCGACGAGAATTCCTTCACAATGGAGGGAGTGGAGTGAATGCTTCCTCTGCCCCCATGCGACGTGAAGAGGAAGGATCCACTGGTGGAGTGGGCACGTGGGCAAGGATGGGCAGTCCTGCCACAACCACCGCCACTCAGCAATAACTGCCCCAACTAACAAAACAAATCATTGAAGAGGTTGGGTGAGACAAGGGAAGATGGAAAATCAAACAATACTTTCCCCCCCAAAGACCAAGGTTTGACATCCCCCCACCCCTTATCCTTTGGAATCATGCCCTTTTCATCTTTCACATTGCACTGCCGTAGCTGGTTGTGGTTTATTTTAATTGATGTGCGTGTTTACATGATGCCGAATTATAATGTGCCAAATAGCACGATATACCATTGGTAACTACCCCTATTGCCGAAACATACACAACCAAATAGATGGTGGGGCTTTTGCCTTTAGCTCCTCACCACGATTAATTACATTATATACATCATGCAAACGAGGTCAAAACTGGGATGTGACAGAAAATATTACTGACTAAGATTCTAGAGCTGATACATACTGCCTGGTCATTGATGTTGTCAATGCGATACGCTTTTCCATCTCACTGCAAATCATACTTCAGCTTCAACTGTGCAACAAGTTTCTTATCATTATCTTTTCCTTTGAAGTATTGTGATGGGTCTGGCCCATGTTTTGGAAACCCTGTGATATCCTCTATCAAGTCTACTGTGATTGGGACTGGTGTATCCAACCACAACATCCCACCATGGAAGCAGGCCAAAAAATTCTTAACACAGGAATTCACCTCATTCAGTCGCCCAAAGTGCTAGATGTTAATGAGCCCTAACAACCCAGCTTTATCCAGTCCCTACGCCCATCCCTACGGGATACACACTATGGGTCCTCCTGCGATTGAGGGAAGACTCGTAGGGCTCATTTTCTACATCCTGTAATTCCAACATGTCATGATAGTCATACTTCATCTTCACCAATGTCGGCACAATGTATTTGTTGCACACCATCCCTTTCAGCAGTGGTGGCATCTTTGGCTGATACTTTTGACACTACAACAAAATCCTGTAATTAGTGTCTCTTTTTTCTTTCTTTTTTGTGTCTAGACCATTTTTCAATGTATTTTTCTACATTTTTTGGACAAAATGGATCAATTTCATGGGTTGGTGCTATTTTAGGCGTTTTTTGCGTCCTTTTTCTAAATATGGCGCAAATTACGACATAATTTGCACCGAGTTTTGCACCTGGTTATGCGCCAAGTTTTGCATCAGGTTTTGTGACAAGTTTTGAGCCTAGTTTTGCACCTAAGTTTGCACCTAGTTTCTACATCTACTCTTGTTGCACCCCCTTTTACGTCCATGTTTTCCTCTACTTTTACTCCCATTTTTTCATCCACTTTTGCATCCTTTTTTACATCTAATTTTGCATCCACTTCTGCTTCTTTTTTTGCATCAAAGTTTACATCTTGTTTTGAGTCTAGTTTTGCATCTAGTTTTGTTTCACCCACTTTTGCATCCACTTTCGCATCCATTTTTTCGTCCACTTTTGCACCCACATTTTCATCCCTTTTTGGATCCCATTTTGCATCCATGTTTACATCTTTTTTTGCATCTACTATTGCATCCACTTTTGTCGCATCCCAATTCACACCCATTTTCGCGCCTACTTTTACACCCAGTTTTTTTTCAACTTTTGCATTTTTTTGCATCCAATTTTACATCAGTGATTGCATCCTTTTACGCATCCATTTTTGTATCGGGTTTTGCGTTGGGTGTTACATCTAATTTTGCATCTACTTTTGTTGCATCCAATTTTGTGCCACTTTTTTCATCATGTTTTTCTTCCATGATTGCATCATTTTTTGCATCCACTTTTGCATCACCTTTTGCATCCATTTTTGGTGCACCCCATTATGCACCCACTTTTGCGCCTACTTTTGTTGCATCCATGTTTGCATCCTTTTTTGCATCCATGTTTGCACCCACTTTTGCATCTAGTTTTACACCCAGATGTTGAATATGACAATGAGGATAATGATTGTGATATTGAGGATGGCTACGATGATGATGATAATGTTGTTGATAATGAGGAGAACGATGACAATGATGATGATGATGACGATTATGATGAGGAGGAGGAGGAGGATAATGGCAATAACGACATTGGCGATGATTATGATGGCAATGAAATGAATGATGATGATGGTGATGATGAATACAATGAGAATGATTATGTTGATCATCTTAAAAAATAAGTTGTTATTTATCATGCATAAATAGTATGTGTCCTCCATGACCCTTTTCCACTAATCACATATTTTGGGTAGATGCTATTTCTTATGCCAAAGGTAATGATGAATAACTTATGAAAATGTCAATAATCATGATGATGATGATGTCAAGGATAATGGTGATGATGATGACATGAATGATGATTATGCCGACGATGATGACTATTGTGATAATCATGATGACAACGACAAAGATGATGATGATGATTATCATCATCATCATAAAAAAACCATCATTGTCATTGTCATCTAGTTCATCATCATCATCATTTAAAGAATATGGGATATGTTTACCATTTAAAGCATGCATAACAAGTGGTATATGGTTACAATTTTAAGCATGCATAACTTATAACTATGATTGAACACATTTTAATCTTGGAGCTTGTAGTGAAACTGGGTTTATTTACCTCTACCCACACTTTATTATAAGGATCACCATCATCATAATTGGCATTGTCATCATTACTATCATCATCATCATCATCATCATCATATAATCACATCATTGTCAACTTCATCGTCATTTCCATCATCTTCATCATCATTATCTATATCATCATTCATCTCATCATCATCATCATCATCATCATCTTCATCATTCTCATTGTCATCATCAACAACAACATTGTCATCATCATCATCATATAATCACATAATTGTGAATGTCATCATCATCAAATCAATTACATTTATTGTGTCCACTTTAGCACCCCAAATCAATTACATTTTTTATTCTCCTTATGCCAGGTTGTATAGGTGCAAAACTAGGTGGTTTATATCATGATGATGCTAAAATGGACACAAATTGCATCCACTTTAACATCCCAAATAAATTACATTTAAATTCTACTTGTGCTAGATTCATGTCTACGATGGCTATGACAATGATGATGACAATGAGAATGAGAATCAGAATGACATGGATGATGACAATGAGAATGAGAATCAGAATGACATGGATGATGACGATGATGGTGATGGTGATGATAATGATGGCACAGTGATGACAACAATGATGATTATATGATGATGATGATGATGGTTATATAACAATGATGATGGGTGCAATGATGATGATGATGATGACAATGTTGCAATCCTTAACAATTCCTTTGAGGACTCTGGGTTATGCCCAAGGTTCGATACTATTACATAGACCATGTACATTAAAATTTTATCCTTTTTCTTAGATGTGGGCATCATTTTGAGGTTTGGAATAACATGAATGTGTATTGGGTATTTGGCAATTTTGGGGGGACATAAATCATTCACTTATACCCAAACAATTTCTTATAACTCTCATGGGCCATGATTGTAATGATGATGACCATGACAATGATGAATATATTAATAATCATGATCATGATGCAATGATGACGATGATGAATATAGTGATGATGATCATCATCATCATCATCATCATCATCAATGTCATCATCAACATTATTATCATTTAGTTCATCATCATCATCTAGGTCATCGTCATTGTCATCATTTAAAGCATATGGGATATGGTTACCATTTAAAGCATTCATAACAAGTGGGATATTGTGACAATTTAAAGCATGCATAACTTAACGAGGCCGAATTCACCTAGGGAGACTCCAAAAATCCATTTCATTATATTAAATTGGGGACTACTTCCCCAATTTACAACTGAGGTTGAACCTCAAGGACCATACATAATAATGACATCCCAAAAGGAGGGAAACACATCTCCATGGGGTTACAACAACATGCAATGATAATATATGAGTCAGGAACTCCTATTTTGGTTTACAAATGCATAGCAATGTATTATGGTAGTTCATTTTGGTATATTCTAAAATGCAAGAGAACATTAACTATAGGTAACCTTGTATAATTATATGATTCCTATTCGGGGTTGATTTAAATGGGAAGAAAATAATTTCAAAGTACATTGGTATATTCAACAAAGGATAATAATTAGAGTATTAATAAGAGTCTTATCTTCTAAATATTTGTATGATGATAAAATCACATTCTCAAGTTCAATATTGTGACCATATCAATGTTCATAAGTCTATAGTGGACATCAAAACTTTTACAACAACTAAACTCTAGATTTGAGCTAAACATGAAATTCAAATTTATTGGTAGTGCATTCATACTTATGATATTTTCATCTCCATGTCTATGAAGTACACAGATCCAAAGAAGTTACATACATGAGTACTAAAAAAAGGTTCCCAAACAATCATTCAAAACAAATCATTGAACAATAAATGAGATAAGAAAAACAATTATCCGAGAAGAGATATTTGAACCCCACTTTATGAAATCAATTCAAGATTTGGACTTAAAAACTTGAATTTTAAAGAATAATATTTCATCGAGATATAAGCTTTCATCATTATTTATATTCAAGTAATAAGCTTCAAGTCTACAATAGGAATTCAACATAATTGTACCTAGGGTAAACCCTTGATTCTTCAAGGCACAAGGCCAAATAAAAAAACAAGGCTCATAGCCATTACAACAATATTCTCATTGTGAGTTTGGCCTTACATAATATGACGTAAACATGGATAGAAGTGTCATTCAAAATTGATTTATATTTTTATTTTTTAACAAGGTTGGTAGAATTTATATTATAAAAAGGTTGTGGAAATAACAAATAGAATAATGATACATAGAATTCTTGAAAAAAAATTCTCTACTAAGTTGAAATAGAATATATGGTTCTTTGAAAGAGGAAAAATAAAAACATGCCCAAAAACATTTATACAAAACCTAAAATTATGGTGTCATGCATATTGTCCAAGTAACCATATGCAATTACAAACCATAAACATGCGATAATTTAACTAAATTTATTCTTTGAGTGGAATTCCTCCATAGACAAACCATCTCAATCCATACCACGATCTCTTTAAAAAAAATTGGTAGCTTTGTCAATGCTACAATTGTCATTTGTATTGTTTCCTCCCCAATAGCCCTATCCTATCCTATCCTTTGCTAAGTCAATAGAAACAATTGATGACTCACACTAGCAAAATATTAATAACCCTAAAGAAATTCCAAAATAATAGTATAATGCATTTATGAGTCACTTATATTCTTTTCATATTTTAAATGTTGTTTTTTCAAACTTTACATACTCTCTTGCTTATTCTCTTGTTTTTCAACATGAATGCTTAAATATTCCATTATTGATTCATCCCTTTCAGCTCACTAACCATTCATTTTATGATTTTTTATTTTATTTTAAATTTTACATTTCACTCTCCTCCACTTAGGCAGGAAGAAGGGTAAGGCAGGCGAAAAAGGAAAATCCCTTTCTTGCACCAAATACCAAATTTGAACTAAAAATAAACCAAATATTAACTAAATGTAATCATCTCTATTTTCAACCAAATACTACCTAAACTTATTCATCTCTGTTTTCATTCAACTTGGAGATGACATAAACACTTTCGATGGTCGAGGATTCGATCTCACTACCTTCTAGACTTCAACGACATTTTTCAGGTAATGTCCACAGCATTTCCCTGTACATAGAAGCAATCATTCTTCAATTAGTTGAACTAGAAAAAAATAGTTATTTGGTTATGGCCTGTCAATATTTATTCGACAAGGGTTTGCAACTATTTTTTATATTGAAAAAGATTCCCAAGAGACTCATAAGGAATTCAATAAAATGAAAGGACCAAAAATTTCCTTGGCAGTTTCACAGTAGATGACATTAACCTACTAAGGATTATTTATTTTGGATGCTATAGGATTATTTTGTTAAAAATGTTACCCTAAAATTTCTAGGTGTTGGCCAGGTTTGACCTCGTGACCTGCTGCTGGAAAATAAAAGAAAAACCTACAGGATTGGAATTCAAATGGATTTGTGAAGTTATTTAGGTCATAGTTTGCAAGGAGCAAGGAAATACATGGATTTAAACAGATTGGGAAGGTCTTGTTAGCGCTAGAATTCAGCCAAAGGTTGCGGAAGGCCCACTCCTAGGTAACAGTAGAACCACTTTCGAAGAGAGAACTAGCCTTCTGCTCTTCTTAGAGGGATCTCTCACCAAATATTAACAATTCTAGATATGTACAAGTGAAACCATAAATTGTTTGTAAAATTGGACGAAACAAGACATAGAACCATTGGGTGATGGAGTCAAGAAGTGTAACAGAAATGAGCAAAACTTATGCAGACGATTTTAACATAGAGGTAAGATAGCCATTCAATCACAGTCAAATTATAATTGTCTGGTGGAAAAGAAGAACATGGACAGACCATCAACACAGAGCATTGGAAAATGAATTATGTATCAACTTTAGAAGAAAGCTTTGGTGAATATTTGAAACAACGGACGGAGCATAGCATGTATGAATTCCAAATTGTTATACACTTATTTTCGACATGAAAGAAAAATAATGGAAAAGATAAACTAGAAAAACATCCACATGAGAAAGGAAGCAACAAACTGTAATGAAAACAACACATGAATCCCTGTGTAAAATGCCGACCTTGGCTCTGCAACTTTATTAAAATACTCTTGAAAGCATACACTGCAAAATTACATAGGTTTCAACCCTTCCTCCTTCTTCAGGAGGTGTATTTATAATATTTTAGTGCTGAGATTACTCTTCGAAACAAACCTAAAAAATTGTTTCTAGTCACAATCATGCATTAACAGTCTAGAGAGTGGAACTATTGCCATGATTTACAAATATGAACAAACATTATGGAGCAAGTGGGTGCACTTCGGCCTGAGTGACAGCTTGATGTGTTTGGCTACTGTTGTGGATCTTGAGTTTGATGCCCTCCCATTTGTTTCTAGGTGAGTCACCATGTACCAGGTTTTGGACCTTTTAGCCAGGCAGATGAGTCAGCATAACACCCTTGTTCTATCCAAAGTGTGTGTTTCCACCATGTTTCAAATGTAGCTTTCCACATGGGAACACACTGGCAGGGAAGTTTGCATATTTCCCCTGTTCAACATCGTCCACCACCTCCTTCCTCTCCAGGTAACACTGTTAGTTGTGGTGTATGGAAAAAGGGCTGCATGACTCCTCGCTGAGGAAAGCCCGTGAGGTGGCTTGTAATTCTTGTACTTCTCACCCCCAATGAGGTGGGATCTCCCATAGGAAATAAGGTGTAGCATATCTACAGCAGCCCCATCACCCTTGGTAAGTGGACTTCACAAATAGGGTTGTGCGGGCTTTAGATCCCTGATGCTCCCATCCGAACAAAGGCCTATACAGGGAGCAATTTAGGACTATCTCCTTCTGTGGAGGATTTGGGGGCAGTGATGGTATCAGGGGTTCCTGAAAAAACACTTACGGGGAGTAAGTGTCCCGACACCGCATTGTTGGAGGTGAGGGTATTTGAATGCGGGTGTATCTCTCAAAATTATTCACGTCTGGGCCCCAATGGATGGTGTCATCCTTGGCATGCAATACCAAGGTGCAGGTGAGTGTGGAAATTATCTCACCAACCATCAGCACACCTAGACAAATAAGCTTTTCAAACAAGATTTCCATCACCAAAATCTTTGAGCTTCTATGGATTCACGATGAAGCGGAAACTTGGGCTTTGGAAATATGTTAGCTCATCCCCAGTGTTTCGAATGTAGTATATATAAGGCTTCGAAACTAACCTTTGCAATGACTGGTCAACATTCCCGCACTTTTTTTCATTGAGTGTTTTTTGGTATCAGCATCTGTGAGGGAGAGAGCAGAGTGATCTTTTACCTGCTGGGAATCCAATCACATCGCTTCATCGGCTACGGCACCTTATCGTTTGCTGTGGGAAGTATTTTTGGATGCCACCTTTTATAGTTGATCCATGATGCATAGCTCATGAAGTGGATGATCCCATGCTTCCTTGCTCTTGTGATGTAGGAAACAGAATGATCTCCTCCTTCGTGCTGGCCTTTCCCTGTGTGAGTAGCGAGTTCGTCGGTTACTTTCCTTACTTCTGCAGGCCAACTAACACAAAAGCCGCCTATATTTATGCAATATGACTCTGCCACATGGATGATTTCACCTGTATGCATGATACGAATGGCGTCGAGGAATCGACCAATCTACGGAGAGGTGGATTACATGTATGAACGTCCCTTCTCCTATCATCTCTACATTGGATGCAATACCTACAGCTTAGAGGCATTCTCAGCCCTTCGATTTAGGGGAACCGTCCATGTTTCTTCACTTCTGCCTCCAATTTCTCCTTTCTTGATACAATAGGAATATTTGGATTGTGACGTGTTCTTACCCATTGATCGGGACCAACCTCTTCATGCAACTGTCGATCTGAGTGGGTCCTACCACCTATTTGCGAATTGGGACCATGACATTGTCCGTGCTAGTTAGGATCGCGAAAATAACCTCGACCATAGATCTATTCCCTTCTTCATTGTGACCATTGATATCCATAGCCGGTACCACTTTTCGTAATCAAGAACCGCTACTTCGTCCTTGCTAGTCTGGAATGCGAAATCACTTAGGACCATGGATCTCCTTCTAACCTCATCTCCACCGTCGGATGCTTCTGACCTTTAACCAATTTTGCAATCTGGAACAGTGGCTTTGGCCAGGCATGTTCGCCGTGCGAAATTTTTTGACATTGTTGATCTGCCATCCGATCAATCTTAGCCTTTGATTATGAATCTCGTTTAATGCCTTCAGCGCATCCGACATTCTCTTATTTACCTTACATCTCTGATCCATGGAATGTGCTACCACTTTCAAAATTCATTACTCTAGAGTAAGGAAGTCAATTTACGCTGTCCTTCCCTCCATTTCCACCGTGGCCTACTCTAGTGGTTGAATGCTATTTCTTATATCCCATCAACCTCCCTGCAAACTCTAAGGTTGCCTTTCCAATAATTTTTGACAGGATTAAAATTCCCACATATCTCCTGCACTCAAAACTTAATAGAGTGCTAACAACCGGCTCCACGAGGGATGCTATCCTCCCAGAGTGGTAGCAAAGAACCCCTGTAGACCAAGTTCCAAATTCATTGAGTTGTTCCCAATCTTTTCTGTGAAGCCTCCATTCTGCTCTGAGCTACTGCTTTAATGAATTTATGTCACTCTTGCAAACCATGCTCTTGACTGCAAACCTGTACTTATAACTGAAAATGAAAGAAAACTAAAATAGTAATGAAGAAAATGCTCGATGATTACCGATCTTATTGGTTTCTACCTACTCTACTTAATTTAGTGCATAAGCCCATTTAAGTGAAATTGGACTTCCAATGAAGCCAATCAAGAAACTTGCCTAAGAGTTTTGTTATTTTTTCATGCTTGAGGGACAAGAATGAAATATATAACGGAAGAAAGCTATAAAATATAGATTGATATTTACCATAGAGACGTGACCAGTCATTACCCCTACCCAATTTTTCCATGTACTTTGCTATGGGGTCATAGAAAACATGGAAACCTCCAGCATATTCTGTCCTCTGTTCATGGGAAGGTTGTCCAGAACTCCCTTCCTCTGGTGGTCTGTCAGGCTAATACTCAGAAGATCCCAAAAACGGGCCCATAGAATCGTTCTCCAATGAAGCATCCCTCCTTTCACTCGATATTTTTGTGACTAGAGCTTCACTTTCTTCATGTGCCTTAGGAGGGGTGTCTTCCTTTTCTTCAACGGAACCGAGTAGGCATATTCCTATTGTATGGGGTGATCATCCTGAAGGAAGAACATTAAAAAATGTATTTATTTGAGGGCTGCTACATCCTTCTTCATGAATCGACACATCATCACAATTTCTCAATGTATCAGTAGTTGGAGAGGGCTTGCATGACTGTTTCCTTTTATCATTTTCTCTTTCGCACATGTTTTTGGACTGCACCATCTCCCCTTCTTTCTATTTTTTCTTAGAGGCTCTAATCATGTGTCGTATTAATTCAAAAGAGGAATACCACAAGGGTAGGCTATCACCTCCAACACCTTTATCACCTTTTTTCTGATTTAAACCCCTGACTTCGCATTGCAGCTTGATTTTCTCCCTCAGTAGGCCTTAGTTCCATAGCAAACTCTTCAGGTACAGCCTGCAGGTACTCTTCCTCATATTCATTGTACACAGGCACACCGGAATCCTTCTTAAAATTGTCCTTTATGGACTCGGGGCTGTGCAAATTGCAATCTTTAGAAAACAAGCCTGCAGAATCATATGCTCCTATATTGGGCAGATCATCTTTCTTTATACCAAGAGAAATATTTAGCTGAATAGGGACTTTCCCGTTCTGCTTGTAAGGCCTAACCAATTTTAATGTATCTTTTATTTCACCACCGTTGTCCCGATCTGACAAATTTTTGGACATCTTAAGGTTTTCCTCTACCTCCAAACAATCAGTAAACATATGCTGCAGAGTGGTTTATTTTCTTTCCAAAAGAAGCAAGGACAGCTTAGGAGAAAAGGTGGTTGCATAATAGATCTTAGAAGCGTTCTCAAGAGGTTGGACTTCCTTGGGCATGTTATAATAAAAGCTTGCAAATATTCTGTTAAAACTAGATTTGTCCTCACCCTCATGTCTCTTTAGGGAATAAAATTCTAAAAGTATTTGATCTAGTGGCCTTCTCCTACCCCAAAACTTCAAGAAAATGCAAGAAAACTCTTCCCAAGTATTGACGGACTTAGGCCGCAAGTGTTTGAACCATTCTTTAGCATCTCCTTGCAAAGACTGGGTGAAAGCCCTCATGCAGTTATCATCATGTTCTATCTCAAAAAGGTTAGAGAAATGTTCAAAGCCTTGTAAATGTTTCTCTGAAGTGAAGTCTTTGGATTCTCCATCAAATTTGGGGAGGTACTTGTAATGTTTCGCAGGAAAATCATGGAGGATAGGAGGCAATTGTAATGGTTTATACCGGCTTGGAAAACTGGGAGAGACCAAGTTAGGCACAATAGATACGCTATCGATTGAGGTTTCATGAAGTTCACAGGGGTGACCTTTAAGATTGTGAGCCCCTGGGGAAAAATATGGGTCAAAACCAAATGTACATGAGGACGCAATGCTTTCGGTTCGTAAAGAAGGATAAATAGGAATATATTCATAGCCCTGTTCCAAATGAGTTGATCCATAGAAGGTTGTTTTGATAAATCTAGGAAATGATATGAACACACTTACAAGACAAGACAAAGCCTCTTGGAAGAAACGTAGACTTGAGCAGCTTGACCTTTCACCATGCATTTTTGGGCCTTACAAGGGGTCCATTTTTTCTGGACAAAGCCTACTCGTTCTTTTTGACCATTTGATTTCTGGGTCGTACCACCAGCGGAGTGGTTGAAGTTTGAACCCTACAAGAGTGGAGTCACCAGGTGAAAAATGCTCAACCTTCTTGATGTCTGATCATGGTTCACCATCAATAACTAGATCTAAAACCATGTCATTCTAATCCAGGGAAGATTTGAGACCCCTCCCCATCTATTTCTTTTTGAACACCGGTCTCCTTAGTGGAGTCACCTTCCAGAATATTTTAGTGGAGTCTTCATGTAAAATGATACAACCTTTTTCACATGTAGGAATCTCTGTTTGCCCACAGAAACTCTTTATCCTTTGAATTTTTGTCGTTCTTCCTAGGGATGATATTCAATCTCGTCCCCGGAAACGGTGCCAGTTTGTTAACACTAGAATTGAGCCAAAGGTTACGAAAGGCCCACTCCCAGGTAACAGTAGAACCACTTTCGAAGAGAGAACTGGCCTTCTGCTCTTCCGAGAGGGATCTCTCACCAAATATTAACAATGCCAGATATGTACAAGTGAAACTATAAATTGTTTGTAAAATTGGTNTAACAGAAATCAACAGAACTTATGCAGATGATTTTAACACAGAGGCAAGATAGCCATTCAATCACAGTCAAATTATAATTGTCTAGTGGAAAATAAGAACATGGATAGACCATCAACACAGAGCATTGGAAAATGAATTCTGTATCAACTTTAGAAGAAAGCTTTGGTGAATATCTGAAACAACAGACAGAGCATAGCATGTATGAATTCCAAACTATTATACACTTATTTTAGATATGAAAGAAACATAAAGGAAACGATACACTAGAAAAACATTCACATGAGAAAGGAAGCAACAGACTATAATGCAAACAACACATGAATCCCTATGTAAAACGCCGACCTCAGCTCTGCAACTTTATTAAAATACTCTTGAAAGCATACATGGCTCTTGGCTGAGGCAAGCCCGTGAGGTGGCTTGTCATTCTTGTACTTCTCACCCCCAGTGAGGTGGGCTCTCCCACAGGCAATAAGGTGTAGCATATCTACACCAGCCCCATCACCCTTGGTAAGTGGACTTCACAAATAGGGCTTTGCGGGCTTTAGACCTCTGATGCTCCCATCCAAAAAAACAACTATATAGGGAGTAGTCTAGGATTGTCTCCTTCTATGGAGGCTTTGGGGGCAGTGATGGTATTAGGGGTTCTTGAAAAAAAACTTACAAGGAGTAAGTGTCCCAGCAACGCATCGTCAGAAGTGAGGGTATCTAAAGGCGGGTGTATCTCTCAAAATTATTCACTTCTGGGCCCCGATGGCTAGTGTCATCCTTGGCATGCAATACCAAGGTGACTGGTTCGTGTGGAAATTCTCTCACCAACCATCAGCACACCTAGACGGATAAGCTTTTCGAACCAGATCGCCATCGCCAAAATCTTTGAGCTTCTGCGGATTCGCGACGAAGTGGAAACTTGGGCTTTGGAAATATGTTAGCTCATCCCCAGGGTTTCGAAGGTAGTGTATATAAGGTTTCAAGACTAACCTTTTCAATGACTGGTCAACATTCCCACACATTCTGTCATCGAGTGTTTTTTGGTATCAGCATGTGTGAGGGCACGAGCAGAGTGATCTTTTACCTACTGGAAATCCAGTCACGCCGTTTCATCGGCCGTGACACCTTATTGTTTGCTACGAAAGTATTTTTAAACGCTGCCTTGTACAGTTGATCCATGCTGCATAGCTCATGAAGTGGATGCTCCCACGTTTCCTCACTCTTGTGATGTAGGAAAATGAATGATCTCCTCCTTCGTGATGGCCTCGCCCTGTGTGAGTAGTGAGTTCGCCGGTTACTTTCCTTACTTTCGCAGGCCAACTCACACAAAAGCCGCTTGTATTTATGCAATACGACTCTACCATAGGGATGATATCACCTGTATGCATGCTACGAATGGCGTCAAGGAATCGTCCAATCTGCCGGGAGGCGGATTACACGTATGAACGTTCCTTCTCCTGTCATCTCCGCACTGGATGCGATACCTACAGCTTGGAGGCCTTCTCAGCCCTCCGATTTAGGGGAACCTTTCACATCCACCGTCCACATTTCTTCACTTTTGCCACCAATTTCTCCTTTCTTAATACACCGAGCAGCTTTGGATCGTGACATGGTCTTACTCGTCGATTGGGATCGACTTCTTCATGCAACCGTCGATACGAGTGGGTCCTATCACCTCTTTGTGAACCGAGACCATGATGTTGTTCATGCTAGTTCAGATTGCGAAAAGAACCTCGACCGTAGATATATTCCCTTCTTCGTCGTGACCGTTGATATTCGCAGCCGGTACCACTTTTCGAATTGGGAACTGCTACTTCATCCTTGCTAGTTTGGGATGCGAAATCGCTTAGGACCATGGATATCCTTATGACCTCATCTCCATCGTTAGATGCTTCCGACCTTTAATCGATTTCAGAATCTGGAAAAGTGGATTTTTCCAGGCATGTTCGCCGTGCAAAATGTTTTGACGTTGTTGATCTGCCATTTGATCAATCTCAGCCTTTGATTATGAATCCCATTTAATGCCTTCAGTGCATCCGAAGTTCTCTTCTTTTCCTTGCATATCTGATCCATGGAATGTCCTGCCACTTTCAAAGTTCATTACTCTAGAGGAAGGCCGTCAATTTACTCTATCCTTCCCTCCGTTTCCACCGCAACCTACTCTAGTGGCTGAATGATATTTCTTATATCCCATCAACCTCCCTGCAAACTCTAAGGTTTCCTTTCCAATAATTTTTGACAGGATTAAACTTCCCACATATCTCCTACACTCAAAACTTAATAGAGTGCTAACAGGTCTATTAACCACTGTAGGAAGCTTGCCATCAGGGCTCAAATTGGGGACAATGGAGAGAGGAAAAGGGAAATAGATCATTGGGGTTTCACCTTATTATGTAACGAGAAGTCTTTGGAGAGGAAACCACAATAGGGAAACTTGTTTCTGGAGTGGAATGTGGCACCGATATATAGAATGGGTTAATAATAAAGGAATAGCTAAAGATCGAAGAAAAAATCCAATCTGAATCTAGTGGTGGAACAACTTGAAATGAATATAGTTGAACCCTTTATTTATACAAATAAGGTGAATCTGCAAATAAGTTGTGGGACGACACCCCTGACCAAATATGAACCATGGTAATCTTTTATATTTGGAACCGAGAAAAGGCAGAGGCAAAGCTCACAAAAAAATAGGTTTATCTTGTTTACCCATAACCGGTTTCAAATAGGGTTTACCCCGTACCGAGGGCATAGGTAGGAGAAGGAGAGGAGACGGTACTAGTTGTTGTTTCATTGATGGATATAGATCAAGTGGTTGATTGAGCATCGAGGACAAAGCCTTTTCTAGAACCACCACTTAGCTCCGATGAGTTACAATTTATTTCCCCGTGAGTAGAGTTGTTCGAGAGCACTTTATGGAAAAAACGGGAGTTAAGCTTTGTTCCTTCATTCCCCAAGTAAAGCTTAATCAACTGGAATGCTGACGAGTGTCTTGATATCAAATGTTATACGATACAAATATAGAATTCTAGTGCATAATTGTAAGGAATCTAGCTACTTAATGAAAACTTGTCCAAAAGTGACCCAAAAATAAGAAGAAGAAGTGAAAAAACAATGGACTTCACCTGAGGGGCTAATGTGTATTATGTTGTAGTTGATAGTGATGACTTTCGAGCAGTAAAGAGAAGAATCTTAGAAAACCATAATTTCTAGGTCAATATGTTTCCCTAGATTTTCTTCAAAACTTCGACAACTATCCAGCACAAAATCCTTTGATTTCCAGATCAAAATTCTATACAAAATTTTCTACAAAAATCTCAGTTTCCAACTCGAAATATTTTTGGGTCGTTAGTGCATTTTATTCAAAATATCTAATAAATATGAATGAATAATTTCATCTGCCTAATTCTTAATGAACAAAATTGTCCTTCTTTGTTTGCCCATTTTTCATACAGGCAATTATCCTATGCATCCATTCACTAATTTGTTCAACGTTCTACCAATCCACTCACCAATTTATACTGTGTTCTACTGTTTATTTGTTATAGCAAGCAATGGACTGAAACTCAGTTTTCATGCCATGTTATTTTTGGTTGAGGAATCACTGTATAACATTTTGGTTGACTGAATCACCAACATAGTTCTGCTCTTTGAAAACCTTACTTTTCTTTTAAATTCTATCTGAAGCCTTTTGTGTTCGTCTCAAATATTGGTACTTCTCCTTGGCTATATATATTTAAGAATTTAAAGGATCTAACATGTAAAATAATTTTAAGCAGTGTAATTTAGAGGCAGGAAGTTTAGCTATTGCATTCCATTTTCCTTGTAGATGTGGGAAATCCCTACAGCTCGTAAAAAGTGAGAATTGATCCGGTCTATAGTTCGCTGATTGATTCAGTCATATTACATCTACTTGTTCTATTTATCTTTCCAAACAAAGAGAAGGAAATAAAAAGGTTCTTTCTGAGCTCCATGTACTCGATTTGTGAGGAACTCTTCCATCGATTTGATGAGGTTTCCTAGCATTTATATTGGGTTAATCGATCATAACATAGTTTTGTTTTACCAGGGCTTTCCCCTCCCTTCTCCCGCTTGGAATTCAATATAGAACCTGGGGTTCTTTCTCGGGCCCTCAATCCTCTTATTCATTATCGATCTAGAGTGGGTCTTTCCTTTCGCGTTTATGCTTCCCAGAGCATTTCTGCTATTACAAATCATAGCTTTCCCCATCTCTTTCTTTATTGACAATAAATTGCCAGGAATATCAATAATTATATATAACCACCCCATAATTATCGCCAGCTGCAGATTGAAAGTGAAGTTGAAATAAAGGTAATTAGAAGTCTCATTTGAAACTGGCACCTATATTCTAATTACTTACTAGGTTTGTTAGATCCCATCAAAGCATGCTTGGAACCAAGAACAAGACCATCTTGAAGAACAATTGTGTTTGTGATTATCTCATTGAAGATGGATGGCTTTTTTTTATGTTCTGTTCACTTTTGTTTCATTTTCACTTTTTGTATTTATTTTTTTGTTACTCGTGATATGGCAAATCAAAGGTGAGATCAGACTCTCCTATAATATATTGTGCATTGCTTGGTTTGCTTCAAGATAAGGATTTCGCAGTGAAAGTATGTTTATCTTTATGCCACTGTGTGAAATATGAAAATTTTCATTCATTATCATACAAAATGTCATATTTTTAATATGGAGGCTTGTACTTTTTGGTAATTTGTGAATATGTAAAGTAGCATTTCTTTTGCTCTAGATTATTTACTTTCTTTCTGTTTGCTTGTAAAATGTATACCAATTGAACTAATGTGATTCAAATGGAAATGGCTTACTTGATTTATATCATTTTCTTCCATTTTATAACTTATGAATTTTAGGTGTTTCAACTTGCATCTTGCGAATCTTTGTGTTCTCTCATGGAGGATGTTGAGGTCTACGATGAAGACTTTGTGGAGTATGTACCAACATGCTTGGACATGTGCTTTCATACTATGTAGAATGTGCAAGAGTTTGACTCAGGTTAGAATTCCCATTGCTTTAGTTTCAACTTCCAATTTTTAAATAGCCATTTTATTAGTTATTCTTCATTTTAATCATTAATAGATAAGAGAGCACATACAGTAACTTTAACCTTTTTTTCTTATATATATATATATATTCATTTTGTGGAATGGAACCTTAGTTGCTCATATATGATATGGATAATGTATGTATATGTGATCCATATATTGTGTTAATTTAAGCTAGGTATGCATCTCTGTATGGATAATGTGGGGAAGACCGTTTTAAAACTTTAAATAAAATGACTCTTTAAAATGAAGAAATAAGTGGCTTATATTTTGTGATAAAAGAAATATTTCAATTATATAACATATTAGGAAAAAAAAAATCCCTTGTCCTCTATTTTCTTAATGGCCTAAATTACAACAATGGCTAACTTCGGATTGTATTTGAAGAAAATAGGATTTACCATGTTACCTACAAAGCCAGGATAGGAATTTGTCACTAAACTAATGTTATATTATTTAGAGAAAAGGTGGTTTAGGAGAATGTTGATTCACAATAATTTTCCAAAACTATCATTATCTTAAGAAAATGCCAAAACTAAAGATGATAGAAAGAATCAAGGTATCAATCATCTAAATATTATTTTGTGAGGATGAATAATTAAGAAGTGGTCACCGAAATATATAATTGTATGTACAACTTCTGGATAAATTGTATGACACTTGCTTATATGGACAATGCAATAGGATGATGCTAATTTTTTCCATGCCTTTGCTCGACTTACTTTCTTTATGATAAAATTTTAAGTATTTTTGGAATTTCTATCCTAAATTTCCCAAGCATGTGATTTAAGCTTCATCTTCTCAGTGTTGTGATGAATAAGCCAAAACATAAGGAATATAATTTTTTTATAGAGACTATACGAATGCATACAATGCTCTAGTTTCATAATTTCGTTGTAAATTTCAAAAGCCCAAGTTTTTGAATCATAATAATTAATAAATCAATCCTTGTTCAATGGCTGAAACCCTTGACGTCTCTTCTTCCAACGGAAACCTGCATGTGAGCAGCTACATGCTTGTGCTCTTGGCGATTCGGCCGGCAACGTTGAATGCTTTCCATCTCTGTCACCTCAACATTTCTCCTGTGTCTGATAGCTTGCGACTATGCTTTGTCTTCCAGACATCTTCTTCGTAATGTTTTTTATTGCCTTCTATTGACATGTTCTTATCTCTGCCCTTACCTAATCTGCCATGTTATGAGTGTGTATGTCTTCGAATGATCACACTTTGCTTCCCATGTATTTTAATACAAAGGTCTACACCATTATTACATGTCGAGCATTATTCTTTTGTACAACAACAACTCGCTATTTTATTCTATCCATTATCTCTTGCATTTGTTGATTCAGTGTCTTTGTTTGCTAAACACATGCCATGTTTGTCAGCTTTCTGATTGCCTACAGATATTCTCTGTTTACTGGCCATGTCTGGCCATGTCTGTGTCACGTATCATGAAACTAATAATAAGACGGCCATTCAATATTTCATTTTTTATTTATGTCCTTTCACAAATATTTAGTATCTTACACGATAATAATCTTTGAAACTCTCAATTTTATACAAAGTACTTGTTGTTTCATGTGATAGTATATTTCCTTTTATTCTGGCTTGAAATTCTTCATTGCTTATACGACATATACGCATCAAAACTCCGATACCAATAATAAAATTTGAAATTCCTTTAACCATACTATGCACATGTCCCATAAGCATATGTCTTCATTTAATAATATAATAATGTGCACCTTACGAAATAACCTGTCAACATATTTTAATCGAGGATAATACCAGTTTACTTCAAAGTTATGGAGACTCATAAATGCTCCATATGAAACGACATTTCTTCCCTTTTTAAAAGGCTTAAGCTTATGGAAGGAGGTGGAGACGTAGTGCCTAGGAAAAAGAAAGGGGAATAATAAATTCAACTTTAGAGAAACATAAGCCAAGGTGGGTTAAGGGAAAGGGGGAAGACTTTATAATTGTATTTTTAGAAGGGGATTATGAACTATGTTAAAGGAAAATAAAAGTGAAATGGGTATGAACATTGGATAAATGAGTAATAGGGTTAAGGGGAAGGTGAAGACTTTATAAATGTATTTTTAAAAGGGGATTATGAGGTATGCTAAAGGAAAATAAAGGAAGTAAAGAGGGAATAAAGGGTTCAATGAAGAAAGATAGGCAAGGGGATTTTGTATATAAATAATTGTAGGATGGGTAAGAGTTATTTATATTATACAAGGACGAAAAGTATTTTTTTTTAGTAATGGAGGTTATAGGCATTTCTGGGAAATGAAGCATCTAAGGGGACTTTTGGACTATTTGAACTTAGGAGAAATGGTTATACTGATAGATGAGTGTAGTTGATAATTTATTGGTGTCTTGAATTTTGATGAGTTTTAATTGTCATGACACATGACGCCACATAAGATGAACTTGACTAGTGTGTCGAAGTAGTCATATGAAAGAAAAGTTGTGAACCAAGATATAGATACAACAAGCACAATTCCCTGGACAAGATGGTGTAGACAGAAATATCTTTCGACAAAGTTCAGTAGGTTCGTCTATAGCGTCATGTTTTGACTCTTGATTTTGAGTATCAACATTAGTGTGTTTTCTTTGTTGTAGAACCCTTCGGGGTTGCACCACAAAGTCGCTTCTAAAGTCACACTGAAATAGACAAAAAGTTCAGTGCCCCAAAATTTCACTTTAATTTTTTAACAAGAGGTGACATTTAATTTTTTGCACGTCACCATTGCTGAAATTAAGGGTGGTGTTTAATTTTGTGACCATCACCATTGAAAAATTCAAAGGTGACATTTAATTATGTGCACGTCACCATTGCAGAACTTAACTGCGATGTTTATTTGTGACCGTCACCATTAATGAAACTTCGGTGACTATCCTTGAAGGTTCGTAACATTTTTTTTAAAATTTGAATCGAAATGTTGATGGTCCTTTGTCACACATTTCCAATGAGGTTATGACGATGATCATTAAAGTCATCGTTGTTCTTTTTCATTGGCGACAGTTACTAACCAAACTAATATTGATTTATTGGTGACGGAACTAGTGCATGGTGATGCCACTAATAATGATTATTGGTAATAGAACTTGCACATCTCCATATCTCCTTTAATTTTGGCTACGCTTCCTTTGGTGACGTTCAGTTTTTGGTGACAGAGGCCTTTTTAACCGTCACCAATGAGTTTATGGTGACAGTCATTAAATCTATGTCACTGTGTTCTTTGGAATTGGAGACGATCTCTGACCACAACGATTGACACTTATTGGTGAAAAAATTAGCGTTTCTCCATATCTCCTTCACTTTTGGCTACGTTGCCTATGACAACGTTGAACTTTTGGTGATGGGGGCCATTTTAACCATCACCAATGAGGTTATGGAGATCATCATTAAGGCTATGCCACTATTGTCCTTTGGAATTGGAAATGGTCTCTTATTGTCACGATTGATGCTTATTGGTGATGGATGAGATGTGTCATGCTTGTAGTTTATAAATGAAAATGAAACAAAGGTTGAAGTCTACACAACCATAAATTATAGAAGATATTGAAATGGAAGGGTAGCAATGAGTTTGAGTTTCATGAGTAGTCTAGTGCATCCTTCCCAAAATTTACACCATTATTAAAATGTTATATATGCAAAGTAACTAATGATAAAGATTAGAGTCGCGAGGAAAATGGGGTCACATGCTAGTGAAAACTAAATACAGTATAACACTACGAGTATAACTTTTACATGCAGAGTTAATAGTGGTAAATATTGATAATCTGGCATCCTAAGCGCACTCTTCTTGTTTCATGTGGTTTCTATTACAAAATAAATTGACAATAATTAATAACTTGATAAAGTGATGGAATTCCCCTTTAGAATCCATTGATGGAACAATTGTTTGTAAGATGGGAAACCCCTCAACTTCATCTACCTCCTTGTGGCCTTATAAACTGTGGAAACCAGAATGATGCTTTTCCCTTTTGACATCTTACTAATTTTTAGATTATAAATAATGCACATAATATAAATCCTCTTTGTTGGTGTTCATTGTTAAAATCTTCATTAGATCATATATGATGCACATAGTAGGCATCTTATTTTAGTAACCATTAATGAGTGCTTCTCTTACCATCCCATTGTTTAACAAAATAACATCATCAATGAATAACAACATTTATGTAGCAATAGACACATCCTCAATTTGATTCTACAACTATTTCGTAAATGCATCCCTTATTCTTTGTCCTTCTCAAGTTTAGGTTATTAGGTATGCAACAATACATTATCTTGTTCTGTAATACTCTTTAATATATTGTGTAATTGTTTAAGATATTTTGTTTCCTGATCACGATATATTTTTGTGCTTATCAGTGTATTTGAAAAAATAAATTGGATTTTAATTATGACTATCTTTGGATCTTAATGTCTTTTATTAGAATTAAAAATTATGAAATCTATGTGTTAATATTTCTCCTTTTATCTATTCTTAAAGGGTTCTAGCTCAATGGAAGAGTGCTTGCTTTACAAGCAAGAGGTTGGTGGTTCGATTCCTCCATGTCCTAATGATATTGCAATGTATTTCTAAAGGTAAAAAATGTAGTAGTGCAATATGGATGCAATATTAGATGCAACACTAAATGCAAAACATGATGTAAAAGTGGAGATCACACCAAACACAAAAGTGGACATTACGTTAGATGCAAATGTGGACACAAAAATGGATGTCGCACTAGATGCAAAATTGGATGCCAAAAGAGACTCAACACTAGACACAATTAATGACTCAAAACTAGATGCAATACTAGGACCAAAACTAGACGCAACAGTAGATGCAAAAGTGGACTCTTAACTAGATGTAAAATTAGACATTAAATTGAGCACAAAATATGGTGTATTGATGGACATAAAACCAGGCGTAAAAACAAGTGAAAAAATGGAAGCAATGCTTGGCGCAAAGAAAAAATTAAAACGAGACATAATATTGGATGTAAAACTAGACGTAATATTGAATGCAAGATGGGATGCAACATTGGACACAAAACTAGATGCAATATTAGATACAAACATGGGTGCAAAATTAGGCACAACACTAGGTGCAACAATGAGATCAAACATAGATGCAAAAAAATACATCAACCGGTATGCAACACTAGGTGCAAACCTAGATGAAAAATATGACCTAAACCAAGATGAAACATTGGGCACAAACATGAATACAAAAAAAGACGTAAAAAAAGATGCAAAAGGAGATGCAACATTATAAGTAAAATTGGATGCAAAACTAGATGCAAAACTAGACGTAATATTGGGCCCAAAATTGGATGCAAACCTAGATGTAACGCTAGATGTAGAATTGGACACATAATTTGATGCAGAACATGGTGCAAAATTGGGTGCAAGACTCGATGAAAAACTAGGAGAAAAATAAGACGCAACATTGGATTCAAAACTGAGCGTCAAACTGGGTGCAAAAAAGGATGTAACAAAGGATGCAAAAAATGATGCAATACAAGATGCGAAATTGGGCGCAAATAAGTGAGTAAAAAAAGATGCAAAAAATTGGGCACAAAAATGGATGTTAAAAAGGACAGAAAAAAAGATGCAATAGATGGCATTTTATGAAAATGTACAATAGCACCAGTTTTAGCGTCGGATTGTTTTGCACAATTGGGAAAAAATTGCACTAAAATCCGGCACTAAATCCAGTTTTTGTTATAGTGTGATTTTTAGTTAGCCGCCTAGGCTGCACAACAGGTCGGGTGGGAGCGATGTAGCCCAGGATGTCCTTAACAGAGACCTAGGTTCGAATCGATGAATCCATGGCACTAGAGATAGATGGCCCCATATGTGTGACTGCATCTTCTTGTGCCCTTACGTATGTTCTTCTATGTCCCTTCGTCGGCACCAAAGAGCTAGGATTTTGCGCCTACCGCTTCTTCCTCGTGACTAACGACAATTCGATCGACATACTGGAAACTTTCTCTTAAATGGTGACTAGCCTAATTGGGGTGTCATGCATGCCGTAACAATACCCCACAAGGTTCTAATCGTCCTGCACCCTCTTCTTTACTCTACAACTCACAAAATTCACTCAGTTGCTCTAGATTTCAACCTAGAGCAACAATTATTGCAACTCGACTTAGCACAATGATGCTTTCAACCGATGTCGAACACCTTCTTACAGCATCCAGTCGATCCAATCTAATCATTACTGAATCAACCATGGACATCATGACCAAAACATGCATTAAATTCCCTAATCCACCACCGATTTTGTCAACCCAGCGGTGGGATTTGCCATCAATATGCATCACTTCAACAAGCATCGTCAGTTAACTATTTTAATTGTTCTTCATTTATTGGTGATTTGACTATGTCGTGACCCTCTCGCTATTGCGATAGATCTTCCTAAATGCGCTACTGACTCCCCTACTTGCTCATCCACTTCCTCTTGGTGTTCCCTTCCTCTAGCTATCTGTCCCCCCCCTTTTTTTCATTGCGCAGTGCCTCAAGCACTATGCGATTTCAACCCTGTCCTATAGGGATTTAGTTGGCTACCATTTACCAGTTTTGGTAGCATCGTTCCATCTAACTGATGCAGTTGAAATTCCCCCCCAAAAGTAATGGAATTAAAAAGATATGGACCTAACCAGTGCATCTATAACTTACCTGGATGCTTCATGAACTTGCTGTCATATAGCAGCACCAAATCTCCTTGTTGAAACTGTTTGTCTTTTATGTGGCGATCATGCCAAGCGATTTGTCGATCCTTCACGACGTGTTGATGGAAGTCTGCGATAAAATGGTCTTCTTTGAGCTATATCAACTGCACCACACGCTCTTCTAGCGTTGCTTCATCATCCAAACCTGTTGCGGCTGTAATGACTACCTCTTTCCCATATACCAATTTTAACGGTGTTTTCCCCATCAATCTCTTTCAAGTGGTGTGATATTCCCATAGTACTGCGGCAATCTTCAAGTCCCAGTCATCACGGTTATAATTACATACCTTTGTAAGTGCATGATCCAATATCTTGTTGAAATCTTCTATTGTTCCATTTTCCTACGGATGATATGGTGTAATTTTCTTATGCTATATTTGCAATTATTTTTTCATCGCGCTTATTATGCAGTTGATGAAATGAATACCCTGGTCACTCATCAGTATCCTTTTGCTTCCAAACCATGTCACAATATTATCAAATAAGAACTTGGCTACTGTCGCAGTGGTGCAATCCACGACTGGTGTAGCCTTCACCCACCACATCAGATAGTCTGTTTCCATGATTATATACTGCGCACCGGTTGTCTTCCCAGGTGGGTTGATTGGACCCATAAAATCCACATCCCATTTATCAAAAGGTTGTAAGGTTACTTGTGATATTAGCGGCATCTCATCCCACCGTGATGGTTTTCCAGTGTGTTGACAGACATCGCAGCTCCACGCATAATCTGTCGCATCATTATTTAAGGTGGGCCACCAGAGCCCTGCACGAAGCAACTTTCTTGTAGTAGCTCGTCCTCCATAGTGTCCACCAGCAACTCTTGCATGTGCTTCTTCCAAAATCTGGCCTTGTTCATGTGGTAGGACACAACGCTGCAAAATCTCATCTGAGCCAAGTTTGTATAACTTCCCAACAATCAACTAAAAATCCAAGGCCTTGACTACCAACTGCTTCTTCTGGCTTGTTGAAAAATATTCTGGTGTGACTCTTGTCACCTAGAACTGGATTATTTGGTCATAATAATCATCCTCTATGTCGAATCTGAACAGCTGTGCATCCGACAATCCCTCGTCAATGTTGGTTTGTTCTTTTCCTGTCTCGATCCGAGACAGATGGCCAGGGCGAACATTCAAGTGACCTGGCTTCACAATTATCTCAAAATAAAACTCCTAAAAGAGAAGTAGCCAGCGACATATCTTCCCCCCCCAACACATGCTTATTAACCAGGCACTTCAAAGCATAATGGTTACTAAACATCTTAAAATTCCCACCTAAGAGGTAATGCCAGAATTTTTGTAGCGCATATACCATCACCAAATCTTCTCTCTATGTGGTCGTATAATTCTTCTCAGAAAATGACAAATTTTGACTAGCGAACATGATCAGATGATCAAGATCTCCTTCTCCATGCTGCAGGAGCACTACTCCTAGCGCGACAGATGATGCATTGACATGGACATGGAACTCCTTGTTCCAGTCCAGGAACACAAGTATTGGCACTGAATCCATCTTGGAATTCAGGGTTTTGAAGATTCCTTGACATTCTGGACTCTAGACAAAGTCAACATCTTTCTTCAATAGTTTCTCCATAGGGGCAGTAATCGAAGCATATCCTCTGATGAATTTTCGATAATACCTGGTGTGCCCCAGTGTCGCCCTAAGCATATTCACATTTGTCAGTGGTGGTAATATTAAAATAAGTGTTATATTTCTAGGTTCAACCAACTTGCAAACAATGTGGCCCAACAACATCCCAAAAGGTGCACAGAAAATGCATTTCTTGGAGTTCAGTGTAATTTGATGTTGTTGACATATTTCCAGCATTAGTCACAGGTTTGACAGATGATCCTTAATGAGACCATACATTGTCCAATCATCCATATAAACTTGTAGGAACTTCTGAATGAAGTCTTTTAATGCAGTGACAACAACCCGAGAAAATATTGCAGGTGCATTCTTCAACCCAAAAGGAATCACTGTGTATTAGAAACAACCCCATTCGGTGACAAATGTGGTTTTATGTCGATCTTCTTTTGCAATTATTATCTGGTGGTATCCAGAGAATCCATCTGTAAAAGAGTACATATCCTGACCACCTACTCCTTGGATTACTTCATATGTGAATGGTGTTGGAAATGAGTCATGCATACATGCATCATTCAATTTTCTGAGGTCAACACAAATTCAAACTTCATTGGTTTTCTTGTCTTATACCACCATAGGACTTATCCATTCTGATTCTTCCACTGGCTCAATGATTCCAGTATCCAATATCCTATCTAACTTAACTTTAACCCTCTCCTTGTATCATGGATTCAAGTGATACGGCCTCTTCCTTACCGATTTCACATTGAGCTTTAATGGAATCTTCATCTCTCCTAGATCACCCAATATTCCTTTCATTTCAGATAATTTGGTTGGAAACAGATATTGAAATTCATGTAGCAGATTCGTGATCTTTGCCATAGTATCTTTGTCCCCGTAGTCCCCAACACATGCAAATTTTGGTTTTTCCTCTGTCCCAATGTTAAATTTTATGATCTTCAGTGGCTGAGTCATGGGATCAGTCGGTATATATGGTGTTGCGACATCCCTACTCCCTTCTATTTCTGGAATATTGATATTTCATAGCTCATCGTTATCCTTAGGTTCGCTAGACGTATTGTAACATTCCATCATTGAATTCATGTGGCAATGTGCTTGTGGGTCCACTGGATATGGAATCGGCACTACTTTTAATACCACATCCCAGATGATGTGAAGTGCATTGTTGACATCAGGATTGGCATCTTCAAAACTAAATGTATGAGAAAAGCAAACCGTCAGCTCCTCCCAAGTATTTATTTATCTACGCAACTTGGCTGATATATACCATGACCTTGGCATTTCCTCCAAGGTGTGAATAAAGGCATGTACCCATTCATCCTTTGGTTAGGATGGCCACAATGTTTGGCATTCCATCGAATGGCTTCTAGGGTCATTCCACCCATCATACTTCTGAGTGTGATACACTTCTGAGTCGCCAAATAGAACTGTCATCAACCGTCAACAATGCACCCATCTAGTAATTGTCTATTTATGATTCGCCCACCAATGTGTTGGAGTAGCCTTCAATGCTTCCTCCAGTGCCAACAGTAGCTATGGTTCTGATACCTTTTCTTCAAACTCCATCAAAACATGGATAGCTTAGGTATCCCTTTGTAAATTGGTAATTCATAATATCAGTTGTGACATGGCACAACGACTGCATGATCATACCACACTTCCTAAATGATACCTCGTGCATGCGGTTTTTCTATCTCTCGAATGCATCATCAAAATCAGAAGACGTAGATCTAGCACTGTGCCAACCAAGTTCTCTATCAGCATTTGGGTGGATGTAATCTTCATAAATTTTGTAGGAATGATCCCACCCCATGAAAAATTCATCTTTCACTAGTTCAATATATCTCCGTCCTTCGTTTGGATCCATAGGAGTGACGAATTTGATGTCTTGATTCTCAAATGTCATCATTCACTTCTTTAAGTTGATGAATGCCATACTATCATTGGCCCATCTGATCCCCAGCAATGCAGGATAGGAGCCTCTGCCACCAACAAATTCAATTACGTCATAATTGGCATATGTCTTCATACCTTCAACATCCATAACCAAGTTCGACACACGTTCGATTGGTTGTACTTTATCCTGATTACCCAATAGCAACTATACAAGGGACCAACCCAACGTCAGCATCCCCATATTTTTCCATGTCTACTTTTTCAGAATATTCACATCTGAGCCCAGATCCAGAATGACCGAATCTACTTCATAGTCCCCAATATGAATGTTCATGCGCATCTCCTTTCCCGTTTCTTGTGTAAATAGTTCACCGTGAATTCCTTCCACTCCTTACCTGGGTGGTGCAACAAATTTTCAATATCGGCCATAGAATTGGGATCTCTTGCCAACAATAGGAAACTCTCAAAGAAGTGCTACAAGGTACCATGTTGTCGTGATGGTCCTGCCTCCAATGAAGAATAAAAAGAAGAGGGAATTTCATAGACATGTGAATTACCTGAATTTCTTTTGATCTTGTCCTGAAATTCAAAGAATGTATCTTTTTCAGTTGTGATATCAAACAACTCCTTATTCTTCCCAGCCAATCGAACCTGTGGGCAAGTCCCATCCTCTCTGGTCATCGCACCTCCGTGGGTGCCGATGGAAACGTCAACATCCTCTGTTTTAGGCTCTGCTGAGATCGACACAACTATTGATCCTTGACTTTGGTTCATCGCTGGATTATGGTTCAGCGGTGGATTCTGATTTATTGATAGGTTCATTGGTTGGTTCACAGTTTGAGTCAGAAGTGGAACTTGATTCTGATTCTGCAACTAAGGAACATTATCGGCCTGCCATCTTGCGATTAGCTATGGGAATTTATCAACAGTATGATAAAGTGTGGTGCAGTATGTACATTAATAATGCAAGTGTGGAAATATCTCTAGTAATGTCCAAATACCCCACAATTGTAACACTAGACAAGTTTGCGACCTCCTCCGCCTGCTCTTCCTCAGAATCCTCCGTGAAATCCTCCTTACTGCTGGTACTGCGGCTAAACCAATTGTTGTGGTGGGGGATTCAGCTTCTGGTGAATGTAGTGCACTACTTGAACATACTGCATCTACGGTGGAGACATCAGCATCTGATTATACTGCGGCCATGGTGCAAATTGTGGCTGTGGTGCAAAATTTGGTTGCAGCTGCGATGGAATAAACTGCATCTGTGGCGGTGGTGTGTACTGATATTGAGGTGGTGGTTGCACCACCTGTGGTTGTGATAGCTATACTATGTGAAGATCTTCACCCTTCACAAAGTATGAATCATACGTCCTTTCCTGGAGTAGGTCATAAGCGCGATAGTATTTATCTTCATGCCCGAACGAGCGACAAAAAGTGCAATATAAGCTTGCTGGCTTCATGACCTTCTTCTGCATGTAGCTACATTATTCATGTCAATTCCCATATACTTGACATATGCGACACCGTGGTACACTGCCACAACTTAGTAGGTTTGGTTCCCCATATAGGAGATAGTTTCTAAAGTCAGAGCAAGTATCCTTAGTGTGTCCATCTACACGACAATGAGTGCACCAAAGCTATTTGCGATTTTCTTTCCCCTTCTTAATGTCTTTCAACTGAAGTGTTAGGTTCTCCATCTGCACCTGAATTTGGTTCATACCAGTTGTGCTTTCTCCAATGGGTGAAGCTTATACCTTCATTGCCATCTCCAGATCCTGGCTCTATGTCGCGATCTTTTGTTGCATCAGTGGTTGCTGGATATGAGGTACTAGCGCTGTAATGAACCATTCTTTGTGTTGAACATCACTCATATCAAAACTAACTCTCACCATCAATCTCTTAAATATTTGGTCAAAGTCCCAAATAGTTTCATTAGGAAATTGCTTAATCTCCTTTCATTCTATAATATACTACGCTTCAAATTTTGGTTTCCGAAATTCTTCAATCAGTCCTTTTCTGACTTCCTCCAATGTTTTTGCAGGGTTCCATGTGGGAACTTGTATAAATTTCATATACCAATATAGCACACAACCCCGAAGAGTAGTCGCTAGTTGGACTTTCTTAACGTCATCATCCATGGCTTGTCTGATAGTCAACACTACCTCACATAAGAACCAATATTGCTCTAGATCATCAGTCCCATTTCCATGGAACATAGCTAAATTTGTATCGCCACCCGCCATCCTGGGCCTTCTTCCTATAGATGCTGATATAATACTAGAATGTTGCTGGCACGTAGGGCAAGTTGACCTAGAATTTTTGTTTCTTTCCGAATGTGGAGTAGTGCACAGAGGCGTGGGTACGTTGATGCTGGGGTTTAATCTTACTTTTGTTTTGGGCATAGTCTAGGTCTGGTCATCCTCTTCTTCACTGTAGGGTCACTTCATCCCATGTGGTCTTCCTTCGCATTCTTGTGTTTCGATCGCAGCAGGGTATTTCCCTATCCTCTACCTCTTCTCTTGTCGAAACCTTGCTCCTCCCCTCATAAGACCACTTTCTTCCTCAATTTCCCTCACAGTCTCATCGAAACTTGCACCCATCTACCCCTTATCTTCCCATTCATCTCCCCACTTTCATCGCGGTATCCACCACCTCCGCACACTAGAGTCCTACTACTCAAGGTACATCTTTAGTATACCCTTTTCACAGACAAGCATCTTAATTGACAATTGTAGAGACAAAAAGAACCTACCTCTGGGTCCATTGAAAAATTCCCTTTCTAATTCGTTGTAGGATTTAGTAGTGTCAACTATGAATTTAGTAATATATCCTTCTAGGATAATATCCAACCAAACCTCAATAGCTCGCGATGCTTTGTTATCAGATTCCTGCAATTCCTGGATTAGTTCAGAGGGTGAGGATGTTCGCTCTCCTCCTTGGAAATATTTCTTCTTGTATGTTAATTGTGCCAACCACTCGTACAGTATGATGGGAAACTCATAGAAAAAGTACTCGTGAGGACCTTCGTGTATGTATCTCGCTAACCACTTGTCCATCATCAGTCCAAGTTTTTGATTTTCTGTTTCAGAAAATTATTGTAGCTTCTGATCAAACAAATCTTGAATTTTCGGTCGCGTTGGATGCCACGTATCCTCCTCTCAGTCGCAACAAGGTCCCAGAAACAAAACCATTTGTTGGCACAAAACCCACCAACAAAACCTCAATCGACAGATGTCCACTCTGTCGACGCTCAACTCACCATGATTTCCCTAAGCATTGGACCGTATAGGTTTTACCCTGTCCGGCAACACCCGCGAAGTGGATGAAGTCTCACCCGTGATGTTCGAGGGAGGGCTGACAGAACCAATTTTCCGTAGAATATAAGAGTAATATTGGCATCAATGATTCATCAAATTATCTACCAGATCTGACTAGTTTTTTAAGTATTAACTGAACCACTCGTCACCGATCATTCATTCATAACCATAACATGCCTACAAGTGTGCAAAAAAATCTAGAAAGATAACATTATTTATAATAAATAAACATTGCATCATAGATCCATGTTGCAGATTCACTTCACATTCATCATTGGGTTCACAGAACACGAAAACAGAAAGAGACAAAAATATAACAACAAAATGATAACAACAGTTTAGATCAACCTCATTCTTATCATATTAGTGTCTACACAATCAACCACATATCCAAAATAGACAACAATGATTCATTCTATCATTCTTGGATATGATTCTCTAATATTCACATTTACAATTCTTCTTCTACATATAGGCTTGCGCCTTTACATTCATGGTCCACTTGGATGATTTTCTAACTAATTCTTAACTGAATCTACAAAATAATGACCAATATCCGTAAAATATGGTAAAAAAGTACAAAAAGTGACACAAAATATTCAAAATTAGTCTATATTCCTCCTTGTGTGCTATCTTTGCCTTGTGCGGTGTCTTCCGAGCTTGCACAACATCCGCGATGCTACGCAACTGACTGATCCAAAACCCCTTGCCAACATTGTGTTATGTGTATTTGGGCTGTGATCCATGTGACGATGAGATGATATGAAAATGATGAGGTAATAGTAGGGTACACATGTGTTGCAAGGCATGTAATCAGTCCTGGGATACTCTTTTGGGTTTTGTAGTGGCATAAAATTAGTCCTAGAATATCTTGTAGGTTTTGCAAGAGGCATATAATAAGTCTTGAGATGTACCTACTTGATGGCTTGATCGCAGAGATGATGAATACCTGACAGAAGGATAGGCCTACATCCAGCATGAAAAAGGGCTGGCACTGTAGATGAAGACCTGGTAGAGGACTAGGCCTACATCCAACATGAAAGAGAGTTGGCACTGTAGATGAAGACTTGACAGAGGACTAGTCCTACATCCAACATGAAAAAGGGTTGGCACTATAGATGAATACATGGCAGAGGACTAGGCCTAAATCCAACATGAAAAAGGGCTAGAACTGTAGATGAATACTTGGTAGAGGACTAGGCCTACATCCAACATGAAAAAGGGTTGGCACTGTAGATGAAGACCTGGCAGAGGACTAGGCCTACATCTAGCGTGAAAAAGGGTTGGTACTGTAGAAAATTTTGATGAAAGATAGTATGGGACGATGATAAAGTTATAAGAAGATGATGGAAACATCTATGATGAAGACTCTATGACTTTGTGATGATGATGATGCGATGAAGACCTGACCAGATGTGTTGATGACTATGTAGAGAGAGAATACCTTCCTAGTTAAGAGGGATTGTTGATGTATTTGTAACATCGAAAGATATTATGATGTATATTATCATTGTATGTTTTTGTACCCCCATTGGGGATGTGTGTTACCCCTTTATGAGATGTCTAAATTGTGTCTATACCTTGAGGTACAACCTCCATTGTAAGTTAGGGAAATAGTCCCTAGTGTAACATCATGTAATATGTAATTGTGATCTCTCTAGGAGATGTGGGACCCGTGTGAGATGAAATAGGGAGGCACTCTCCCTCATTTATACTCACCACACACACTCTCTAAGGCGCACGAGAGAGAGGGACAATCATAGGAGGAGAGAAAGATAGCTGCTAAACATTTCTTATTACTTCTTTTGATCATCTTACTATTCTGAAGAAGTTTGAGGGGTTTTATCCTTTATGGTTTCCCCGATGAAAATCTTTGTGTCTTGTGTATCTTTTATATCTTATGTATTTTGTTGTACTTTTTGTTCTTTCAGATAAAGATCCTAGATAATCTAATCAGATCTTAAGAAAATATAACATTCAAGACCATAAATAAAGAAAATCTGTACACTGAGACATGAATTAGGATTATGACAAGTGGAAAACAGACATATGAAAGAGGTAAATCACAAATTAGGGTCTTACAAACTAGGGTTTAGTAAGGCTAGGGTTTACATCTTCAATTTTTTTATGAAAGTGAATTAAGGATAAGGTATTGGTTAGAAATATATTGGAACAAACTAGGGTTTGGTTTAAGCCCAAGTTTTATACCTTCAACAATTTTACGAAAGTGAATTCATGAGAAGCTATTGGTTAGCACTATATTGGAACAACTAGTGCCTTACAAACTAGGATTATGCACTGAATCTTGGGGATGGTTCAAGTATCACTTGTATTCTAGCTGGTAGTATATTTAGGGATTCAAGTGTGACAAATTTACTATTGTAATAAATGTTCAAACTCATATTTCAAACATCGAAAAAAACCTGACTTATCATTTGATGAAATACGATAGCATTGATGAAATATGTAACCTTTGTTAGACTTTTTCTTAGTTTGTGAAAATTCATAGGCCTAGATTGATGATATGTGTAGAATGTTTTACATGAAAAAGGTTGTTCAAACATATTTTGACTTATTTCATTAACTTTTGTTCTTTACTTGCAACCATAATCTTGATCAATGGGTATGACACCTTGGAATTGACAAAAACCATTGTTTAAATTAGACATACAATTAAGATTATGCTTTCATAACACAATGGTGGCATGCTACTTGATCAATGAAATAATTGTAAGAGAAGTAATATCTCTTAAAATATAATATGCAATAAGTGACTTTAGATGTAATTATATAAATTTTAGTAGCATAATCTATCAATTTGTAGAAGACATAAATGATCACAAGAACAAGTGGAAACTCAAGAAAAAATGTAATAAATTGCATCATGCATTGATAGTCGACTGTTTATAATACAAAATATGGAAAATTAACCATCTCTTAATGTCCTGTCAATGTACATGTATCCATAAGTACAATGATGTACATGTATGCCAAAGTACATATATCCAATAGGACACATCAAAAATCCATCTTTCTCTTGTTTTTCCTCAACTTTCCTATACAACCGTTCTCCTTAGGATTTCTTTGCATCTTATGAGTCTATAAATCAAAGATGATTTGTTTATCAGAAAACTTCACTAATACCCTACCACTAACAAACTTAAAAATTTAACTTAGGGAAAAATTATTTATGGACCAAATCCAGTCAAGGTATTGATGCCTGCGGTGTGCTCATGGAATTCCTCTCTATAATTGTGCTATGCAACTAAAAAATCATATCTCAATTAAATCAACAATCATTAACATGTGTATGTAAATTGAAAAAAAATACTTGGTCATCAATGAACATCTCACCACAGGAGGAGACCTCGTCAAAACCATGGATTGACCAGAGGAGCTAGGCACTACTGCTGCTAACGAATACAACCAAATATTGAAATGGTTTTACATGCATGAATAAGCAATATAGTTACATGATTATACTATTTACAAATGCTGAAATAGTTACCTCCGTACGAATTTTTTCTATTGCAAATGCGACACTAACTATAACATCAATGACCCTTGTTAAGTTTCGTGTAGATAGATCTAAAGCGTGTCTACTATAAAGGACATATACACCCTTTCTGGGAGTGGAGCCTCTCATATACACACAACCATTCTACACATTTGGACTATGAGGAGAGTAACCACACACTGTTTGTCAAAACCCCAAATTTTCACAAAAAATTAAAATTTTGAGAAAACATAAAATGTTTATAGGTGCAAATTAATAACTGCTAGCAGCTAATAGAAGAAATGAAATAGATAATAAAAGTAACCATTAACTTTAACATATTGATTAATGATGTTTTAATTTTGATATGTGATGTGAGTAATCTACATTCAATATTTAGCTATACTGATGGTTTGACTGTCAAGTAGATGAGGAGTTACTTTCTAGCTGGGGCTTACTTAGCGATTGCTAACGTACCTGGATTTCTGGATCTTTACAGGCTTGACAGGTAAATTTGTTACCCAGTAAAATTTTATTAAGGTGTTAAACCAGATATAGTTCTTTTAACATAAAAGTACTGCTAGAGTAAAAGTTTTCTTAGAAGACTCAAGGTCCTGCAAGGTAAAGTAATGTTTCTTTTACTTGATTTACAAATATGATATTACTTAATCTTTGTGTCATAAAGGTTATTCATGTTGCCCTATTGTTTGTCTTTTAACAGATAGATCACTAAGATAGATAAAACCAACTTCTAACTTTCTTCTAAGCTATTTCTAGTTCTTAGTAGGGCTCATGATTTTGTATCATAACTCTTTCTTTGACATAGGATTCTATTGCTATTATTATTTTAATAATTAAAGCATTGCATATCATTATAGAAATAGACCTAACCCTTTCAGAACATAAGCTTACTATGTACTTTTCAGCTCTATCTTAATTAGGCTTCAGTATAGTAAATTTATCAGCTTAACATCACTTGTAATTATAAAGTATCCTCTGCATAAAAATCATCAAGTTGTGACTTGAATTCCCATTTTCTTCATGATCAACATACTGTGACAAATTTACATTACCCTACTATTTACTTCTATGTAAAGGTGATGCAATAAAATCCTAGATAGTTTACTATCCTAAACTCCAAATTCCAACTAACCTTGGTTCAATTCATCTTAGAGCTTGATAACAAATTATGGAGACCAAAGATCATGTACTTATAAGATATCTATCCTACATCCAGTACTGTAGGTTACTTAAAAGAGTAGGAGCTATTCTAATATCAAATGTTAAATATATCAATATACACCTTATTGATTTAAATCTAGTTCTCTAAGCTTACACATTCGTAGTTCATGAATATAAGAAAAATGTCAAATAAGGCATTAACACACTTGCTCAAAATTTCTATTAATCTCTTGATCTTTTTCTTATAATCTTGATCAGGAAAGGTCATATGATCTTTAAGAAACAAGGGTATAGATTCCAATTAACAAAATGGTTATTTTCCAAGATAATTTCAAGGTTCAAATAATAGGTTAAACTATAATACACTCCTCGTTCATTATCAAGGGTTAACTCCATTGAAACAAATATGATATTGACTTTATGTATATAATACATTATCATTATGTGCATAGTGTAAATGATTAACAATTATTCGTTTCAAAATGTGGCAGTGGAGACTATACAAATGAACCCACCGTGAAGTGGATAAATTTGTGGGCACGTGAAACTCTCCTCGCCATGCATTACATGACTTATAAGATTTACCTTTCAACCCTATTTCTCTTTGTTCAGCGAGGGTTTCGGTCTCTGAATTGTTGGGTTCACTGCGGCCATGAGGGCTTGTAGTTGCTCACCTCCAGCTCCATTGTTTGTGCATTTTGAAGAGTCGTTGCTTAGGGTGAAAGTTGTGAAGTTCACAGCTCGTGAATGAATTGATTCCTGCAACTCAACTTTGCTGTGTGTGAGGGTAGTGTTGTACACAGTCAGTAGTTTAGTGTTGAAGTCATGGTGTGGCCACTGTCATTGCTTTCCCTTGCTTCAGTTGTCGATGTGATTAGTAACTCGAATCTAGTTGCCTTCTTCTCAGGTTAAAACGAGGGCTTCACTGTTCAAGGTGTTGGTCGGCCTTCTCCGTGACCTTGGTTATCGACATTACAGGTATGAATTATTTTTACGAAGTTGTAAGATATAAAAATTTATAGTTACGAATCTACATTCAGGTTTTTAACTGATGATTTGGTTTCCAAATGCAGGTGATGGTTTACCTTATCGTTGGAAGGAACCACTTCACATTTGGACCAACATTCAGTCTACGGGTAAGCCCCGGTTACAAAATGGCTCTCTATGCTTGTACAGACTTAGGGGAATATGTTCGCAGTTGGAAGGAGTTACAGCCTTGGTTTTTCCCAACCCTGGGTTGTCAGTCTTCAGTTTAAGTTTTTTTTTTGTTTTAAAAGCCTTGCTTATAGCAGGGTGGCTCCGGCTCAATGCCGTGACTTGTAAATGTTCTTTTCTTTACTTAAAAAGCTTTCACAATGGTGTAGGGTTTAGTAAAAGAATGTTAGTTTTTGGATTATGAAAACCCATGCCACGATATGGGTACATCGGCTCAGAGTTGGTTTTTGTACATTGATTAAGTTGGTAGCCTTTCGTCCTATCAAGTAATACACTGGGTTTTTAAAAGAAAAAGAGGTTTTTTTCGAGCTCGAACTCGGATTTCATTAATGCTATTTTTGTAACTCTGTGTACTTAGGGTTTTTAACCCTATTCAACTGTGTATAAGAATTTACTGTTTATTACATATTTTATAATAGATTTTTGTTAATGTTAAGAGACTGTCACTCAGTCATAACGTAATTTAGTTTATTTGTTGCTCAGGAAATATGAGCTAGATTTTTCTCGAATGAACCCTTTTTAAAATAAATCTTTCAATTTGTCTATTATTTAATAGGTACTGTTAATTGTTAAACTTGTTTTAATTAATGTTACAAGTGTGTTGTGAAAAATTTAAGTGATATTTAAATATTTGTTATTTTATCTGTCCTTAAGGACTATAAACAGTCTCTCGTAATTTAATTGTTTATTTATAAAAATAATCCAAATAATTGGATTGTAGCTTATATATTTTCATTTATAATAATGATTTCTATTTCAGGGTTTCAACCCTGTAGAATACCTTTACAAGTATAATTTACTTAATAATTATAAAACAGTTCTGTAATTAGATAGATATTTATTTATATATTAATTATTATCATATTTTTATTGTTTTATTTACTGAAGCTGACAGGTTGAATTTACTCAGTGCTCTTTGAAAAGTAAAAACATAGATTCTATAACTTCGTTTAGTTTGTTCTTATATTTTAAATACTTAAATCACACACTACTTTCTTTATAGTATGAGTTAGATTTAGATTAGTTAATATTATTAGTAAATAAAACTAAGTACTTGTATTTTATTTTTTTATTGAACTGAATGTAACAAAGTAACTTGACTGTGATATTTCTAATGCATAGCAACTAGATACTAAGTTAACACAGAGAAATATAACCTACCATAATACAGTTTATCTTTCATATTATATGATCATAAATAAAAGATTAAGTTACTGTTTGTAAGCACGACCTCTTATCTGCTAAGATTTTTTCTTATTATCTTAATCCTTCTACCTGTACTATTTACTACTATTTATTTTCCAGTATATATTGAAATAAATGAACTTGTTTAAACAATAACTTAAATAAACAGATCATTATTCTTTATTTAACTAATATCTACATACTAAAACAAATTACTCATCTAACTAAGAACTGTAGAATCATATCTACTCTATTCAGTCTCTTGACATTTACTTTCATCTACTGTAAATACTCTATCTGTGCTGGAGTACGGCCCGGTCCTTCCAGGTGTGGAAAAACACAGACTAGAATTATTTTTCATTCTAATAATTTACAAACTGAACATTTACCATTCATTTAACAGACAAATTCAAATTTATCTATTTAACACAGTAAAAAAAAATAATGCAAAACCTTATTAGGATAGAAAACAACATTGTTAGGAGGTCGTTCCTCCCTACCAAACTCTTGGAGAGCGCTCAAACAACGCTTCCTCAAGACCCCCGAGCCTGTTCCTGGTCTTCTTGGCTGAGAACTGGTGGAGCATGCAAACAACAGACTTGTCCAATGACTCAGTAAAATACTCTGCATTCAGTAGTAAAATCCCTCAGCTGAAAAGCTGCACTAGATCACTTAGCAGTTAACCCCTCAAACTCTTTGCACAATTCCCTTCCATTGAATTTCTCTGAAGTACATTCACTTGAATGATCACTTCTCTAGAATGAGCAACCTCAACTCTCTTCAATGGGTATGTTTATAAATATTTCTCAAGTCTTTTAGGTCAGTTATCATTAATTGAGCCACCTGCTCTGATCCCACTTTCTTGGGGGATCATGACCCCAAATGTATGAAGGTTTCCACCTACAACAGTTGGAAGTGGTTTGAGGATGTTGCAACATGTCTGTTTTCTCTCCACCCAGTCTCCTCCACCAATTTGACCAGTAAGCACTCTTTTAATAACTCTCCTAAGTTGTGGTCTCCACCTTTATTTATTTATAATTAAAATATTTAGAATTACATTAAATATCCTTGACTCTGTTGAGTCATCAATTACAACTTAGCATAAAATTTAACATATTGTCCCCAAATAAAATCAAATAAGATAATATTGTTTTTTGCAAAAATTGGGGCATGTGACATACACACCCCCTTAGAACATAACATCTTCCTCGATGTTATTTATTCTTCATCCTCAAAATTCCCTTGGAATATAATTGGATATGCATCTCGCATATTACTTTCAATTCTCAGGTGGCTTCCTCTTGACTAAGGTGCTTCCATTGCACCTTCACCTATCCAATGGTGCAGTTTCGAAGTGTGATCTCCCTCCTCCCGAGGATACAGTCCGGTTCCACCAGAAAATCTCCTTCTGGTTATACATGTACATCATTCCAGTTAACAACATGAGTAGCATCATGAACATATTTCTTTAATACAAAAATGTGAAAAACATTATGTACTCTTAAATTGGGTGGTAATTCTAATTGATAAGCTACTTGTCCAATCCTAAACAATATTTCAAATGGACCACATTAACGAGGTGCTAGTTTTGCACAACTCCCCAATCTCAAAGAGCTCTTTTTGGGCCTCACCTTGATGAACACATGTTCACCTACCTGAAATTCTTTTGGAGTTCTTGTAAAGTCTACTTCACTTTTCTGTCGATCCTGTGCCACGTTTAGATTACCTTGTACCTGCTTTACAAATTATTTCATTCCTTTTAATAGTTCAGGACCTAATACTAATCTATCCACCGGATTACTCCAAGAGATAGGAGTATTACATTTCCTTCCATACAAAATTTTGAAAGGACTAAATCTAGCCGATGCCTGATAATTATTATTATAAGAAAATTCTACCAGATGCAAATAATCTTCCCATTTACCTGGCTGGTCTTTAACATACATTCTTAATAAATCTTCCAGTACTTGGTTTACTCTTTCAGTTTGTCCATCTGTTTGAGGATGGAACGAAGTACTAAAATTTAAGGTAGTGTTTAATCCTTTAAACAGAGACTTCCAAAAGTTACCCGTAAATTTAGGATCTCTATCTAAGATTATGACTTTTGGTATTCCATGCAATCGAAAAATCTGTTTTAGAAATATATCAGCTATGTTCGTAGCTTTATATGTAGTTTTAACAGGTATAAAGTGAGCTGATTTACTTAACTTATCGACTACTACTATGATAGAATCATTTAAATTCTAATTTCTAGGAAATCTAGTAACAAAATTGAGACTAATTATCTCCCATTTCCAGCTAGGAATGGGTAATGGCTGAAGTAATCCAGCTAGGTGTTGATATTCAGTTTTCACCTGCTGACATTCAAAACACCTAGCGATATATTTTGCTAATTCAGTCTTCATATTTGGCCAAAAATATTATTTTCTTAACATAGTTATAGTCTTTTGATAGCCTAGATGACCTGAGTATGGAGTTTTGTGGATTTCATCCAAAATTAACAGCTTAACTTTAGGTACGTTAGGTACATACATTCTATCTTTATACAGTAAAAATTATTTTGCATTCAAACTATATCCTTTACTTAAGCTTTCTGTTGGACTTTTTTTCATTTTAGCTTGTAAATTTTGGTAAATTTCATCTTGTTCTATTCCTACTTTAAGCTATTCATCCAAATCTATAGAATAAGTGCTAATAACTGCTACAAAATTCAGCCTTGCATTCCTACTTAATGAATCAACAACTTTATTTTCTTTACCCTTAATGTGTTGAATTTCGAAATCATACTCACTTAAAAAAGCTAACCATCTAGCTTGTCTGGCATTTAGATTAGGCTAATCTAACAGATACTTTAATCCTTTATTATCAGTCATTAAAATAAATTTTCTGCCAATTAGATGATGTCGCCACATCTTTAGAGCATGTATAACACCTGCTAATTCTAGATCATAAGTTGCATAATTCTTTTCATGAATTTTTAATTTTCTAGACTCATAGGCAATAACATGCCCTTCTTGAGTCAGGACACCACCTAAGCCATCATTGTAGGCATCAGCGCACACTACAAATTCTTTATTTGGATCAGCTATTCTTAAAATAGGTACGCTGGTTAATAAAGTTTTTAACTTTTTAAAGCTTTCCTCACATTTCTGGTTCCAATCAAACTTCTTTCCTTTCTTCTGTAAAGAAGTTATCGGATTCACGATCCTCGAAAAACCTTCAACGAATCTCCGGTAATAACCGATAATTCCAATGAAAGATTGAACATCAGTTGCATCCTTAGGAACCGGCCAATCTTCGATCACCTTTATATTTTTGGGATCTACTGAAATCCCTTCCTTGGTCACCACATGACCTAAGCACTGTATCTTATCCTTGAAGAAATCACATTTACTAAATTTTGCAAAGAGTTGATGATCTCGTAACTCCTGCAAAATAAGTTTTAAATGTTCTTTATGTTCTTCTTCAGTTTTTGAATAGATTAATATATTGTCGATGAACACGAATACAAACTTATCTAGATACTTATACATAACGTTGTTCATTAAACACATAAAAACAGTTGGGGCATTAGTAAGAGATGACGACAAACTCGTAATGGCCATATCGAGTTCTAAAATATGTTTTAAAGATGTCTTCATCTTTAATCCTAACTTGATGATATCCAGACCTTAAATCTATTTTCGAAAACATCGTGGCTCCACATAGTTGATCAAAAAGATCATCTATATGGGGCAACGGGTATCAATTTTTAATGGTTGTCTTATTCAACTGACGGTAATCTATGCAAAGTCGCATGGTTCCGTCCTTTTTCTTAACGAAGATGACAGATGCCCCCCAGGGAGACACACTAGGTCAAATATACTTTTTATCAATTAGTTCTTTTAATTGAGACTTTAATTCATTAAGTTCAAGTATGTTCATTCGATAAGGGGCCTTTGAGCTAGGTACTGCACCAGGTACCAGCTCAATGGTAAAATCCAATTCCCTTTTTGGAGGCAGTCCCAGAATTTCTTTAGGGAATACATCAACATATTCTCTTAAGACTGGTATGTCTTCCAGTTTTAATTTATCTGTCTTATTTAAATTCTTCTCATCAGTTATTGTTAGTGCATAGGCTTTACAACCCTTCCTAACATCTCTCTTAAGCTGTAGAGTAGAAATTTGCCTTATGGTAGTTTTTCTAGGGATTCCTTTTACACTTACTGGTTTTCCATCGCTGTTTAAACACAAAGGTTTTATCATAACAATTTAAAATTACCCTATGTTTTTCTAACCAATCAATTTCGATTAGTAAATCATAAGAACCAAGAGGCAATACATTAAGCTTTACAACAGTTTCAAAATGATCCATAACTACTGCACATTCTTTTACAAAGCAAGTTACCTTCCTTTTAGCACCAGTGGCGAACCAACCAAGAATTTTCAAATTTTTCAACTGGTAACTTAAATTTTTCTACCATTTTAGGTGCAATATAACTGAGACTAGCTCCAGGATCAATTAAAATAGTTATAGGGGTGTGGTTTATCATACCTTCTACTTCCACCATGGAAGTTTGATATTATGCTTGTCGATTCTCCAAGGCTGCATTGATTCTGGGCATAGTCCTCGCTAATTCTCCAACAGTCATCTCCTCCTGTATAATATGAATATTACTGACAGTCTTTTTTCGATTAGGACAAACTAAAGCATAGTGTGGGCCATTACACTACCAGCACTTTATAAGTTCTTTGCGCTCAAATTTCCTGGTGTAATTACCATGGTTATTGGCAAATTCTTTACCCTTAGAATTATTCTGATTGCTTGGTGAATTATTCTTAATCCTTGGAAATTTTTGGCCTTATTGTTCTTAGAATTTATGTTGGGCAGAAAATATTTCTACTTTTGATCATATTGGTTATTATTCTTCTTGGCCTTCCAGTTGGCCATGCTTTCCTTCTTCCGATTCTATTCATAACAGAAGTTGGCTTTTCTCATGGCTTCTTCCAAAGTCTTTGGATTTTCATACTCAATCTTGTCCTTAATATGATAAGGTAGATAATTAAGGAATCGTTGTACCTTTGGTTTCTCATCTACAAGGTATGGTACATACCTAAGCAGACTTAAAAACTTGTTGTTTAAATATTTCAATGTCATTGATCCTAATTTAAGCTCATAGAACTCTTTTGCTCTCTCCTCATAATATTGCTCAGACAGAAATTTATTTTTAAAGTACCTCTTGAAAGTACTCCAATTTACATTCTTTTCTTTTATTCCCTTCACTCTCTTCAAGTCCTACCACCAAATGTTGGCCTTTCCTAAGAGACTGTAAATAGCCATTCTAGCCTTTAATTGGTTAGAATAGTTATATAGCTGTAAGTACTTCTTCATCCCAGATAACCAGGATTCCGCTTCCTCCCCCTTCTCAATATCTCCATTGAATGTTGGTGGTTTTATCTTTTTTAATTCCCTAGAAATTTCCTCATAAGGTTTGTATTTTCTCTTTTTAGTATAATGATTGTCATCACTACTATCACTAGTAGAATGCAATTTACGTTGTTCACCAAAAACCTCTGAAGATGAACTGCTTTTATTTTTAGTATGTTTCATATTTTTAAATTTATGTTGATGACTTTTATCTTCTGATTCAGTTCTTATACCCCTACCCTTAGTTTGAAACCTTTATGTTAGGATCTGATTCATCTCCTCCTGAGCCCTCGAAATCCTTTCATTCTCTTGTTTTACAGATTCCATTTCAGATTTTAGGTCTTTTACTATTTGTAACAGTTCTGAGGAATTGGTAGTTAAATATTCTGGTATAGGATCTCTTGGTAAGTTTTCTAGTTCAGTAAATGGATATTCCTCCTCTGCATAGTCCTCCAACCTTTCCATACCTGTTTGTTAAAATTCAGAAACAATTTCTTTGTTGAATAACATTTAAAAGAAAATACATCAGCATAACAATTCAATTTAATTTTTCATAAAAGCTAGTTGGGCTTCATCAAGGCCTAGTGTTTGAACCTACACTCTGATACCATATGTCAAAACCGCAAATTTTCACAAAAATTTAAAATTTTGAGATAACATAAAATGTTAATAGGTTGGTTAAATAACTGCTAGCAGCTAATAGAAGAAATGAAATAGATAATAAAAGTAACCATTAACTTTAACATATTAATTAATGTTATTTTAATTTTGATATGTGATGTGAGTAATCTGCATTCAATATTGAGCTGTACTGATGGTTTGACTGTCAAGTAGGTGAGGAGTTACTTTCTAGCTGGGGCTTACTTAGCGATTGCTAACGTATCTGGATTTCTGGATCTTTACAGGATTGACAGGTAAATTTTTGACGCAGTAAAAGTTTATTAAGGCGTTAAACCAGATACACTTCTTTTAACATAAAAGTACTGCTAGAGTAAAAGTTTGCTTAGAAGACTCAAGGTCCTGCAAGGTAAAGTAATGTTTCTTTTACTTGATTTACAAATATGATATTACTTAATCTTTGTGTTGTAAGGGTTATTAATGTTTCCCTACTATTTGTCTTTTAACAAATAGATCACTAAGATAGATAAAACCTCCTTCTAACTTTCTTCTAAGCTATTTCCAGTTCTTGGCAGAGCTCATGATTTTGTATCATAACTCTTTCTTTGGCATAAGATTCTATTGCTATTATTATTTTAATAATTAAAGTGCTACATATCATTATAGAAATAGACCTAATCCTTTCAGAACATAAGCTTACTATGTACTTTTCAGCTCTATCTTAATTAGGCTTCACTATAGTAAATTTATCAGCTTAACATCGCTTGTAATTATAAAGTATCCTTTGCATAAAAATCATCAAGTTGTGACTTGAATTCCCATTTTCTTCATGATCAACACAATGTGACAACTTTACATTACCCTACTATTTACTCCTATGTAAAGGTGATGCAATAAAATCCTAGATAGTTTACTATCCTAAACACCAAATTCCAACCTAACCTTGGTTCAATTCATCTTAGAGCTTGGTAAAAAATTATGGAGACCAAAGATCATGTACTTATAAGATATCTATCCTACATCCAGTACTGTAGGTTACTTAAAAGAGTAGGAGCTATTCTAGTGTCAAATGTTAAATATATCAATATACACCTTATTGATTTAAATCTAGTTCTCCAAGCTTATACATTCATAGTTCATGAATATAAGAAAAATGTCAAATAAGGTATTAACACAATGTCAAATAAGGTATTAACCCACTTGCTCAAAATTTCTATTAATCTCTTGATCTTTTTCTTATAAGCTTGATTAGGAAAGGTCATATGATCTTTAAGAAACAAGGGTATTGATTCCAATTAACAAAATGGTTCTTTTCCAAGATAATTTCAAGGTTTAAATAATAGGTTAAACTATAATACACTCCTCATTCATTATCAAGGGTTGACTCCATTGAAACAAATATGATATTGACTTTATGTATATAATACATTATCATTATGTGCATAGTTCAAATGATTAACAATTATTCCTTTTGAAATGTGGCAGTGGAGACTATACAAATGAACCCACCATGAAGTGGATAAATTTGTGGGCACGTGGAACTCTCCTCACCATGCATTACATGACTTATAAGCTTTACCTTGTAACCCTATTTCTGATTGTTTAGCGAGGGTTTCGGTATCTGCATTGTTGGGTTCACTGTAGCCATGAGGTCTCACAGTTGCTCGCCTCCAGCTCCACTGTCTATGCATTTTGAAGAGTCGTTGCTTAGGGTGAAAGTTGTGAAGTTCACAGCTCGTGAATGAATTGATTCCTGCAACTCAAATTTGCTGTGTGTGAGGGTAGTGTTGTACATAGTCAGTAGTTTAGTGTTGAAGTCGTGGTGTGGCCACTGTCATTGCTTTCCCTTGCTTCAGTTGTTGATGTGGTTAGTAACTCGAATCCAGCTGCCTTCTTCTCAGGTTAAAATAAGGGATTCACTGTTCGAGGTGTTTCTCTGCCTTCTTCGTGACCTCGGTTATCGACATTACAGGTATGAATTATTTTTATGAAGTTGTAAGCTATCAAAATTTATAGTTGCGAATCTACATTCAGGTTTTTAACTGATGATTTGGTTTCCAAATGCAGGTGATGGTTCACCTTATCATTGGAAGGAACCACTTCACATTTGGACCAACATTCAGTCTGCGGGTAATCCCCTGTTACAAAATGGCTCTCCCTGCTTGTACAGACTTAGGGGAACATGTTTGCAATTGGAAGGAGTTACGTCCTTGGATTTTCCCAACCTTGGGTTGTTAGTCTTCAGTTTAAGTTTTTGTTTTGTTTTAAAACCCTCACTTACAACAGGGTGTCTCCCACTCAATGCCGTGACTTGTGAATGTTCTTTTCTTTACTTAAAAATATTTCACAGCGGTGTAGGGTTTAGTAAAAGAATGCTAGTTTTTGGATTATTAAAACCCATGCCACGATATGGGTACACCAGCTCAGAGCTGGTTTTTGTACATTGATTAAGTTGGTATCCTTTCGGCCTGTCAAGCAATACACTGGGTTTTTTAAAGAAAAAGAGGTTTGTTTCGAGCTCAGACTCGGTTTTCATTAGTGCTATTTTTGTAACTCTGTGTACTTAGGGTTTTTAACCCTATTCGACTGTGTATAAGAATTTATTGTTTATTACATATTTTATAATAGATTTTTGTTAATGTTAAGACACTGTTGCTCAGTCATAATGTAATTTACTTTATTTGTTGCTCAAGAAATATGAGCTAGGGTTTTCCTGAATGAACCCTTGTTTAAATAAATCTTTCAATTTGTCTATTATTTAATAGGTACTATTAATTGTTAAACTTGTTTTAATTAATGTTACATGTGTGTTGTGAAAAATTTAAGTGATATTTAAATATTTGTTCTTTTATCTGTCCTTAAGGACTGTAAACAGTCTCTCGTAATTTAATTGTTTATTTATAAAAATAATCCAAATAATTGGATTGTAGCTTATATATTTTCATTTATAATAATGATTTCTATTTCAGGGTTTCAACCCTGTAGAATACCTTTACAAGTATAATTTACTTAATAATTATAAAATAGTTCTGTAATTAGATAGATATTTATTTATATATTAATTATTATCATATTTTTATTGTTTTATTTACTGAAGCTGACAGGTTGAATTTACTCAGTGCTCTTTGAAAAGTAAAAACATAGATTCTATAACTTCGTTTAGTTTGTTCTTATATTTTAAATACTTAAATCACACACTACTTTCTTTATAGTATGAGTTAGATTTAGATTAGTTAATATTATTAGTAAATAAAACTAAGTACTTGTATTTTATTTTTTTATTGAACTGAATGTAACAAAGTAACTTGACTGTGATATTTCTACTGCATAGCAACTAGATACTAAGTTAACACAGAGAAATATAACCTACCATAATACAGTTTATCTTTCATATTATATGATCATAAATAAAAGATTAAGTTACTGTCTGTAAGCACGACCTCTTATCTGTTAAGATTTTTTCTTATTATCTTAATCCTTCTACCTGTACTATTTACTACTATTTATTTTCCAGTATATATTGAAATAAATGAACTTGTTTAAACAATAACTTAAATAAACAAATCATTATTCTTTATTTAACTAATATCTACATACTAAAACAAATTACTCATCTAACTAAGAACTGTAGAATCATATCTACTCTATTCAGTCTCTTGACATTTACTTTCATCTACTGTAAATACTCTATCTGTGCTGGAGTACGGCCCAGTCCTTCCAGGTGTGGAAAAACACAGACTAGAATTATTTTCCATTCTAATAATTTACAAACTAAACATTTACCATTCATTTAACAGACAAATTCAAATTTATCTATTTAACATAGTAAAAACAAATAATGCAAAACCTTATTAGGATAGAAAACAACAGTGTTAGGAGGTCGTTCCTCCCTACCAAACTTTTGGAGAGCGCTCAAACAACGCTTCCTCAAGACCCCCGAGCCTGTTCTTGGTCTTCTTGGCTGAGAACTGGTGGAGCATGCAAACAACAGACTAGTCCAATGACTCAGTAAAATACTTTGTACTTAGCAGTAAAATCCCTCAGTTGAAAAGCTGCACTAGATCACTCAGAAATATAACCTACCATAATACAGTTTATCTTTCATAGTATATGATTATAAATAAAAGATTAAGTTACTGTCTGTAAGCACGACCTCTTATCTGCTAAGATCTTTTCTTATTATCTTAATCCTTCTACCTGTACTATTTACTGTTATTTCTTTTCCAGTATATAATGAAATAAATGAACTTGTTTAAACAATAACTTAAATAAACATATCATTATTATTTCTTTCACTAATATCTACATACTAAAACAAATTACTCGGCTAATTAAGAACTGCAGAATCATATCAACTCTATTCAGTCTCTTGACATTTACTTTCATCTACTGTAAATACTCTATTTGTGCTGGAGTACGGCCTGGTCCTTCCAGGTGTGGAAAAACATAGACTAGAATTATTTTGCATACTAATAATTTACAAACTGAACATTTACCACTCATTTAATAGACATATTCAAATTTATCTATTTAACACAGTAAAAACAAATAATGCAAAACCTGATTAGGATAGACAACAATAGTGTTAGGCCCTCATTCCTCCCTACCAAACTCCTAGAGAGCGCTCAAACAACGCTTCCTCAGGACCCCCGAGCCTATTCCTGGTCTTCTTGGCTGAGAACTGGTGGAGCATGCAAACAACAGACTAGTCCAATGACTCAGTAAAATACTCTGCACTTAGCAGTAAAATCCCTCAGTTGAAAAGCTGCACTAGATCACTCAGCAGTTAACCCCTCAAACTCTTTCCACAATTCCCTTCCATTGAATTTATCTGAAGTAAATTCACCTGAATGATCATTTCTCTAGAATGAGCAGCCTCAACTCTCTTCAATGGGTATTTTTATAAAAATTGCCTAGGTCTTTTGGGTCAGATATCATTAATTGAGCCACCTGCTTTGATCCCACTTTCTTGGGGGATCATGACCCCAAATGTAGGGAGGTTGCCACTTGCAACAATTGGAAGTGGTTTGAGGATGCTGCCACATGTATGTTTGCTCTCCACCTAGTCTCCTCCACCAATTTGACCAGTAAACACTCTTTTAACAGCTCTCCTAAGCTATTGTCTCCACCTTTATTTATTTATAATTAAAATATTCAGAATTACATTAAATATCCTTGACTCTGCTGAGTCATCAATTACAACTTAGCATAAAATTTAACATATTGTCCTCAAATAAAATCAATTAAGATAATATTGTTTTTTGCAAAAATTGGGGCATGTGACACTGTTTTCTAAATATAGCAAGTGATGGCTACAATCACCAAGTGTTGACATAGTTAGAAATGCATTAATCAATGAAATAACATGTATTAAAAAAATAACTATATTTAAATACTTACGAATACTCGATAGACTTCCAACAAATATGTATCACGTTCTACCATACACTCATTCCATGTGGACTATGTAGCTCTTATCTCCCCACCAAGGGGGATATCACTAGAATAAATAATTAAACCCTGTGGGGGATCTAAAACTTGCAATTTAGAAAATTGTAAATATTAGACCCTATAACATTAATCAACTAACACGTGATAACAAACTAACATGTATTAAGAAATGATATGTTGAAATATTTCCATAGTGTGAATTGTTGTCGTCGAACATATGACAACATCTTGTACATCACAAGTTCTGGTAACTACACAATGTTTTATAAATATAACAAGTGATGGCTACAATCACCAAGTGTTGACGTAGTTATAAATGCATTAATCAATGAAAGAACATGTATTAAAAAAATAACTATATTGTAATACTTACACATACTTGATATGCTTCCAACAAATATGTAGCACGTTCTACAATATACTCATTCCCTATGGACTGTGTAGCGCTTATCTCCCCACCAAGGGGGAGATCACTAAAAGAAACAATTAAACCCTATGGGGAATCTAAAACTTGCAATCTAGAAAATTGTAAATATTAGACCCTATAACATTAATTAACTAACATGCGATAACAAACTAACATGTATTAAAAAATGATATGTTGAAATATTTCCTCAATGTGAATTGTTGTCGTCGAACATATGACAACATCTTGTACATCACAAGTTCTGGTAACTACACACTATTTTTTAAATATAGCAAGTGATGGTTACAATCGCCAAGTGTTGACGTAGTTAGAAATGCATTAATCAATGAAATAACATGTATTAAAAAAATAACTATATTGAAATACTTACGGATACTCGATATGCTTCCAACAAATTGTAAAATGTTCTACCATATACTCATTCCATGTGGACTATGTAGCGCATATCTCCCCACAAAGGGGGAGATCACTAGAAGAAACAATTAAACCTTGTGGGGGATCTAAAACTTTCAATTTAGAAAATTGTAAATATTAGACCCTATAAAATTAATTAACTAACACGTGATAACAAAAAACATGTATTAAAAAAATGATATGTTGAAATATTGCCTCAGTGTGAATTGTTGTCGTCGAACATATGACAACATCTTGTACATCACAAGTTATGGTGCCTAATCCTCTGTACTAGCCTAAGAATCACAGTGGGAAAAATTTATGCATGTCCTCTCACTAGTACAAAATGGGTGATAAGTGACTAAATTGTTTTCTAAAAATGGGTGATAAATGACTAAATTTGGTCACATGATCATTCGTCATAAATTAGCAGTCACTTATCACTCAAACAAATTGGTCATTTATCACTTAGTCATAAATTGTTTGAATTGTTTCATGATTTAGTAATATATTTAGTCATTTATTTGGTCATTAATTGTTTCTATTTAGTCATTAATTTTCATTTTCTTAGTAACTTATTGTTGTTAATTGGTCATTTATTTAGTCATTGGTTGTTGTTAACTAGTCATTTATTTAGTCATTGATTGCAGTTAACTGGTCATTTAGTTAGTCATTAAGTGTAGTTAACTGGTCATTTATTTAGTCATTGATTTTTGTTAACTCGTAATTTATATGTTAGGATTATTGTAATCATCCCTTGTCCAACATAGTCTAAATGTCAAATTCCTAGCTTAGGAATATGTTGCCACTTCATTACTTCCATGGAGAACTTATTTGGGGCCGACCTACCACTTGATGCACTACTCTACATGAGTTTAGGATATCTAGAGACCAATCCCTATACTTTAAGATCCCACACTAAGTCATCGAAGTATCGCCATTAATTCACCCTAGTTTGTGTTGAATTATGCTCTGATGGGCCACATTCAGTTCACCTTCTGTTATCCTAGCGCCACTTCTGCATGATTTAAGGATATTATGCACCTTTTCTCACCTACCTTGGTCAGTTAACTAATTGTTAGGTGTTTCATTTTTCTGGAGTTACATTAGTGAGCATCTAATGGTTCTTTTTCCACAGTTAGTGAGGTCTAGAGTCAGTCCAAGTCATGATATTTGGATCACTCCTAGAGGATTCAAATTATCTCTATTATATCATCAATGTATTTCATAAAGGTGAATTATTATTTAGTTATGGTTATTTTGTCAATTTTTTTCCACTTGTCTGGATAATTTCACCATGATTTCTTAACAATTATATCATTGAAATTCTTCCTCATTCATTCTTCTTTCATTGTGAGGTTCAATCCATCTTGATGATCCTATGGATATGCTAATTTTGCATGGTATCAAAGCGAGATCAAGTCAATTTCAATGCTTTAAAACTTCCATTGATGCACGAGATACAATTGGGTTCAACATAAATCCCGGTATCTTTGCATTACTCCCTCTTGATTTATCCAGAGAAGTATATATAGGTGTGAATCATCTTAATAATGTGCACATGTCGAAGTAGAGAGTGATTGAAGTGGTTTTGCTTTGAATTGAGATTTTTCTACGGGTTATTCGAAGAATTCAAAATAATTGTGTTGCTCCTGAAGCTGCAAGATGGAAAATTCAACAGCCTTGACACCGATGATCCTCACACCCTTCAATTAATTGGATTGGAGGGGAGATATGCATATTTTGTTGCACAACAAAGGTCTGTATAGGGTCACAAGGGGGTAAGGAGGTTGAACCCTGTTATCAACCCAAATGGCACTTCTCCGTTTGACTGCCGACACTTCATCTGTTGGCACACAAAATGACATTTATGGATTGAAGGTCGCCTAAACACTATAGATGGGCATGACATGAGATGAATTCACTATCCACCCAGCTTGCCATCCTACCCTTTTATATGTTGATTTCTATACATGACTCTTCCAACAGCAACTTGCGTATGTACGTGACTATCTCCAGAGTATATCGCGTACTGTACGCGAGTATTGTCATTACAACCCAGGTACAAATCTGTACATGGGTTTCCCTTATAGCAACTCGCATGTCATACGCGGGTTTCCAGTATCAATACTCGCATACACATCCATTCGACATTAAAAATAATAAAACATGATTAATGGAGATTTGTTAATCCCTAATCATTAACTATCTTAACTATCTCAACCTCCTCAACCTTCGAAACTGCTCTATTTCCCTAAGTATAAATAGAGGCCTTGGAGAGGGCATTAATCAATCATACTTGGAGAGAAAAGTTATGCTGGTGGTATATCTTTAGAAGTCTTTGGAGCAGCAGAACTCAGAATCATTTGGTTGCAGAGGAGTCCCTGTTTCAGGCGTTGGGTTGTACACTTATCTCATTCACTATTGTTAATAAAGAGAATCCTTCTTCCAACTTTGTGTTTAGTCTCTTTCATGTATCATGGTTTGATGAATATTTATGATTAAGCATGTTATATATTGTTTATCTAACTTGTCATGTATACATGTATAATATTGTACTTGGAGGATTTGTTCTTTGCAGGTGAAGGAGGTGCATCCATGGAAGCTTTGGAGAGGAGCAGAGTGGGAGAAGACAAAGCTTGGATCAACCATCGTTAATCGGGTGAGTTCATCATATCTTCCTATTTCCTTTCTATACTTTAAAGCTAATTGTCTACAAGTTTTAAGAGTACATTGGTAACCCCAGACCCTTGGTTATAAGGGTGTTTATTCTTGAACAACAGAACTGGCGACTCCATTGGGGAGCCCAGACTACTGTGAGTTATTTCTGTTTACCGTTGTCTAGTCTTTGCCTTGAGTTTGTGTGTGGTATCCTGTCTTGGTTCATGATTAGGATAGTGTTTGAAGACCTTGAAAAATTTTCTTTTTATTGGAAAATTTTGGACCTGTACGCAGGTTTCTCTTGCATAAAGTCACGTACAGAGGCCTACATACGCTAGTTTCTCTCTAGGACAGTCGCGTACAGTACGCGGGTTGCCCCTATATATAGTCACGTACAAGCCTTAGCATTGGAATTTTTGGGTTAGGGTTTTCTTGTCCCTGTCCCTCTATAAGCTCTATTTGCTGGTTGTTCTTCCTTCTAAGCACTATACTGTGAGTTTGATGACCATGTTGGCCACACCTTGTGCTTTCTTGTAAAGCCCTTGAGTTTTTTGTTTGGATTGTCTTTCTGTTTGCAACTTGGAGTGGATTTTCCTATTTGGGTTATAGGTTTAAGTGTTGGTTTTCTAAATCAATGATAAGGATTCCAGACACTGTTTATCCCAGTCTATTTTTGGATAGTGATTGGTGTGCCACTTACCTTTGTGTGTTTTCAGTGATTTCCTTTCATTTTATCTGCCCAAGCTAAGGTTCCAAGTCTTCCTTAGGTGGTTGATTTTTGGTCTTTTTAATATGTTTACTTCACTTTGCTTACTTTATACAGTTTGTTTAATTCAAGTATACTCAGGTTTTTTGTACATCTAGGTGCATAATAGTCTTTGAGCATTTTAAAAAGGTGAAAAGAAAACATCTTAAAAGCTTTTGCATTTGATTTTGCATAGGGTAGTTTTATTTTCAGTTTTTAAAATATAATCTCAAAAACTACAAAAATATAGTCTTAGTGTTCTCTTTATCATCGCATTTTCATCAATTTATATTTACATAAGGAAAAAAGAAGTTTGTTTTAGTAGTGATAATTTGCGTTGAAAACATACACCTTTGCTTTTTATATTTCTTATCGAGTCAAAAACATCATACTCATTTACTCCACTTCCTTCTGAGTAAGAGATAGCCCTTAAAATGAATGCAATAATTAAAATTTATTAGTAACCTTTTATTTTTTAGGGCCATTCACCTACTAGCTTAGGCTAGACTTGTGGGATATGAAGTGTAAACTTTCCATAAGTTTTAAAATTTAGACATAGTGGACCATTCGATAGGTAAATCCTTATCTTTATCGATAGTTTCTGGGAATATCCTCTCAAACGTGAGTCAAGCACGACGCTGCACAGAGGCATTGGAATGAGGAGATAACCCTCCAACTCCTTGTAGAAATGTAAATTAGGACTTTTACACATCTGGGGATTCTGTCCTAGACAGAGTTTCAGTCTCAGTTACCCTTCCCATGCATACGAGTCAGGCTTGCGACTGTCCCCCCAGGTTGTTGGTATAGCTAAGGTAACCTTTAGTCTCTTGACATCTAGGGTTCATACCTAGGTAAACCGGAAGGCTATTTCTGGTTCACCTTGGACAGGCTTGGAAGGTAATCCTTGTTGAAAGTGTAGGAGGGCGGTGGGTGATTCCTCCACTTGTTCCTAAGAACCTCTTCAAGGATGCCAAGTAACTGTTCTTCAACTTTCTTCAGGAAAGCATATCTTTTACCCTTGCTGACTGTTGAGACTTTAGGAATTTTGTAGTGATTGCTTTGTGGTTTGTCTATGTTTAGCCGACCTTAGGGTTTGAATTGTCAAATTTAAAATGGAGGACCAACCTATTATAAGGTCTCGAAGGTTGCAAAACCTTCCTCCTCTCATCACATTGGAACCTCCACCTCCACCTCAAAGGTGGAGATTGGACACGAACGGTTCATTTGAACCGGTAGGAGTAAGTGAAGTTCCAGGTGAACCAGCACTTAGAGCTAACCGTTTTGATTTTAATACAGTTGATATAGAAGACTTGCAAGCTGATGAGTTTGCAAGGAATTTTAACACACCCTTGACTGAATTAAACGATCCTGTGATCGTCTAGGTTAGGCCTTTTGATTCACCTGTTTTAGGTGTCCCTATGGGCAGGATAATGTCTACTATGGAATAAATTTCTTTTTCTTTCACCTCATCCTTTCTAGCTGAAGGGGTACTACCTCCCCCGGTAAGTGCCCCTAGATCTAGCATACCTACTATGCCATCGACTCCAGCGAGACGGGTGGTTCAACCACCGATTCCCACAAGCCTAGCAGGTGCTTCTAGTGACATGGTTAATGGGATTCCCAATATACCTATTGTTCCTTCCTCCTTTACACACACTACCCAGAGCAGTCCGGTAGGATCCTCAGCTTTCGTCCAAGGATTTCCTTGGAATGGGGGGCATATTCCCCCATCCACTCCATACGTAGGCCCATCTCCTTCTTATGTAGGAGTGCAGTTTGGAAACACTACCTCTTACGAGCAAGGTTTCCAAACTTCGGTCTTGGCCCCATTCATGAGCTCTCCCTTTTCATTGTTCAACGAAGGGATACCTGCTCCCTTTTTTCAAACCCCAGTTTTGACTGGGACGGCCTGAACCTTGTATACTGCACCTCCTACTCATAATCCTATGGCTTACAGATGGAATCCATTTTAAATTAATCCATCCACTTCACAACCAGCGGCAGGGGGCAACCCCACCTTTACATATGGGTATTCGGGGGCAAGTCCCTCTAATCCCCATACTAGAACTTTTAGTGCTCCGGTGCGACCCAAGATCCCATTCCTAGCAACGTTAAACTTGTCAGATTTGTCAAAATTGATGAATGACCTGGTGAGGCATGACCCCTCGTGGCCACCTATCCCCACCAAATTCCCATCGGACATCCCTAAATTCGAGGGCAAAGTTGGTGAAGATCCTGGGGCTCGTTCCACCACTTTTCATTTATGGTGTTCTTCTAATTCACTGAATGAAGATTCAGTTAGGTTGAGGTTGTTCCAAATAACCTTAATGAATACTACAGCAAAATGGTACATTGAGTTTCCTTCTGCCACGTTCAGTAGTTTTTGGGACTTGGCTAGTGCATTCCTTAGCCACTTTCATCTTTTGGTCCAATACAATTTCGTAATGGACTTGTTATCTACCTTTAGGAAGAACAAGGCTACCCACTTCTTGGATCATATCCAAGAGTGGAGGAGGTGAAAGAGCCTTATAAAAGCCACTATTCCTCTTGAGTTCTTTCTAGAGTGGTTCCTTAAATCCCTGTTGCCTTACATATCTAAGGACGTATCCACTTTAGGAGTGATGAATGAAGAAGAAGCCATTCTCAGGGCCCAGCAATTGGATTTGATTTATTCACAATCTGGGGATCTTGTATGAGATTATCCCTGAGGAACTGAGGCCTACCCACGATGCAGAGAAACCTAAGCCTAGACCCCATGTTGATGGTGTGGTTGGGTCCGTAAACTCTCCCAATGTAGAGTCTTTGGCTGAACAGCTTCATCAGCTATCCGTCAAGCATTCTACGGCGGAGGCAGCAAAGGCTGCCCCCTCCCCCCAAAGTGCAATTTTTTTTGCACAAACCTCTCAGAAGGGAAATTAGTAGCCCGGTGGGAAGAAGAAGAAGAGAGGAAAGAAAGGGGAGGGAAATCAAAACAAGCAGAAACCTGCAAACAATGCTGATGGGGGCAAGAAAGAAAAGAAAAAGGTGAAGTTCCCGTGCAAGTTGTGCCACGAGGATCACCTCACTCACCTTTGTCCCCTTATGGAACAAGCCCAGAAGCTGATAAAAGCTCAACAACTGGTTGTCCTGAAGGATCCTTTTCCCCAAGGGCAGAACTCAGCTTCAGCTTCTAATGTAGCAGGGGGCACTCCAGGTGCCCCGGACCCCAACTATATCAACATGGTTTGATCTTCGACTTTGCTACAGAATAGGAATAAAAACTATGAAAAAGAGACTTTTGAGAAGGGTAAGTCTATAGGTGAAACTTCTAACCCTCTCACAATCGAGAATCCTGCTGAAACTATGCCTAAGATACCGAAAGGTGTCTTTCATAATACCTTGCATAACCCTAATACTATGGATGCTTCAAACTACTCCATGGTTGAAGACTTAGCACAAAACCCTTGTGCAATGTCAGCTTTAGAGGTGTTACAGAGTTGTCCCACCCAACTAGATGCCCTCTTAGCAGCCTTAGGCAGCATGGACTCATCGAGTATCATGGCAAAATTTTACTTATCTGATGTTAAAATTGGCCTACCTTACCATGTAGCCTTATCAATAGATGTCATCCATGGTGGAAAGACCATTGGAAGGGTAGTTGTTGATGAGGGTGCTTCTACATGCATTATGTCCTTGTCATGTTGGAAAGCTCTCGGATCCCCAGAGCTAGTCCCGTCAAACACTCTGCTTACTGCTTTGGATGGAAGGTCATTTCGTCTGCATGGTATCCTACCGGCTTTTGAAATTAAGCTGGTAGGGAAAGCAGTGTCTGTTGAGGTGGAAGTGATTGATGCACCTTTGGACTATAATTTTCCTTTGGGAAGAAGCCAGACTTATGCCATGTCCGCTATTGCGTAGGCCGTCTTTCGGGTGGTAGTTTTTCCACATGAAGGAAAGTTGGTTACTGTTGACCAACTCGATTTTACTCGAAAAGGCCGCATGGAGTCTAATGAGTCTCTTGTGCCATTGGTTTATCAGGTCAAACCTGCTGCATAGAGATTGGGGGCTGGAATGTATGCATCACTGATGGGCACATTTGATCTTCCGGCCCCAATTAACTATATTGGTTCTACTAGTGTGGGGAATTTCATATCCACGGTTGTTGATAGGACTGATCCTTGGATTCTGCCTTCCCCCCATGAACTAGAAGTTCCCTTATTGGCAGTGGAAGTGGCTTACCAAGATATCACTCAAACCACTGTTGATCCCATTCCAGACCCTCTCATAGTCTCAGAGGACCTGGAAGAATTCTATTCGCCCTCCTGGGTGGAAAAATATTTGCACTCTATGGACTGTTTAGATATGGTTTTACCTTCTGATGAAGCCATTTTGGAAGCCATGTGTGGACTTGGTAATATCTATGAAGATCTTCACCATCGATCCTATTTTCTTCCGGACCTAAGCAGGATAGAAAATCAAGAGTTTCATATGAGACTGTCAGATGATGCTGATACACCCATCAATCCCTTACCTAGGGAAGGAATGTTTACTGAGGGGAATATGGAAAATATTTAAGCTACCATCCCTATCATCATCTCTATGAATCCAGATGTTGTGGAAAATATACATATAGGTGCAAATTGCTCTCCCAAGGAGATTGCAATCTATACAGCCTTGTTCAAGGAATTTCGCAACATATTTTCCTGGTCATATGAGGAGATGTCAGGAATTGATCCATCGATAGTTGAACATAAGATCCGAACATACCCTAATGCTAAACCTGTGCGGAAAAAGTTAAGACCTGTTAACCTGTGTAAAGCAGCGGCTATGAAGGATGAAGTTGAAAAACTGTTGACAGTTGGTTTTATTTATCCCATAGCTCTGAAAGAATGGGTATCCAACCCTGTTCTTGTTGATAAGAAGCAAGGGACCATATGCGTCTGTATTGACTTCAGAGATTTGAATAAATCCTATCCTAAGGACAACTATCCCATGCCATTTATAGACCATATATTATAGATGCTTGCGCAGGAAGTGAAGTGTTCTTTTTTATGGATGGTTTCTCTGGATACAATCAAATTCAAATAAAACTGGAAGACCAACATAAAACTGATTTCATTTGTCCTTGGGGTACCTTCGCGTACAAAAAATTCCTTTTGGATTGAAAAATTCTAGGGAAACCTTTCAATGGGCAATGAAATTTTCCTTCCATGATATCAAATCCATTGTCAAACCTTACCTTGATGATCTACCTACACATTCTCACAAGAGGATTGACCATCCAGATCACTTACGATTGATATTCGAGCGATACAGATACTATAAGATCTGCTTGAATCCCCACAAGTGCGTGTTCTGTGTCGATTCAGGGAGACTACTCGGATTCATGCTCTCTAATAGAGGCATCTAGTTGGATCCATTAAAAGTAGAGGCCATTGTAAATCTGCCTCCTCCTCATTCTATCAGGAAACTTAAAAGCCTGCAGGGAAAGTCTAATTTTCTTCAACGTTTCATTGTTAACTATGCCAAGATTACCAAGGGTTGAAACTGCACAACTCGCTTTTGAGGCATTGAAAAAATATTTGTTGTCGGCACCTTTACTACGTCCGCTAGATTACTCTAGGGATTTTATATTGTATCTGGCAGCGTCTAAGTCGACCATTGGGGTAGTCCTAGTCTGGGAAAACGATAAGCTCCAGGAGCATGTTGTTTACTATATTAGTCGTGCTTTAGCTGAACCTGAACTCAAGTACTCCCACATTGATAAATTGGCCTTAGCAACTATTTATGTTGTCTAGAGGTTACGTCAATACATTTTACTGAGGACCACAATAGTAGTGGTGGATGTGAATCCATTTCAGTATGTTTTGTCCCGACAGATTGTTGGGGGAAAATTCAACAAATGGATAGTCATTCTCCAAGAGTTTGACTTGGATGTCCATTCTGCTAAGTCTAAAAAGTCCTTAGTTTTTGCTGAGCTTATAGCAGAATTTCCAACAAAAGAAGATGTAGTCACTGAAGAAGACTCATTCCTAGATGAGCATATCTTCTTGATATCCACCTATGATCCCTTGTACAGAGATATACTTATATATCTCTAGACTTTGAAGTATCCTGCAGTTTCCTCATGGGAGGAATGACGTAAATTACACCCTCATGTTAAGAACTACCTCATCATAGGAGATACTTTATATTGAAGAGGGGTAGATTCCATTTTGCATCGATGTCTTACCCATGAGGAAGTGGACATTGTCCTGAATGATTCCCATAGTGGAGCATGTGGGGTTCATTTATCTGGGTTAGCAACAGCCTAGAAGATACTACGTGTCGGTTATTTCTTGCCCACAATATTCAAAGATTGTGTGGAAGTGGTGAAGCGCTGTCATCCCTGTCAGCTTTACACTAGAAAAATGCGGTCACATCCTGCTCCATTGTTTCCCATTGTCACTGTGAGCCCCTTCATGAAGTGGGGGATTGATTACATGACGTGCAACCCAGTCTCGGCTGGGGGGCACAAATATATCATTGTCGCTATGGACTATTTTACGAAATGGGCAAAGGCAATGCCCACCTTTAAAGCCAATGGAGAAACAATAGATTTCTTCATGTTCAATCAGATTATAGCAGGGTTTGGTATACCCAAGGTGATTGTCACTAACCATGGTAGTCATTTTCAAAATAGCATGATGATAGAACTGACCACTATGCTTGGATTCAAACAAGAACATTCATCTTCGTACTATCCTCAAGCAAATGGTTAGGTTGAGGTTGTTAACAAGACTTTGAAGACTATCCTTAAACGTACAATTGATGCAGCTCATTCTAATTGGCATATCATTCTATACCCTGCTCTTTGGGCATATCGAACTAATGTAAAAAATTCTACAGGTTTCTCCCCCTTTCAACTCATTCATGGAGTGGAAGCCGTTACCCCGGTTGAATGTGAAATCCCGTCTTTGAAAATATCTATTCATGTGTTACCCGATACAACAGAGCTTGAAGAACTTCTAGTACACTTAGAACATCTTGATGAACAGTGTAGAGATGCACTGATAGCTAATCAAGCTCTTAAGAATAGGGTCAAAATCCAATATGATAAGTCAGTTAAACCTCGTATTTTCTCTGAGGGGGAACTTGTTTTGCTTTGGGACCAAGACAAATAACCCCTGGGGGTAGGAAATTTCAAGGCCATGTGGTTAAGGCCTTATGTCATGTTGAAGGTCTTAAAGAAGGGCGCATATGAGTTAATTGATTTTGATGGTAATAAGTTGCCTGAGCCTAGAAATGGGCTCTACCTGAAAAAGTACTATGATTAGGGTTAGCACTTTTTCTTGTATTTTATTGTATGTATTTTTATGTACACTAGTTTGTCGGTTTGTTTTTTTATACCATCTATTGGTTGTTTCAGATGTGTTCCGAGAGGTACGTAGGTTTCGCTTATGGCGCCAGTCGCCACACTTGTAATCTTGCTTCAGCAGCATGGGTCATTTATTCTCCCTCAGGATAGTTAGTTTCCTTAGGAGGCGCTTGCTTATGTCCTGCTTCTAATAATGTTGCTGAGTATAGGGCTGTAATTGAGATTCTATGGGATGCTTTGTCACGTGGTATCACCCAGTTGGAAGTCCGAATGGACTCTCAACTAGTGGTTTCCTAGCTCAATCGAGCTTATCAGGTGCGGAACCCTATTTTATTGTTTCAATTCATGCAAGTTAGGTTATTGGAAAGAAATTTTGAGTTCATTACATTCAATCACATTCCAAGAAATCAGAATTCATTAAATGATGCATACACTAATTACATTTTGGATTGGCATCTAACACATATTTCATAAAATATAGAACATACACATAAAAAACATTTGTAAATGAACCAACACAATATATATATATATATATGTGAATATCTGTCTATAGATAGGTCGAGTCTCTGATCCTCAGATCCAGTCATAATTGTGTAATATATAAAAAATATGGATCACAGTCCATTAAATTCCCTAGATCTAAGCTGGACCACCCTGGTCCCCCCGGTCTCCTTGTACTCTAGCTTCTTCAGCCTCCTCGGCTTCGGCAACCTCAACAACATCTACGTATACTAAAACTGCTCTGGCCACCCACCTCAAAAGGTGTATCCAGACAGATGGAACTCCAACCAAAAACTCCTGCATGACGGTTGGGATGTTCTCTATCCACAAGGTGGGTATTCTCTCGGTAAGTCTAGCCAACTTCCCCTCTAGAACCCTAATAAGCCCTTGGTATTCACCCAAGACAGGACGCACAAACATACGTGGATTCCCCTCAGGGTGGACCGGTCCAATATCTGCATTTTGACATATTTATAGGATTAGAACTCTTATACATATGTATATATCCCTATATTTTAGAAATTCATAAAAATTTTAAAAACTTGAAAATTAAAAATTACCTAGCTCTCCCCATGCTCCTCCTGTAGGGAGGACAAGGTCTGGATCACCACAGAAATTCATCCCAGCATATGGAAACTGCTCCAGTGCTGGTAACTGTTGTTCCCACCAAAAGTAGAAGTCATCATCATATACACTCTGCACTGAGCCACCTCCTCACTGGCAGAGGAAGATATTTCCCCATCTGCTCAGCCTAGGTTGACGAGGAGATTGGACCGATAGGGGTATTGTAGGGCTCAATCCCGACACTCTCGAAGAAGAAGAAGGAAACTAGTATTCTCGAATACCCAAAGTTCTTCCTCCTTCCTCTCTTGCAGTCAGAGAGTTTCTTTCTCAAAATCGGGACAACTCCCGAACACCAATCATATAAATCCCCCTGCATGCAGTCCACTGCCAACCTCATTTGGTTCCGTGTAGCGAGATGAAGAGAAGATGATCCTGCAACCCTCACTATGGTACTTGTCAGTACCTGTAAAGGAAGATCACATATATGTGTAATAGGGATGAAACTCCCTCTCTTTTGGGTACCTGGTGCACAGTATATATCAATGTATTTTTGGACACTTAGAGGATCACTGCCTCTATCAGTGCCCTCCAAGTTGACTGGAGCTCCTCGTCGTGATAGACTGGCGATGAAGTAAATATCCTCTGAAGTAATCTCCAAGGATTCAACTTGAAGGTCAAACATGCCCAAATCATGGTCCCAGTAGTTTATCATGAACTCTAGCAGGTGGACATTGGCCCGCATAGGTGATGCGCAAAAGAATTTCAACAACCCACTTGAACGTAAAACATTCACAGTGGGGGCATCCTGGAGTGCTTCTTGATCCATATCCTCATGCTCACGCTCCCTCCATTCAAGCACCATCTTCGCACCTAGCAAAACAATCATTGTGAACCTTTAATGTCATATAAAAATTTAGAATTTTGACTCTATATATCTTTTTTCCCTTCACGCAGCATACGCAACTGTCTAGTTAGACATGTCGCATACTGTACGCGACTGTATTTCAGGGAAACTCGCGTACAGAACACATGTACACGAGTTTCAATATAACGAACCCACGTACACAGTGTGCCTTGCTTTAGGGCGCTCAAAAATATAAAATTCAGACTCAATTTTGAAATTTGCTAGGATCAAATTGAAGAGCTAGGGGTGTAGTCTTACCTGACACTTGCGGAATTGGATTTCATCCACCGAATTGTCCACACCGATCAAATGAAGGTAGAGGTAAAAACTTGCTTCTTATGGCTAAAAATCAAAATGGTGAGTTTTATTTAGTTTTTTGAAGTATTTATAGAAATTATATTTCTTAAGTGGGTTTTTTGCCTATAGTTCATATTTTATCAAACTAATCCCATCTATTTTTTCCTTGTAATAGGTTTTTCATTGTCCTAAAGTGTTTTTGCTCATATAGGATGGTTTCATGTCATTCCACATGCATTTTTGCATCTATACGGATTCCATTTTAAGCTTATCAATTAACATTTTAACCATGGACTATGGTATTTTAAACCATTAGATCCCTATTTGTACCATCGTTCTTCCGTGGATAGGGCCTTCCTCTCATGAGTATCCTCATTTAGAACCTATGTTGTCTTTCGATACTCATGCTGTAGCTATCTTAGGTATAGAGGAATCCTTTTAGCTAATTTTCACACCAAATGGAGCCTCATTTTGGTCTCTTTCTACAAGCTATCCTTTTATAGGACTCCCCACCCTTATGGAGTTTCTTTAGGCCCAGGTATGACTCCTTAAAACAGACTTGACTACCGAGTTAACTTGTACGTTCAAGCTTGTTAAGAATATGTTAATGGGCACCGACATTGGTGGTAGGTTATCTCTTTCTCGGACCATGTGGAATAACACAAGAAAGGATCACTCTCTTTTCTACGGAATTGAGAATAGTATTCTTAGGCATAGTTTTATCACTTTTCCGGACCCGAGGGACTAAATTTATGGAAAAGGAACTTCTGGTATGAGCTTAGTTTTCTCTTTTTCATGCTCTAGACCTAAACATGAAAAATATTCCAAGTGTACTTTATGTCTTTGTCATGCTCGTTAAACACTAAAGAACAAAGCATCGAGTTTATTGTTGTAAGCCCCATTTCTCATACTCAAATGGATCTTTTTGAGTGATCTTGCTTTCCTTCACACTCATAAAACTTAAGCTATATGTTGCTCTCAAAGGAGCGTTGGGTAGGTGGTAATTTAACCTTTTTCAGACCTCCCTGACTAAGTACGAAAAAGGTTCACCTTTAGGCTTCTAAGGAAGTTAAGAGAGTTCTTCTATGGTATGTTTTATACTTTTTCGGCCTCAGGAGACTAAATTGGACAAAAAAGGACCCCCCTGGAATCTTCTTTGTAGTTTTCAGACTCTCTAAATGTGAAAACACCAACTAAGCATGTACTAGTTCGGGCTCATTAAATCCATGGATTAGTAACACTATCAAGCATTATTTTCTCTTCTCTTCAAGCTTGTTAAAAAATGAAGAGAGATTCGAGTTGACTTTCCTGGACTCGTTAAAATTTAACAGGGAAGGTAAGGAAGAAGTTTTCTCTTGGTTTTTAGTTAGTGGCAGCATGTCATCCTTGAACATAGATTTCTCTGTATTTTCCGATACCCATGTCTCAGTGTTCACTTTCAGTTCAGCTATTACTTTGAGTTTATTACTCCTCCTCTTGTCAGTTCTACCTGGGGAATCTGATCATGTCTGCTACATGATAGATAAGTCTAGTTGTTCTATATATAAATTTAAAAGTTGCCTTGGGTCATCTCTGTTTCGTGCTCACTGTTCAAGGATTTAACTCAATGTCTGATCTATATCCTGATCACATCATTGCCATATCTGTTATCACTTGTGTTTCCCTTCCTTTACCTAGTTCCTAGTCACTCTTGTGATCCATTGGAGGATCTATTTCCTTCCTTATCATAGTATGGTTCTGCATCAGTACTTCCTAATGATGAAGACCTAGAGTTTTGATGATCGTACCTCAAGATTCACTTTCATCATTTGTGAATTCCTTTGCATTAGTTGTCGATTATCACCTATTGATTGATAATCTATTGAATCCACTCCATGTTCGACTTCAACCTACATCTATTCACATGGCTTGGATTGTACTGGTTCTTTGGGATTGTTTATGAAGACCTTAGTTCCTTTTTTATGGACTAAGTTACGCAAGATTATGTTCTACCTATGTACATAGCTTCCAGATCTTTGAAGACTCATCATTATTGTATATTGTGGCTTCGATCCACCTTTGTAATATATGTGGTCTTGTACCCATACTATATGATGTACTCAAACATTGTAAAGGAGCTAGTGTTCCAGTATATTGAACATAGCATCCTCAGGTATGACTTTGTATCTGAGATTATTATGCATTTGTTTCAAGTACTACCTCTGCTCCATTGGATTTCTGAGTTCTCCAAAGATAGAGATTATAATGTATTTCAGCCATAAATTCCCTCTGAACTCACACATTAGGGGGCATTTGTTATCAATCCAAATGGCACTTCTTCGTTCGAGTGCTGACACTTCATCTGTTGGCACAAAAAGGGACATTTATGGATTGAAGGTTGCCTAAACACTATAGATGGGCATGACATGAGATGCATTCACTATCCACCCAGCTTCACATTTTACCTTTTTATATGTTGATTGTTGTACACGACTCTTCCCACATCAACTCACGTACGTACGCGACTATCTCCATAGCATATCGCATACTATACGTGAGTATCGTCATTGCAACCCGTGTACAGATATATACGCAGGTTTCCCTTATAGCAACTCGTGTGTCATACGCAGGTTGCCAGTATCAATACTCGCATACACATCAATTCGACATTAAAAATAATAAAACACGATTAATGGAGATTTGTTAATCCCTAATCATTAACTATCTTAACTGTCTCAACCTCCTCAACCTTCAAAATTGCTTTATTTCCCTAAGTATAAATAGAGGCCTTGGGGAGGGCATTAATCAATCATACTTGGAGAGCAAAGTTATGCTGGTGGTATATCCTCAGAAGTCTTTGGAGCAGCAGAACTCAAAATCCTTTGGTTGCAGAGGAGTCCTTGTTTCAGGCGTTGGGTTGTACACTTATCTCATTCACTATTGTTAATAAAGAGAATCCTTCTTCCAACTTTGTGTTGAGTCTCTTTCATGTATCATGGTTTGATGAATATTTATGATTAAGCACTTTATATATTGTTTATATAAATTTTCATATATACATGTATAAGATTGTACTTGGAGGATTTGTTCTTTGCAGGTGAAGGAGGTGCATCCCTGGAATCTTTGGAGAGGAGCAGAGTGGGAGAAGACAAAGCTTGGATCAACCATCGTTAATCGGGTGAGTTCATCATATATTCCTATTTCCTTTCTGTACTTTAAAGTTGATTGTATGCAAGTTTTAAGAGTATGTTGGTAACCCCAGACCATCAGTTATAAGGGTGTTTATTCCTGAACAACAAACCCCAACAACCTGTTGAGGCCCCAAAATTTGCAGGCAGCAACAGTGAGGGATTCTCCCCAATCAACATTCCCAACTAGCCGTTGACTGTTTGGAATAGGGAATCCGTCCGGTTTACGGTCCGGCTACCGTAGGTCAAAAACAAAACAGAGGCTTTACCGGTCACGGCCCGGTCCACCGAGTTTTTGTAAATTTTTGACTTAAATTATGAAATGCAAGTGCCTAGTTAACATGCAGGGTGATAAGATGCAAGGAACAGTCACAATGTGATGCGCAGGTTCTTACCTTTCGTCTTATGGCTCACAAGCATCCAAATCACATACAACAAGAAACGAAACTAACTACCTAAACTATCCCTAGGGAGCAGAATTACCATTTATTAGTGAGTAATACCTTTTGCACATGCATTATGAAAAGTTACAGATAGCTGATACTTTTTTCAAAACACATGAACAATTACAGATATTTAAACAACCAGATATCCAATCGTTTTATGAACAACACTTATTACTCACAGTGGAAAACATCACAAAATATACTGAAGAACATTCAACAAGAACATAGGTTCAGGAAGTCAAACACTCTCACAGTTAATGAAACACAGCTGAAAATGAAATAGTTCCCCTTCAACTTTGTTCATTTAATCACATTGATACATTTCACATTTCGCTTTCTCCAGTAGGCAAAAGTTGCAGTTTCTGATTGTAAAACAAAATAGTTCCTCTTACAAGAAAAATGGTTTACAAATTTTTCGAGGGAAAAAGTCCTTCTCAATTCTAAATTTCCATTATTTAAACTACAGCAGCCGATCGTTTGGGCTGCCCCCCAAATGGATGACCTTTCAACTCCCCAACACTTCATATTTCTTTATCTTTTCTACGCATGCCCATGAGTGGCTAAGTAACTGCCGGACCTTTTAGAACTGCTCCTTTGTCACTGTTCATTTTGTCTCTTCTTTGGTTTTTCCGTCTTACGATCCTGCCGGTTTCAGCTCTATTTTCACCAAACGGTCCGCCTCCGTTGACCAGCCCCCAGAAACTACCTGCAATCAAACGACGGGCATCATTTGTTGGAAATGCATTTAAACCACAGCAGCAAATTAAACTGACTAAACGGCTAGTCCACAGGAAATGATCAGGTGCACCACTGTCATTCTACAAGTGCTGACCATACTACCTTGCCCTCCTACAGTCTTGTGATAGAAATACCAATGGCGGAAGATGGGAGGAAACCAGCATCGGAAGCCAAACGGCTTTTCCGGCCGCAACGGCGGGAAGGTAAAGGCTCCAGGCATGCGACGGGAGGGCGGGAAACTTTAAAATCAGACATTGGATGGTTTAGACATCGAAAGCAGAAAGAATTTCTCGGCCGCAATGGCGGAAGGGTAAAGACTGCGGGCAAGCGGCGGTGGGGGGAAACTCAATCAAAAGTCGGATGGCTTTACAGTTTGGCAGCTAAAGGAATTTGAGAGCCGCAATGGCGGAAGAGGGAAGGCTGAAGACACACGACGCGGGCGGGAAAAACTTTAGATTGGAAGTCGACCAGGTTTGAACATCAGAAGACAAATGGCTTCCCCATCTGCAACAGCGGAAGAGAAACAGCTTCGGGTCTGAGGCTAAATAGGCAAACGTACGTCGGCAAGTGGATCGCTTTATGCTTCAGATGGCTAAGCGATTTGGGATCCCCAATGGCGGAAGAGAAACAAGTTATCAGCCGTCGATTTAACATAAGATGACACCCAGTTTACCAAAACAATAAGTGTTCAAACAGCTTCAAGCATCAACAAAGGTTAAACATCGCTCTGCCTCCGAAACAGCAGCCTTAAAGAACAAAATATTTGACTTATCATTCGCTAGCAAGCTAAATTCACGTCCGCGACCCAGTACAAAAAACAAACATAGCAATTTAAACAGGCTGACAATCAATCTTCAAAATTTCTCAAAAAGACAGCATGCCCAAAACTCCAGAGTTCAATGATCAATAATAATGCTAAAACATAAGGAGGGGGCCAAAAATTTAAGAAAATTTGGGGATAAATGTTGCAGCTGCAACAATTTTCGATTACCTGGTGAACCTAGATCTCTGGGTGATAAATCTTTAAGTGACAGACTGTTTAACAACAAATGCATTCTATTGAATTCTTCCAGCTATCTGGATTTCTCGAATGCCGGAAGTGTGTACCTTCAATCATTGATAATAGCCCAATTTGGGAGAGTGGAAACCAAGATTTTCAAGTCTAGATAACTCTGTTGAGGCCAGAAGATGAGTTTCATTATTACCTTTGTCTTCAGGTAACTGATAGCTTGGACACCACAGGATTGTAGCACATGGTAAACAGAAATATTTGTTTGTTCCTCATTCCCATGCCATTTTAGCACTTTTTTGGTGCTTTCGGACTTATGTCCTTTTCTTATGAGTCCTCCTGAATGCCTTTCTTACTGAATTTTAATTCAAGATCCTCTATCCCATAGTGTCCTTTTGTGTGAGTGGTGTACTTCGAATTTCAGCTCACAGACGGAGAGGATCTTTCAGCAATTTAGTACTTATGATTCAACACTTGCTTTGATTTGTGATGCTTTCATAGGAGTTGTTGAATCTTTATTTGCCTTTTGGAATTCATTTCATGGCATGGGATCATTTATATTTAATATAATGTTCACCTTACTCCTTTCCATGGGTCCTCTGTTGTCGCTCCTTAGAACATTTTAATTGTGACGTGGATGGAGCCTCAACATAGTATTCCAGACTCTTCGAATCCGGTTTATTTCACAGGGGTTAAGCAGGACTTCAATGCACACAGAGTTTATTCGAGAAAACTGCTAAACTGGAAGAAGTTCCTTTAGAAACACGCAGTCTGAGACTCAAAAATGTCTATCATTCCCAAACCTTTTTATGTTCCCCATGCAACTGCGGGTTCGTCCCCTTTATTGAAATCAAGACAATCAAACTAAAACCAACTGTAAAACATGAATCAAAAGACAGCCAGATAGATTATTTATATACAAGACAGAAAAATTCGAAGAGACTTAGGAAAAATAAGGCTTGAGAACCAAACCATTCACTGGTAAGTTCTCTTCCCACCCCTGAAGATCCTGCAACTTGTAAGTAGAAGGACCAAGCTTTGCTGCAATTTGAAAAGGGCCTACCCACAACTGCTGGAATTTAGTGTGCTTTCCTTTCTCATCATGGGGGTGATCCCATTTGAGGACTAAGTCTCCTACCTCAAAGTATTTTGTTCCAGCTTTATGTTTGTCGAACCATCTCTTAACTAGCTCTTGTTGTTGCTTAAAGAGTTCTCGAGCTTTAGATCTAGCTTCTTCTGCTTTCAGAAGATTATATATTCTTATTTGCAAAACTTCATCCTCTGACCCACTAGACTCTTGGGCTAAAATAGAAGACAACAGCATGATGTTGGGCGGAAGAATGGCTTCTTTACCATACACAAGGGTATAAGGTGACACTCCTATCGCAAACTTGGGGGTGACTCCATCAGCCCAAAGGGCGTTTGGGAGTGCTGAGTGCCAACTCCTCTAGTTTTCTATTACAGTCTTCTTTAAAATTCTAATCAGATTTTTGTTAGAGGACTCGGCCAGGCCATTTCCTTGTGGATAGTAGTTAGCAGAATAATGCAATTTTATCCCTTTATCATGAGAAAAAGTAGTTAATTTAATTGATGAGAAGTACTTAGCATTATCAAAGACTAACAAAACTGGAACTCCAAACCTGGTCATGATATGATCTTGCAGGAAGCTGATGACTTCGTCTTCATTTATCTTGCGCAGCGGGATAGCTTCGACCCAGCGGGTGAAATAATCAATGGCGGTCAGAATGTACTTGTGCTGCATAGAGGAATTCGGCTTTATTTCTCCAATTATATCTAGCCCCTATTGCTCAAATGGTTCCGTGATCATCACAGGCTTTAGGGGTGCTGCTGCTTTAGGTTGTCTCCCACCACACCTTTGGCAAATATCACATTTCCTGACATGTGCGTGTGCGTCATTGAAAAGTCTATGCCAATAGTAACCTACCCTAAGGATCTTGTGGGCTATAGTGTCTCCTGAATAATGTCCCCCAGCAGGACCGTCATGCAACTCTGTCATTACTTTCTTCGCATCTTCCTTTTCTAGGCATCTGAGAAGAACCCCGTCATAATTTTTTCTAAATAATATTCCTTCCACAATTTGATAAGATACTGATTTAAGACGCAGCGCTCTTCTTTGCTTGGAATTCTAATGTTTAGGTAAAAACCCTGTTTGCAGGTAATGTACAAGGTCTCTATACCAAGACTCGGGAGCTGTAAACAAAGGACATACATCCATTACATGTAATTCGGCCTCATCCTCCCAGGCTTGTTCTTCATTGTTCCCACTTTTAGTCATCAATTTGCACAACCCTTGACCTTTAACTATAGAGGCTAGCTTGAATTCAAGGTCATACTCTTGAAGAGCTGTTACCCAGTTGCCCCTTCTTTCTCCTAACTCTTTCTATATGAGAAGGGATCTTACAGCTGGGTAGGGGACTATTACCTTGGTTCGATTCTTTAATATATAAGGCCTGAATTGATTTACTGCCTTAAACACTGCATAAGCTTGCTTATCAATGGCTAGGTAGTTTAATTCAGCCCCTTGCAGACCATTGCTCATAAAGGATATTGGGAATTCCTCCCCCCCATCATCCTTTTGCGTAAGCACAGCTGCTAGTGAATCATCAGATGCAAAAGTGTACATAATAAAGTCTTTATCGAATTCTTGGATTTTCAAGGAAGGTGCATGTGCAACAACCGTCTTAATTTTGTTGAAAGTGTTCTTCTCGATCTCGATCCACTTGAAATATGCATTTTGTTTCACCATCTGCTGCAATGGCTTGACTATTTGAGCGAAATCAGGCACAAATCTTCGGAAAAAATTTATGGTTCCCATGAATGATTGCATCCCCTTTTTATTATGGGGCAAGGGGATTTGTTCAATAGCCTTAATTCTTTCTGGATCAATGGAGATCCCTTGTTTTGACACTATGTGACCCAGCAACTTGCCTTCTGTGACAGCGAACACACATTTCTTAGGATTGAGTGAGATGCCGTACTTTCGACAGCGCTCAAAAATCTGCCTTAAGTGAAATGCGTGCTCTCCTATTTTTTTTTAGAATATTGTAATATCATCAAGGTACACTACAACGCTGCGGCCGATCAATCCACGGAAAGTTATGTCCATAGCTCTCTGAAATGTTGCTCTCACATTTATAAGCCCAAAGGGCATCCTTCTGTAGGCAAAGGTTCCCCATTTGGTCCTGAACGTTGTCTTCAACCTGTCTTCCTCGGCTACTAATACTTGATTGTAGCCAGAGAAACCATCCAATAACGAAAACAGTTCAGAACCTGAGACCATTTGGAGCAATTTCTCCATGGGTGGCACCGGGTAATTATCTTTATCAGAAGCTTGGTTCAGATTTCTGAAATCAACGCATAATCTGATCTCTCCAGATTTTTTTCTAACTGGTACCAGATTTGATACCCACTCAGAGTTTCTAACTTTAAAAATGATTCTAGCAACCAATAATTTCTTCACCTCACTCTGACTCAGTGGTTCCAGCTTTGGATGCATTTTTCTCAAAGGCTGCTGATACGACTTGACTCCGGCTTTGATGGGAACAATGTGCTTGATGATGTTGGTATCATATGTTTTTAAATCTTCGTATGTCCAGGCAAAGACATCTTTATATTGTTTGAACAGACTGACGAACTTATCCCTTTCTGATGGTGAACAACATTTGCCAAGATTCACAAATTTAGGACTCGCCTCAGTCCCTAAATTTATCAGCTCGAACTGTAGAGATGAGCTATGCATTTTCACATTGGCTGGCCTTCTAAACTTTTCATTTAAGTCGAACATTTTTTCTAATGTTCTGACACCTTTAGGAATGAAGTTGTCATACTTCATCTCGGCCCGATGCTCTTCATCATCTATGATCGCTCCTTTAAACACCTCGTCATTTGTCAAACATTCTATGATTTTCTGATCATCGTCAAACACTCACAAGTTGGTGATCATATCCGGTACTGAGGGCCTCAAAAGAAATTCGACAGAACACAGATTATTAGTGGGTACGAGTCTAGCGGTTGAAGTGGCCAACAGATCAGCAGCTGCGTTTTTAATTCTTGGAATTTAAATAATGTCGAATGCATTAAAACATTTAAGCAAATCTCATACCTCATTCTAGTAAGCCTTTAAGTGAGGAGAAACACAATGTATTTGATTCTGGATTTGTTTCACAATAATTTCAGAATCCCCAAAAACTTTTAGATTACTTACCTTTAATTCAATTTCCTTCTTGAGTCCCTGCACTAGTGCTTCATACTCAGCTGTATTATTAGTACACTCAAACTCTAATCTACATGAAAGGAAATGTTTATTCTTCTGTGGGTCAATCAGGACACAGCCAGCCCCTGACCCTTCTAATGTCTTAGAGCCATCAAAAAACAAAATCCAAAAATCACTAACTAGTGAAGGTGAATCTACTCCTACTGCTAAGCTTACTATATTACAGTCAATCTCATCAGCCTGTGAGAATCAAAGGAGATCAGGCTGAGTTTCTGATGTGTTGCTGGCTTCTTCCGCTTGATAATTCCCTGGTTCCAACTCGATAAAATAGTTTCCCAGTACAGAATCCACCGGTACATTCTTCTCCTCCAGCTGAGTAACATTGTACTTCATGTGAGGCTCTCTTAGAATCTTAATCTGGTTTGGACTCCCTTTGTATGGCAACCAAAGATGGGACCAATCTGAGGTGAAATATCCATTTAATTTGGCCGACCAATCTCTACTCAGGACAAGACCGTAAGCGTCTGGTATATCAGCCACCACGATGTTAATAACTTGGCAAACTTTGTCATTAGATGCCAGATGGACTAGGACATCTTCTAGCTCACCAATCACCTTTACATCTGTTCTATCCAATTGAACCACCCTCCACGTGGATGGCTTAGGCTGCCCATTGATCTTATTATAGACTGATATGGGCATAACATTTACCAACGCCCCTGAGTCGACCAAGCAATTATGTACATTATGATTGAAAATTTCAAACGTGAGGAGGAAAGGTGGATGTTTGCTTTTAGACTTACCTCCAACGCTGGTTTCTCCAATTTCTTCTTCTTCCTGAGGTTGATTGTTGGCGGGAAGCTTCTCATCCGACGCTTCAAGTGCTTTCAATAGTCTCTCTTTTTGCTGCGGCACTTTACACATTTCGAATAGTAGCACATTTGCTTTCACCTTTTTTAAATCCTCCACTATGTCATAATCCATCGACTGCTCAATGGGATGGGGCTTATCAGCATCTTCTTCACTTGGCTTGGCCCGTGCTTCATTCTGCCTAGGATTTTGGCTGGTAATAGTGAACTCTGAAATTTTATCAACTAAATATTTGTTTTGAAATTTCTTCTTAACATTTCTCTGCAGCCTCTTAATATTTGGGAGTATAAGACTATCTTCCTTAACCGTCCCTTGGCTCCTTGTGGCTACATTGGTTTCCATAACATCCTTGTACCCCTGAGTCTTTTCCTCTTCAGCATCAAATAATGAGACCGAATTCCATAAAGCCATAGTTTCCTCTTCCTGTTCTTTAGTAGAAGTAGAAGTAGAACTCTCTTTTCTTTCTTCATCTCCCTCTTCTGTTAATATGGAATCTAACAGTTGATTCATGACCAACGTCATCAAATTTATCCATTGAGGACAATTCTTTTCAGAGTGTGGCTGTTGGTGGAAAGTGCAAAAGTTTTCCAAGCCTACCTCTGTCAAATTCATAGATGCAGTATTGTGGGGAGGATGTTGAGACTGATGGTTATCCTCTCTTTTCTTATAATATGGCTTATAAAACTTTGGTGCTTCCTTCTCTTTCTCCAAGTCTATGATTTTGTTGGAAAGCTTCTGCATCATTTTGGCCATATTTTCAAGATCTGGCGATTTCTCCTCCTTAGGCTTAGTAAACAATAAGGATTTTCTACCTGTACCTTTTTCTCCTGACAGCTCTGGATAGTCTTCAATACTCTCTCTTTCAGCTTCCACCACTTCTTCTTCTTCATAATTTTCCGTCAAAGTAGGCTTGGCCCTACCTTTGGCAAACATGGCCAAATCAGGGCCTAAAGCTGAAGTATAATATTCAATCAGAACTTTGTCTGAAGGTCTATCCGTTTCAGAAAAATTCTTGAGATAGGCTGCAAACCTTTGTGTGAAACTGTGCACCTTTTCTTTTCTTTCTTTCTTCAATGCACACAGCCCTTTCATGAGAGCTACATGAGTTTTCTGAGTTGCATACTTACTTCTGAAAATTCTTTCGAAGGTATCCCAATCAGGGATAGAGTTAGCAGGAAATCCAAAGTACCATGACACTGCAGCTCCTTTAAGGGTATGCGGGAATAGTCTGCAGACTACATCTTCATATTCCCCTGCCCTTAATCCTTCAATTGCCAAGTAGAAACTTTGTAGATGATCATCTACTAGTATTTTCTCATTTGGGTCGAACTTGGGCAACATCTTGTCAAAGGCTTGAGGCAGGTCGTGTAATAGAGGTGTCAGGTTTAATGGTGATCTGGCTCTCCATGCAGGTGATGGATTTGGTGGGTTAGGTGGTTGGTTTGCGTTTACGCCAGCCATGAGTCTGAGTGGAGAATGCGGAGGTGAACCAACTGGAGTATGAGAAGGAGAAATGTGAGGGGTTTCTGGGCCTTCTTGATTCAAAGGTAGCACAACTTCCTGTAAGGCTGTCTCTACAAGTTCTTACCAGTCTCCAACCAACACTAAGTCTTCCGCTATAGGACGATCTTTTCTTTTATACTCTCTTCTGGGCAATTCAGGGATGATTGGAAATCCTCCAATCTTCTTTACATATGCCCTGGTGTGTCTTCTCAGATCATTAACAATTTCTTTGCCAACAGAATATAGATGTTCTCTTTATTCTGGAATTGGATTTTGAAATCCACTGCTTTTCGAACTGTTACCGGTGGAATATTCTCGGGAAAACGGGTTTCCTCGGCCAGCCATACACTGGCAGCCCTCCTTCTAGTGCCAAAACTATTGAGGCCCCAAAATTCACAGGCATCAACAGTGAGGGATTCTCCCCAATCAACATTCCCAACTAGCCCATTGACTGTTTGGAATAGGGAATCTGTCTGGTTTACAGTCCGGCTACCGTAGGTCAAAAACAAAATAGAGGCTTTACCGGTCATGGCCCGGTCCACTGAGTTTTTGTAAATTTTTGACTTAAATTATGAAATGCAAGTGCCTAGTTAACATGCAGGGTGATAAGATGCAAGGAACAGTCACAATGTGATGTGCAAGTTCTTACCTTTCGTCTTATGGCTCACAAGCATCCAAATCACATACAACAAGAAATGAAACTAACTACCTAAACTATCCCTAGGGAGCAGAATTACCATTTATTGGTGAGTAATACCTTTTTCACATGCATTATGAAAAGTTACAGATAGCTGATACTTTTTTCAAAACACATGAACAATTACAGATATTCAAACAACTAGATAGCCAATCGTTTTATGAACAACACTTATTACTCACAGTGGAAAACATCACAAAATATACTGAAGAACATTCAACAAGAACATAGGTTCAGGAAGTCAAACACTCTCACAGTTAATGAAACACAGCTGAAAACAAAATAGTTCCCCTTAAACTTTGTTCATTTAATCACATTGATACATTCCACATTTCGCTTTCTCCAGCAAGCAAAAGTTGTAGTTTCTGATTGTAAAACGAAATAGTTCCTCTTACAAGCAAAATGGTTTACAAATTTTTCGAGGGAAAAAGTCCTTCTCAATTCTAACTTTCCAGTATTTAAACTACAGCAGCCGATCGTTTGGGCTGCCCCCCAAACGGATGACCTTTAAGCTCCCCAACGCTTCATATTTTTTTATCTTTTCTACGCATGCCCATGAGTGGCTAAGTAACTGCCGGACCTTTTAGAACTGCTCCTTTGTCACTGTTCATTTTGTCTCTTCTTTGGTTTGTCCATCTTACGATCTTGCCGGTTTCGGCTCTATTTTCACCAAACGGTCCGCCTCCGTTGACCAACCCCTGAAAAATACCTGTAATCAAATGACGAGCATCATTTGTTGGAAACGCATTTAAACCACAGCAGCAAATTAAACTGACTGAACGACTAGTCCACAGGAAATGATCAGGTGCACCACCGTCATTCTACAAGTGTCGACCATACTACCTTGTCCTCCTACAGTCTTGTGATAGAAATACCAATGGCGGAAGATGGGAGGAAACCAGCATCGGAAGCCAAACGGCTTTCCCGGCTGCAAAGGCGGGAAGGTAAAGGCTCCAGGCATGCAACGAGAGGGCGGGAAAATTTAAAATCCGACGTCAGAGGGTTTAGACATCGGAAGCAGAAATAATTTCCCAGCCGCAATGGCGGAAGGGTAAAGACTGCGGGAAAGCGGCGGTGGGAGGAAACTCAATCGAAAGTCGGATGGCTTTACACTTCGGCAGCTAAAGGACTTTGAGAGCCGCAACGGCGGAAGAGGGAAGGATGAAGACACACGACGCGGGTGGGAAAAACTTTAGATCAGAAGTCGGCCAGGTTTGAAAATATGAAGACAAACTTCCCCATCCACAACGGCGGAAGAGAAACAGCTTCGGGTCCGAGGCTAAACAGGAAAATGTACGTCGACAAGCGGATCGCTTTATGCTTCGGATGGCTAAGCGATTTGGGATCCGCAACAGAGGAAGAGAAACAAGTTATCAGCCGCTGATTTAACATAAGATGATGCCCAGTTGACCAAAACATTAAGTGTTCAAACAGCTTCAAGCATCGGCAAAGGTTAAACATCACTCTGCCTCCGAAACAACATCCTTAAAGAACAAAAGATTTGACTTATCCTCGGCTAGCAAGCTAAATTCACGTCCGCGACCCAGCATGAAAAACAAACATAGCAATTTAAACAGGCTGACAATTAATCTTCAAAATTTCTCGAAAAGACAGCATGCCCAAAACTCCAGAGTTCAACGATCAATAATAATGCTAAAACATAAGGAGGGGGCCAAAAATTTAAGAAAATTTGGGGATAAATGTTGCAGCTGCAACACAACCTTTAGATAAATTGAAGTACTTGAACAAATTGAATGAAACCTTTGGTTTCATGTGTATTTATATTTGCGGGGAGTTCCTCTTCCACCTTTATGGACTAAAAACACCAAGGGAAGTATGGTCTAATCTCAAATCACTATCTGGAAAGAAGAATGAGTTGAGAGGCGACATTTTGTAAAATGAATTGATTTCTCTTCATCCCATTAGTTTCGAAACTATATAATAGTTCTTCTGCAAATTCAAGGCTTGGTCATGCAGTGTAAGCAATGTGGAATTAACAAGAAGTATGAGCAACTAGTGCTCTCCATTCTGAGTAAACTTGGCCCACAATTTTCTGTATTTGTATCAAACTTCCACTCCGAGAGACTAACAACCCCAAACTGGTGAACTCCCTCACTTAATGCATTCATTGAATCCCTCATTCAAGAACAATACAAGTTTATCCAAATGGAATCCCTCAAACCCTCCAAGAATCAATCTCTTTTGGCTGGGGAGACCAAGAATGTGCAAGTTAAAGGGAGACAAAAGGGGAAGGACAAAAATTACACTAAAACGAAACCCAAGAAGAATTAAAGTCCTTCAAATGGATCCTCTTGTTCTATAAGAAGGATAAGAAAAAAGATGTTTGAAAACACCAAGTGTCTGTATTGCAAGAGAGGAAACCATCTAGAGAACCTATGTATGAAGAAAACAATAGATCATATGTTAAAACTTCTTGAACAACATAATATTCCCCCCTAAAGGCGCAAGGAAGACTGATTTTGGAACCAATTCTAAAGATCATGAAAGATTCCATGCACTAAAGGATGAATTCTCATAATCACAAGCCTTCCTCATTGATTCAGGAGCCTCCAAACACATGGTTTCCTACAAAGAATATTTTTCTTCTCTAGATATCATTGGTGGTCCTAGCATACACATGGGAGATGAATCTCAAATCCCAATTGTTGGGAATGGTTCAATTCAATTTGAGCATGGAATGTTCAATAATGTCCTCTATGTGCCCTCCTTAGTAGCAAATCTATTGTACTTATATCAGATTACCCATACAAGTTCACCAAAGTGAGTCATATCTAAACCTAACTTAGTTTAGATCTCATATATCTCCACTGGAAAGCTAATAGTGAAAGGAGATGCAAACCATGCCTACAAAGCATATGAGTTCTCACATTTTTTCTATACTCACACCATAGTGACCTATTGACTCATGCTAATAAAACAAGAAAAATATGGAATGAGATATTTGGCCATCTGAATTTTAAATACCTCCAACCGCTACACAATGAAGAAATGGTTGAGGAATTGCCTCTCATCAAGTCCTCTCTAGGTTTCTGCAATCGTTTCTTGGTAGGTAAGCACCTAGAGTGAAGGTATGAAGTTGGGAAGGAAAGAAGAGCTTCCTCTACACTTGATTTGGTACATAGTGATGTCTCCAGGCCAATTCCTACATCATCCATGAGTGGATCCATATAATTTATGACCTTCATTGATGACTACTCAAGGTATTGTTGGATATAATTTCTTAAGCAGAAGTCTGAGGTATTTGAAGTCTTGAAATTTTTCAAAGCCTTAGTTGAGAACACTCTTGGGAAGAATATCAAAGCACTCAGACTAGACAATGGAGGAGAGTACATCAAAACAGAGGTTCAACCATTGTGTGATTTAGAAGGTATTTGTATGCAACACTCAGTCCCATATACATCACAATAGAATGGTGTAGATGATAACAAGAATTGATCACTAAAATAAATGGATACCTGCCTTCTTGAAGAAAGAGATATTCAACCATATCCGTGGGATGAAGTAGGGAATCGTGCTTCATACATACAGAACATAGTACCTCACAAGTTAGGGTTTAGGTCCACTCCATTTGAAGCATTGATGGGACATAATCCTAATTTCTCACATCTAAGGGTTTTTGGATCCAAAGAATGGGATAGAATTCTATCTAACAAGATGAAAGCATTCCAACCTCAAAGTAGTGAATGCATTCCGCTGGGATATGTAGATGATGCAAAATATTACAAGTTGATGGAGATTGCAACCAGAAGACACTTCATAGAGTGGAGTGTCTAATTCAAGGGATATCCATTCCATGATCCTCAACCAGCAGAAGAGGAAGGTATAAATGCTCAATCTATTTCATTTTCATGTGATGATGTTTCATATTCAAATTCTGAAGATGAGGATCAAGAGGAACAAGATATTGATATGGAGAATGAAGATCAAGCAGATCTAGATCTAGATCTAGCTCCTTCCCCCAATCCACGGCCTAAATGGGATAAAAAACTCATTGAAGTTGTTGGGAAAGTATTGGGGATCCATCTAATAGAAGGAGAACCAAATCTCAATTTCAGAATGAGAACCTTTCTCTTTGTCATACTAATCCACTTCTCCTAGAGAGGTGCTACATGATGCTAGGGTATGATCCTCGGTACTACAAAGAGTATTTCCATGATCTAAGGTGGTAGGAAGCCATAGATGATTAATATGATTCACTATAGAACAAAAAGACATAAGAGTTTGTCTCCTTACATACAAGGAGAAATCTTGTCCAGTGAAAATGGATCTACAAAAGAAAACTAGTAGCAAATGGATCTACTACCAAGTAAAAGGCTCAATTAGTTTCAAAGGGGTATTCACGATCTCATGGGTTGTACTACGATGAAAAATTCACCCTTATTGCAAGAATGGATTCCATAAGGTTGGTTTTTTCCATTACATCTTCGAAGAGATGGGAGTTACATCACATGGATGTGAAGAGTGTCTTCCTCCATGGTAACCTGGAAGAAGAGATATACATGAGACAACATAAGGGGTACATTGAAGATTCCTCAATGTTTTGTAAACTAATAAATATCTGTATGGGATTAAACAATCCCCAAGGGAATGGTATTCCAAGATGGATGCTTTCTTATTGTCACAGAAGTTTGAAAGGTACAAGTGTGACTACAATGTCTACATGTAGAAGAAGGGAGGTTTCTTGCTATTGATTTTATTATATGTGGATGACTTGCTCATTATTGGTGGTTCAACTACTATATTGAGGGACATCAAGTCATCCTTGAGCAAGGCATTCTCCAGGACATATCTATGGCTACTAAGGAAGTTTATTGGCCTTGAAGTGAATAAAAAAGCTTCGAGGATCATGATTACTCATTCTAGATACATAGGATATTTTCTCAAGAGATTCCATATGACTGATTGCAAAGCAATATCCTCCCCTTTCCTATCTAGAATCGTATTGGAATAAGGTGGTTCTACACCCATGGTGGATAGTACTCTATATAGACAACTGATTGGTAGCTTATTTTACCTTAGTCATTTGATACTAGACTTGTGATATTATGTGAGTGTTGTTGTTAGGTTCATGTAGGAGTCACATGAGCTCCATTGGAAGGAAGGAAATCACATCTTACATTATGTGCAGGGTACTAGATCATTTCAGATTCACTATTCTATTGGTGCTCAACTAGATCTGATTCAGCTGAATCACGATATCGAGGAATTATAAATGCAACTATTCATGCATCTTGGCTACATGGGATTTTGACAAACTATGGCATTTTCACTTCTCCTTCAACAATCATTTTCTATCACGTCCCCTCCCTCCTACTCGACAGAGAGGACACGACTACAGTGCTGCTCTGTCTATCAAACCGAGAAATCTACCCCATGAACATAATATAAAATGCACTGAATATAAAAGACATGTACATATGCAAAATACATGTAAATACAATGAAATAAAATACATTCATTTAAGAATTCAACATGTTCATAATAATTCATAAAACAAATACGTTGCAGAGATTAAACACAAGAAAATACTTATCTTGAGAAGAAGCTTCCCTGTAACTAGCTATGTCGCTGCAATGTTCCACCCAACCATAGGCAAGTGTGCTCATCAATCTCTCGGCACCACTTCCACCCCCGACTTGGGCATGATTTCCACAAGGAACTAGGGAACAACGAGCTCACACATAGCCAAATACACATCAAATTCAACCAAGCCACTCTATAGATGGGTTTATCAGGATGTTAAGGTAGTGGAAAGGTAGAATTGCTAAGCTAGTGATCCCAACCACAGAGTTAAGGAAACCTACACTAGATATTTATATCTTTGCATTCCATAATACCTACACACCCAACACAAGGAAGTACTCCCTTCACTACTACACAGTTCCCCCAGTCCATACCTTCCCTTCTAGTGCTCTTCAAGGTGTGCATAAAATAATTTCCAGCCCCTCTTGATCTGTCTGTGAGGTTCCTCTCTTCACTAGGTTTACCAAGCCAATTATGGACCTCTTCTACTCCTAACCAGTTCAAACAAACACAAGGATTTACATAACAACAACATACAAGTGCTGGGTATGAACAAAATGTTCCTGGGAGCCAAAAATGAAAATAGAGAAAGGGGAAAACACCCTAGGATGGAAAATCCGATTTTAGGAATGCTCATGGACATTAAAGGAGAAAAAATGACCTCCCTAAACACCCAAATCGTTCATCTCCCTTCCCAGCCACTGGGCATTACAAAAATGGGTTTCCAACTTGGAGAACAATGAGAAAAATGCAGAAAATCATGAGGGAAATGCACAACAATCTCCAGCTGCATGAGGAAAGGAAAAATGACCTCTTAAATCCCCAAAATTGTGAATCTTTGCTACACATTCACTCAGCAGTACAAAAATGAAATACCAGCCATGGAGAAATGGAGGAAATTGTAGAAAAATGGGATGAGAATGCCCCAGCGATCTCCTGCTATGTGAGGAAGCAAAATGCCTAGGTGAATAATGGATTGGGCCTACATTTCTGAGCATTTACTTGCCCCATAAGTCAAAAACATGATTTCCCAAAAATGGGTGGCTTCCCAATTCGAAATTGACGGCCATACTCTTCCCATCCCAAGGCATTAACTACCTCAACCAATTTCTGGAAGAAATAAATGATTGGGCACAAAAGAAAAAATGGGTAGTTGACAACTTTATGGGTTTTTCCTTTGACATTTGGATCAACACTATTGGCTCATGGGTTTGAATAATTTCCCTCCTTATTCCTTGTGAAATCATGCCCCCATCTCTTTGTTGCATTGACATAGCTAGTTGTGGGTATTTTTTATTAATTGCATATTTACATTATGTCCAAAATTATATTGTGTCTGGCTAGCATGTGAACCATCGACATCGATTTTAATTTCCAAACATAAAACGCTAAATCCATGGTGGGGCCTTGGCCTTGAGTTCCACACCATGATTTAATAATGATATTTACATAATTTACAATTTAATGCAATTGGGGTCAAAACTAGGGTGTTACATTCCCCTCCCCCAGCATTAGCATTGTCCTCAATGATTTACAAAATTGAACAAAATTGGATGTGCCAATTGCATGGAATCCTCTAACTCCCATGTAGCCTCTTCAAGATTGTAGTTCTTCCACTACACCTTTACTTGTCCAATGGTTTGATTCTAGAGCACTGTGAGCTTCCTGTCGAGGATGCACATTGGCTCAGTTTTGAACTCTCCCTCGGGTTCCATCTACTGGTTGTTGAAGCTCAATCTTTACCTGTTGACATTTCATGCACTTTGAAATATACTCAGCAATGCCCTTTTTCATTCTTGACCAAAAATACTACTTTCTGGCTGTAGCAATTGTCTTCTGATATCCTTGGTGACCAGAATATGGAGCTTGATGGATTTCATCCATAACCATTCTCCTCAAGTATTCTACATTTGGAATATAAATTATGTACTTATAGGTAAGAATTTCATATTCTTCCAATTTATATCCCTCATACTTCTTTTCAAGGCCTTGCTGCTGCAACTTGTCCTTTACCTACACATACATTTCATCCTCTACAGTATGATTAACAATCTGCTGCCTCAAATATGGTTGGAAAATACTAAGAGATGCCACATGAATTTCTTGCACCTTCCTACTGAGTGCATCAACCACCTTATTTTCCTTTCCTTTTATGTGCTTGATTTCAAAATCAAACTCACATAAAAATTCAAGCCATCTAGCTTGCCTATCATTTAGAGTTGGTTATTCAAACAAATATTTCAGACCACAGTGGTCTGTCCTTAACTCAAAATTTCTTCCCATTAATTAATTCCTCCAAATATTGAGAGCATGTACTATGGATGCAAGTTCTAGATCATGAGTAGCATAGTTCTTCTCATGATCCTTCAACTTTCTTGACTCATAATACACCACGTGGTTGTATTGCATAATAACTCCTCCAAGTTCTTGATTACATGCATTAGTACACATCACATGATCTTTTTCTGGGTCTTGGAGAATCCTTCTCCTCAGCTTGGAACATTTACAATGTCTTTGGAAACCAACAGTACATATTCTCAAGCCCCAAGCAATGAGTCAATTCTCATGTCAGATTCGCAAGATTTTTCATTGTCATGGATGAATCACATGCATATGTATATTGATGTAAAATCAACAAGAAGTATTCAAGTGAAACAAATACTTATCTACATAAGTATCTTCTTTTGGCTCCACAGGTATCCAGCTTTGTCTTTATACCACTGTGGCACCCACAAGACCTGCCCCACCCCACACAAGGATGATACCTCTTTTCTATTGTACAATCCCTTAAGCATACCCACCCCTCCTGTGCTCTCTAAGGTGTGCATTGGAAGGTATCCAAGTGTTTGCAAGCCTCGGATCATGTTTTAAAGTATCTCTCAATCGAGATCTGGAATCCCTTCTCTAGATTCTAACACCTCTTTGGGTGCTCAATGGAAGCTCCGGCTTAAGAGCCTACACATCCTCTAGGTGCTTACCAAGCTCAGGCGCTTCCTTTTCGAACAACAAAATGAATAAACTTACATGTCAAATTCATTCCTATAGGTTGCAATTTTTAACAAGATTTTCAAAATCATGGCTGCATCATATGCATATGTGTATTTATAGAAATCAACAGAAATTTGCTAAGTAAATCAAATAATTATCTGTATAGTATCTCTCAACCGAGATCTAGTTAGCCTCGCTTTAGAGCCTAACACCTCCTTGGGTGCTTAATGGAAACTTTGGCTTAAGGGCCTAGCACCTCTTCCAAGTGCTCACCAAGATGAGGCACTTCCTTTCAAGACACCATAATACCTAGGGGTTATTCTCTTCATGGAGCCCCCACTCTCGTGACAGTCCCCTTATGGCATGAATGGGTGTGGAAATAAGTCTAACCGGATGTCTTACACCCTGGGCGTCCCTAATGATGCATACCAGTGCCGTGTTGGCCGAGGGGAGAAGCTATGTACCCAAGTACATCCTTGCAAAGGAGCCATACATCAAAAACACATCTTGCTGAGAAGTTATGTACCCCAAGTACATCCTTCCGAGAACTATGTACCCCAAGTACATCCTTCTGAGGAGCTATGTATCCCAAACACGTCCTTTTGAGAAGCTATGTACTCCAAGGGCGTACTTCATCATCTCACCTGTGTTACATACAAATATGCAGTTCACATGAGATGTCATCATGAAAATTTCAATCATATATTTTCAATTCTATTTCATGCATACATGATTTTCCAAATATCAAATGATCAATAACAATATTGTTAGTCAAATAAAAATATGAATTCACAATTCTACTTCCTAAAGAAAATTATATTTTTGCAAAAATGAGGCCATCCTCATATTGTTTGGATTTTGCAAGTGGGAGCATTTATCCCTTTTACTTACACATGCTGCCCAAAACTTGGACATTCACATACAACATGTCATCTTGACACCATTTCGGATCAGCCAAACAGTCAATAGCAATCAATAACAAAAATTTGAAATATGTTATGTTCAGAGGTTAGATTTTAGTCATGAGATCCTTCTCATAGCACATGGCATATTTTTGCCTTGGTTTCATTGGGTGCAACCAAACCATCTTGTCCAAGCTATTATACCTGCATTCTTCAGGTGCCAATGTCCCAAGCACTCCTTGGATGAATTCTTCAATGAATCTCCTGTAGTATCATGAAACTCCCATAGAAGGTCTTACATCTATCACCTTTCTTGGAGTTGGCCAATTCATAATGGCCTCAATCTTCTCGGGGTCCACAAATATGCCCTCCTCTGAGATAATGTGACCCAAATAATGAATCCTATCCTTATAGAAGTCATATTTTCTCAACTTTGCATACGACTGATGCTCCTTGAGAAATTGTAATACAATTATCATATGTTCCTCATGTTCTTTCTCATTCTTAGAATAGATAAGAATGTCATCAAGGAAGACAAGAACAAAATTGCCAACATACCTGCTGAAAACATTATTCATGAGGCACATGAATGTAGCTGGTGCATTGGTGAGATCAAATGGTACCACTACAAACTCATAAGGTCCATACCTTGTTCTGAAGGTTGTATTATGAATATATTCATCCTTGATTCTTACCTGATGGTAACCTGACCCCAAGTCAATATTGTAAAATACCTTTGCTCCTCTCATTTGATCAAAGAGGTCATCAATCCTAGGTAAAGGATACTTTCTCTTCATAGTTAATTTGTTCAACTGTCTGTAATCCACACATAACTTGAGTGTACCATATTCCTCTTTCTCAAATAGAACTGGTGCTTCCCACGGGGACACACTTGGCCTGATATACTTCTTTTTCCACAACTCTTGCAACTGCATTTTCAGCTCTAGAAAGTCTGGTGTGCTCACCCTATAGAGTGTCTTGGGAACTGGTGTTGCTTTGGGCACAAGTTTAATTGTAAAATCAATGTCCCTCTTTGGAGGAAGTCCTGGAATCTCATCAAGAAAAACATCCCTGAATTCTTGCAATACATGATAGTCCCCCAACCTAGGAGTATCATTCTCTGTTTCCTCCAAAGCATGGGCTACATACAATCTGCAAGCTTTCCCACATAACTTCTCCAGCTATATTGCTAAAGCATACCTAATAGAGATCACTTTTGGAATTCCTCTTACAAACTTTAGTTTTCCTTTGTCATTCAGGAATTCAAATGTCTTGTTGTAACAATCAAGATTTACTCTGTGTGCTTCAAACCAATCCATTACAATGATAACATCATAGGAACCTAGTGGCAGAACATTCAATTCTGTACAAGTGAATAGCCCATCCATATCCAATGGACATCTCTCTACCACCTTACTGGCTTTCCTCATGGTTCCAATGGCTAGTTGGACTAACCATGATTTTCTGTGCTTTGATTCCTTCAAAGCACACATATCCACAAGTCTAGGGGTGATTTAGATATCAGTAGATCCAGGGTCAATCAAAACAGAAACAGGTTTCTCGACAATCTTACCCCCAACTTAAACCACAGTTGATTGATGATATTCCTAATGGTCCTCTAATGTTGCACAAATTCTAGGAACCATCCTTTCTTCATGACCCACACTTTCAGCTCCTTGGGTGTTGTGGACTTGACCTTCATTCCCATTCTGATGTGGACAATAATTAATCATATGGTCTCCTCCACATCCCCAACATTGGAGTGGTTTCCTTAGCTTGTCTCCCATCATTCTAGTTGGCTTGATCATAGCTTGGGATGGATGCCTTTTCTGATTTCGGAAGTGAGAAGGTTTGAAACCTTTCTTCCTTTGGTCAAGATTCACATTCTTCTTCAGGGAATTTCTCTTACTCCCTTCCTTATTTGTTGTCTGATGCCCATAGTTTATCTGCCTTTGGAGATCTGTCAAAATCTGCAGCACGACTGCAATCAACTGATTTTTCTCTTCCAAATCCTTGATCATCCTTTCATTTTCCTCTCTGTAACTCTACAAATTCATCCTCAGGCTCCTTATGGTAGCTAAAATATTTGATGAAGTCTCTTGATTTCTCTCCCCATCAAATTATGTTTTAGCATTCTTAACCTGAACAACTTCCCCCATAGATTTTGCCTCGAGCTCGTAGGGATCTTGTGCATCACTCATGATGTAAATATTCTTAGCGCTTCTCTTCTTAGTCAGACCAAGAACAAATTTTCAATCTACACTATGCCTTTGCAAAATGTGTTCAGGAACACCATTGTTAGCTACATAACATTCTTAGTAATTTATAAATTACATACCTTCATTTGAAAAAATCCTATATTGACAACTTTTTCAAAACACAGACTTTTATTTTCATAAACAACGCCTGTCTCAGGGGGAAGACGGGGGTCAAGGGGGCTTTCCCCCTTAGGTTTTCCTTTCGACATGTTGGAAAAACTCGCCAAGTTTACCCAACACGTATTGGAAAAACTCACCCTTTTCTTCCGCTCGAAAAAAAATCCTCTTTTGATTCCGACATGTTGGGAAAACTCGTCGCTTCCTTTTGACGTATCAGCAAAAACTCATTTTTTTCTGCCGACAGGAAATTTCAACACTTAGATTTTTTTTTGAAAATTTGTCTTATTTTCTTCATCGGCAAAACTCACCAATTTTTCCCAACATGCATCGAAGAAACTCATCAAGTTCACCCGGCACACGGCGATGAAACTCATCCATTTCGCCTGACATGTATCGGATAAACTCCCCAAGTTTGGTCAACATGTCCATACTTAGAAAAATTTTGAATTTTTTTGTCTTTTCTCTGTCATTGGTGAAACTTGCCAAGTTCTTCCGATGTGTGTCGACGAAACTCATCCAACTCTGTCGTCATATTGGCAAAACCCACCGAGTTTTTTCGATATGCAATTTTTTCAAACAATTAGAATTTTTTTGAAAATTTCTCTTTCTCTTCCTTCTTTATTGGCTCAACTTAGCTTTTTAGGCCCACATGCATCGGCTCAACTTGGCCAGTTCAACCAACATGTATCAGCTCAACTCGGGCAGTTCAGCCGACACAGAAACTTTGAAACAATTACAATTTTTTTTGAAATTTTTCTTTCTTTCTCTTTCTTGTCGACACAACTTAGCCTTTCACGTCGACATGGTCATTGCAAGCTTTTTCGGCTCCACTCAACTAACTCATCTAAAACTCTCATACAAAAAAAAATTGAAAATTTTTCTATGTCTTCCTCTGCTGGACACTACTCAACAGAGGATGCTCTTACCTCTGCAGCTATTCTGTTGGAATATATTAAACCCACTCACAACTTAGGATAAAATAATTAATCATTATTGATTAATTATTCACCCACTAGCTTAATTAGGTGGCACCTTAAAGTCAATGCATGCCATCTATATCCTAGGAATGAGTTATTTCTGATTCTGGGTTCATCTAGAATTAGTATGTAGGACCTTATAGCAGATTCTGCTTTTTTCTGCTTTTTCTGCTTTTTCTGCTTTTTCTGCTTTATCCTGCTTTTCTATGGATAAGATAAAAGCTAGTCAACTAGGAAACTGGGTGCTTTTGCTTCCAACCCATCCTCCATTAGTTTTTCTCCATTTTCTAGGATTAGCATGTTACTTCCATCTCCTTGACAACTCACTCATGCTTTTGCCAACTCGTGAGGTCCTTGATAGATTTAGCAAGTGATTTATCCACCTATGGGGGTTTGCTATATTTTGGTAAGTCAACCTTTTTGAGCTTTATGAGTTGTTTCCATACAATTCGACTTCCCCATGAGGGATGTACTATTTACGTACTCTATTATTCATAATTATTCAATGGAAGGATACACACCAATATTCATCTCTTCATTCATGTGATTCAGTCTCTTTTCTTCTCTCTTATTTTCCTGTGTATGCTTGTGAGAATTCTTAGTAGCAAGATCTATTTCCTATGCTTATTCTTAGCATCATTGCACATAGCATTGATCTATTATTTCTACATGGTATCAGAGCTACAAGGTTGATCAAGTTCTACAAAGTTGAGGAGCGCTTCCAATCTCCTATCCCTCTTTGAAGAAGAGCTTGTCTAGCTTACAAGATTTTCTCCTAGTTTGTTTTGCAGGTTGCAGAGAGTATCTCTTAGAGAATATCAACAACTTCAATATGGATTCAAAAGTTCCTCTACTATCTCCTTTCAACTATGCTAATTGGAATCCAAAGATGAGTGCATACTTGAAGAGGCAATGTCTCTTTGATGTCTCCATTGGTGCATTGAGTGAACCTGAGTCTTATGAAGAGAAGATTGATTGGCTTAATAATTGTGATAGAGCTTATGGAATTATGTGTTTGGGAATGTCTCCAAATTTATATCATCTCATAGATTCCGCTGAATATCCATATGAGCTTTGGAAAATTTTGGACAAAGCTTTTGGTTTGCAGGAAATCGAAGATGAAGCATGGAGCGAACCTAGCATCTCCTCTTGTT
>LPNX010438586.1:831993-910794 GCA_001517045.1 Pseudotsuga menziesii
CTAAGAGCCTTCTTGAATATTGTGAACATCTCATTCTGCCCATCCATCATTCAGATTTTTACACCTATCAGTTTTCCCCAGTTGCTCATAATTTTCCTAGTCTAGCCCTATATCCTAATGGAGCCATTGAATACTTTGTCCTTGCTGTTCCATATGTTAATATTTCTGATATATCAGAGTTTTATCAGCCTCATATCAGATCTATACAGGTGCTACATCAGATTGGAAGATTGACATGTGATTCACATCACAATTTTGCAGCTATTCAGGGAATTGGGTGTGAAATAAATTGCCTTATTTTTTGTACTCTTTGGAAAGGAGTATGCACAAATCTCTTTTCCATTTCAGATTATGTTTGCAGATCAGATTTTGACAGCAGAAAGAAGCATTCAGATAATGCTCCTACTTCATCAGTTGATGAGATACAAGGAGTCTCTCCTCTTCCTTCTTGCAGGTTCTACACTCCAGCGCATGATCATGGAGTTCATGATTTCTTCAGCAAGCCCTTCATTCAGAATCAGTTCAGTCAGCTAATTAAAGTGAAGATGAAGATATGTTGAAGACATATTTCAAATTTTGTACCTTGTCCTATCTTGAGGGAGGATTTTCCCCATGTGGTTTTGCCTCTTTCCTCACTTTTCTGGACATAGTAATTGTAAAAGGGTGACCATAGCCTTGTTGCTAGGCCCTATATGCATCCATACTTTTTGTCATACCATCATAAATTCAGACTTATAGGGGGGTGTTGGAATATATTAAACCCACTCACAACTTAGGATAAAATAATTAATCATTATTGATTAATTATTCACCCACTAGCTTAATTAGGTGGCACCTTAAAGTCAATGCATGCCATCTATATCCTAGGAATGAGTTATTTCTGATTCTGGGTTCATCTAGAATTAGTATGCAGAACCTTATAGCAGATTCTTCTTTTTTCTGCTTTTTCTGCTTTATCCTTCTTTTCTATGGATAAGATAAAAGCTAGTCAACTAGGAAACTGGGTGCTTTTGCTTCCAACCCATCCTCCATTAGTTTTTCTCCATTTTCTAGGATTAGCATGTTACTTCCATCTCCTTGACAACTCACTCATGCTTTTTCCAACTCGTGAGGTCCTTGATAGATTTAGCAAGTGCTTTATCCACCTATGGGGGTTTGTTATATTTTGGTAAGTCATCCTTTTTGAGCTTTATGAGTTGTTTCCATACAATTCGACTTCCCCATGAGGGATGTACTATTTATGTACTCTATTATTCATAATTATTCAATGGAAGGATACACACCAATATTCATCTCTTCATTCATGTGATTCAGTCTCTTTTCTTCTCTCTTATTTTCCTGTGTATGCTTGTGAGAATTCTTAGTAGCAAGATCTATTTCCTGTGCTTATTCTTAGCATCATTGCACATAGCATTGATCTATTATTTCTACATGTTCATCTTGGCCCATTTAGGCCCAATGATGCAACCTGTGCTCTGATACCACACCGTCACATCCCCTCCCTTCTACTCGACGGATAGGACACGACTACACTGGTGCTTTGTCTATCAAACCAGGAAATATAACCCCATGAACATAATATAAAATGCACTGAATATAAAACACATCAAATGAAAAATACATGTAAATACAATGGAAGAAAATACAATCATTCAAGCATTCAACATGTTCATAATAATTCATAAAACAAATACGTTGAAGATATTAAAAACAATAAAATACTTATCTTGAAAAGAAGCTTCCCCACAACTAGCTATGTCACTACAACATTCCACAACCATAGGCCAGTGTGCTCATCAATCTGTCAGCACCATTTCCACCCTCGAGTTAGGCATGATTTCCACAAGGAACTAGGGAACATCAAGCTCTCACATAGCCAGATACACATCAAATTCAGCCAAGCCACTNGATACACATCAAATTCAGCCAAGCCACTCTACTGATGGGTTTATCAGGCTGCTAAGGCAGTGGAAAGGTAGAATTGCTAGGCTAGTGAGCCCAACCACAGAGTTAAGGATACCTACACTAGATCTTTCCATCTTGGCATTCCATAATACCTACACACCCAACACAAGGAAGTATTCCCTTCACTTCTACACAGTCCCCTCAGGCCATACCTTTCGTTCCAGTGCTCTTCAGGGTGTGCATAAAAGAATCATCATCCCCTCTTGATATTTTTGTGAGGTTCCTCTCTTCACTAGGTTTACCAAGCCAATTCTAGGCCTCTTCCGCTCCTAACTAGTTCAAACCAACACAATGATTTACATAACAACAACACACAAGTGTTGGGTATGAACAAAACGTTCTTGCGAGCCAAAAATGAAACTGGATAAAGGGGAAAACACCCCAGGATAGAAAATATGATTTTAGGAACACTCATGGACATTACAAGAGAAAAAACAACCTCCCTAAACACCCAAATAGTGCATCTCCCTTCCTAGCCACTAGGCATTACAAAAATGGGTTTCCAGCTTTGAGAACAATGAGGAAAATGCAGAAAATCATGAGGGAAATGCACAACAATATCCAGCTGTGTGAGGAAAGGAAAAATGACCTCTTAAAGCCGCCAAATCGTGAATCTCTGCTGCACATTCACTTAGTAGTACAAAAATGAAATCTCAACCATGGAGAAATGGAGGAAATTGCAAAAAAACAGGATGAGAATGCCCCAGCTATCTCCTGCTGCGTGAGGAAGCAAAACAATTGGGTGAATAATGGCTTGGGCCTGCATTTCTGAGCATTTACTTGCCCCATAAGTCAAAAACATGATTTCCCAAAAATGAGTGGCTTCCCAATTCGAAATTGACTGTCATACTCTTCCCATCCCAAGGCATTAACTACCTCAACCAATTTCTGGAAGAAATAAATGATTGGGAACAAAAGACAAAATGGGTAGTTGACAACTTTATGGGTTTTCCCTTTGACATTTTCCTCAACACTATTGGATCATGGGTTTGAATATTTTCCATCCCTATTCCTTATGAAATCATGCCCCCATCTCTTTGTTGCATAGCTAGTTGTGGGTATTTTTTAATAATTGCATATTTACATGATGTCCAAAATTATACTGCTCCTGACTAGCACATGAACCATCGGAATCGATTTTAATTATCGAACATAAAACACTAAATCCATGGTGGGGCCTTTGCCTTGAGCTCCACACCATGATTTAATAACATTATTTACATCATTTACAATTTAATGCAATTGGGATCAAAACCGGGGTGTTACATTTTCTATGATAATGAAAGTGTAATTAAAATTTCCAGTGATTCAGTATAGAAGCAACAAACCAAACACATAGAAGTCCATACACACTACATTCGGGAACTAATGCATAGTAAGGCTATCATTCTGCATTACTGCACTACATAGGAATAGGTTGCGAGCAAATTCACAAAATATTTCACTAAAAAATATTTTTTATCTCAGGCCTCTTCTTGGTGTGAAGGTTTGATTCATTTTTGTTCTTGGTTCACTGTTCATTTTAAGGGTGGGGGTTCCTATGAGGTTTTCCCCATCTCATTGGTTTATTCAGAAGTTACTTTTTTGCATTAGATTGTATGGGTGAACTTTGATCTTAGTTTCCAGGGCCCAGGTTGTCCAAGTTTGGATTAAGGGAGGGTGTTAGGATTATTGTAATCCTCCCTTGTCCACCATAGTCTAAATGGAAGTTTCCTAGCTTAGGAATATGTTTCTACTTCATTAATTCCATGGAGAAGTTATCTAGAGCCCACCTACCACTTGATGTTCCATTCTTCATGAGTTTAGGAGCTCCAGAGACCAATATCTAGATTTTAGGAGCCCACATTGAGTCATGGGGGTCCCACCATCAGTTCACCCTAGTCTTTGTTGATTTATGCTCCGATGGGCCAGGTTCAATTCACCTTTAGTTAGACTAGTGCTACTTTTTCATGATTTAAGGATATTAGGTGCCTTTCCTCGCATACCTTGGTAAGCTAACTGATTTTGAGGTGTTTCAATTGTCAAGAGTTACATTGGTGAGCCTCTAGCAGTGACTTTTATACAGTTAGTGAGGTCTGGATTCAGTCCAAGTCATGAGATTCGAATCACTCCTAGAGTATCATCAATGTATTTCATATAGGTGAATGATTAGTTAGTTATGGTTATGCTATCAAATGTTTTCCTCTTTTCTGAATAATTTCACCATGATTGCTTGAAAATTCTAGCACTGAAATTCTTCCTCATTCATTCTTCTTTCACTGTGAGGTTCTATCCATATTGATGATCTTGTTTCTTTTCTAATTTTTCATTATTTAGTCATTGATTGTTGTTAACTGGTCATTTAATTAGTCTTTGATTTCTGTATATAGGGAACAGAGGAATTGAACCACCAACCTCTTTCATGTAAGGCAAGTGCTCTTCCATTGAGCTAGTACCCTTCAAAAATATGAAAACATTTGAAAATAGAAATTCAAATTATTAGAAATTGTGATGTAATAACAACAATTATGGCTAGAGTATTACAAAACCAATAAAGGATTTGGATAGCATATTCCAAATGAACTATAACAATGAAAACAAAATGAAAAGTTAGGTGTGTCCACCCTATCTGATAATTAAAAACATATGCAATGAGTGGTGTTATCAAAAGTAATATTACAAAATTGAAAAACTATTTTGCTCACCTACAAACAACTACAAGGATTTCTTAGTAACACAAGCAAGTTTGGTGCTTTACCTAATAGAGGAGCAAAGATACGGAAAGTGCACCAACTAGAGAAAACCTTCTTTCCTATAGCATTCTTTAACAAGAGACGAGAAATAGAGTAAATTCTTTAGTCCATTCCAAAAGGAGATCCTAATGAATACATACAAATTGCTTAATTGATTAAAATCTATACCTAGGGATTCATATCTCAAATAAGGTCAATTGAAAGTCTCACTATAGGAAAAATTCTATAGTGAGGCTCTCAAAAGCTTTTCTATGGACAAATCCTCAAATCTAGAGTTTGAACAAATCTTAAAAAATCACAGTATAAAAGAATTTGGTATAAAAATATGAGATCTTTGTGGTTCTATATAGACCAATATTAACATTATTAATCTTTATAACCTAACTCATCACACCTTACTTTTAGATTTTATTATAATAAAGTGCATAGGTAATGATCATTTTCATTACTTTTCAACATGGAATGTCATCATCAATATTTTCTAAAATCACTTTGAAAAATCTTAAATACATAATTATTATTAATATATTTTTCAAAGACTGCAATATTTTCCAAAAACAATAAAACAATTCTGATTTTTCTTTTTAAAAATAATCTTTGAGACTTTCAAGTGCAATATAAACAACAAATTATAATAATGTTATAACATTTTTTAATATAGTAGAAAAAACGTGATAAAAAATGGTTTTTATTTATGATATTATATTTGTTTTTAATATATATATATATATATATATATATGGACAATGTTATATATATATAATGAAGGGAGAATATTTGAGAAATTAATTTTGATTTTATAAAAAATATAATGGTCTCCGAATTTATTCAATATCTTTCAAAACAAATTACAATGGAGCTTGGAAATTTCAAGGCTACAAATAGTGGTAAGAATTTTGCCATAGTAGGGTTTGATTTATTTTGGAAACGCCCTGCATGGACCTAACAATCCAAAGTTAGGATTTATGCTCTACAAAAGGTTAGTAGAAAAATCACATAGCGAAAATGTTTTATTAAGATTCTTAGAATGATTAACATGAAACCGCCAATGACAACTATTTATCTCCAATACTCAAAAATATTGAAAATCAGTAAATTAGTAGTACTTCATATCTGTGAGGATTTTCCATATAATCTTAATATCATTGTCAATAGTGATATGTGGGCCAGTAAATGGTACCAGAAACCATATTTAGCATGAATGTTTCTTCCTCAATACCATCGATACCACCATATAAAGGATTTCTTTGCAAAGATGGGAACATTCCTATATTTCTATTGCTAAATTTCTGTGGTGGTTAGTTATTGATGTTGTTGTCGGAGAAACCACAGTATCGAAATGACCAAGTCGACATTTCGAATCCATGATGGATCCTGATATGGATCCGAAACGTCGACTTGGTCATTTCGATACTGTGGTTTCTCCGACAACAACATCAATAACATTCCTATACTTTTACATATGTTAGGACTTGAGCAATCATACCACTAATCAACATCATACTAAATCTTTAGTAGGATCCTATACCTATAGTAATTGAAGGAGATGCATTTGATCCATTTGATGAACGAATGAACTCTCTGTAAAAAGGAAAATGTCAAACTACATATTACATTTTATTGCAAAGCAGGAATCGCTTCATATGAATATGAAACAAATCATTTCAGAAGAAAAAAAATTGAGTTCTAAGAGGCATGTTTTCAATCAAAGTGAGGGTGAGGACTATAAGGGTTAATCAAACCACATTTTTTAGTGAGCTTATTATATAATGGGAACTCAAATTGTCTATATATTTATGAATTTTATAATTAAAAATTTAGAGTTTCTTCATGAAGGAACTATGACCTTGGTGTTTTAGCCCTAAGCCAAAAAAACTGAAAATTCCAGAATAAGTGAAAGAATTATTGAAAGTTTTCTATATGATTTTTGGCTGAATTCCAACATACCTTACCAATATTAGGTGTCTTGAGTGCCCCCAAGGCATTCAATGGCCCAAAGTTTTATTCAGGCTAAGAAGACACAATAATACTTGGACCATGATCTGTATACGAACAAGAAGTATAAATAAATAACATCTTACACATTGATTTACTTGCACTAAGAAACCCTCACCAAGCATAAATTCCATCATAGTAACATAATCCAAAGTTGTCTCCTTCTTGAGATCCATAAAGGAAACACCAATAGTCAGTCCAAGACCCTAAATCAACAGATTATATAAGTTATAAAAACTTAGAAAATCTTGTGGAAGTGTTCAAAATAACCAAATTATTGATCCCCATTAAATATCATTTCAATTCTCAAGGAATAAGAGCAAGACAAATAAATAGGGTTCATAGTCCATTTCCTAGAAGAAACACACATGAGAAGCAACAATGTTGTGGAATATAGTGAGCATGGTGAGGAGAAAGCCTCCAAAAGTCATGCCAAGGTGAGCCATGGAGTAGACGATAAGGAAAAATCCAATGGGGAGGATGAGATCAAGAGGCGAATCAATTAAAATGCGAGCCATAAAATAAAACACTTAATCTGTACTACATGTCAACAACTCACTCCTTAGCTAGCATCTGCACTACATGTCAACAACTCACTCCTTAGCTAGCATTGCTCGCTCTTGAGGGAAAATGAAAATGTCTATAAAGAACGAAAAGAATCTAAAGTGATAAGGTTTATAAGATCACATGGGGGCCTCTCAAGTAATCTAAATTAATTAGTTGAAAATATTTTATCTTTCCTGACACCTCTCACTACGCATAAAATACTTTGTATCTAGCACAATTGAGTCGACACCCTTCCATCTGTTGTTGGAGAATAGGTCCACCTAACTTCTTGCTCTACGAGAGCGCCTCATTAAGAGAATCTAAGGGGGTACATTCCAGGGATGATTTTAAGAACCCCCCTAGATTTATATGTATAAAAAATGGGTGAATCTCCATGATATATAGGAAAATTCGAAGGTGATTTTATGAATAATATAATATGTATATATAAATTTTTTGGTGAATCTTTTATTTTATTATATACTGTTGTAAAATTTTGGTGAATCTTTAACTAAATTATAAGATATTGTAAAATCTTGGCAAACATTTCATTGCATTATAAAATATTGTAAAAATTGATGAATCTTTCATTGATTTATCAAATATTGTAAAAAAATGGCGAATCTTTATCCAATAAGATTCACCATCTCTTTGATTCCTAATAAATCATTATCACAATTCATTGTGCTATCACTTTTTCTTCTAATAGGTTTGTATTCATATTATTTCAATTCTTTCAAACATTAATTCTCTTACAATCACACAAATCATCCAATGCTAAATTGAACAACCTAATTGATGAAAATGTTATGTAACTTATTTCTCACTAAATCATCTTAATTCTAACTGATAATTCAATATTCAAGAAGAATTACAACTAATTCAATCTTCAAGAATAAATCACTCCTTGTGGAAAAATGAAATCGCTCTAGCAAGAATGGAAATATAGAGTTGTTCATAAAGATCAAGCATATATATTATTTTTGCAAGATGTTAAGTCCTATATTAATTTTGCAAGAACTTAAATCCAATCACCACTTGTGCAAGAATGAAAGACCTGTTCTATGTTGCTCACACAACATCCAAGCTCCAGAATTCTCAATTCTACTTGACCATGAACTACAACCACACATTCATCTAGATTTTTTTCAGCATTAATTAGTCATAACGAATTCAACCTGTGATATCAATTCAACTAGAAATTAAATATTTTCAACACTTCTAATTATCAATAAATGACTTGCATACCCTAAGAGAGATCACACATTCCAAGTAATCAATTGTTTCAACAATGTAGGATTTACATACTTTAATTAACTAATTGTTTTAGCAATTTATTAATGCTAGAAATGACTAACTAATCCAGCAAACACTACTTTCTTAATCCACATACATGCATTGTATCAACAAATTATCACACCAAAAGAATTACGAAATTCTATAGCTATTCAAACTGGGTGAACTCAGTGACAAGGTGGTCCCTTTCCTCCTAACAGATCCACCTTAATAAAAACTAATGTTACATATGGTGGGCCCTTTCCTACTGTTTCAACAATGTATTTAATGCTATAGAAAGGTCTTTTCTCTACCCACATTGAAAAGGTATTTCCTTAATATTAAGCTAGAGAAATGATTGGTTGCTTCACTTTTGATGGCTTCTCTATGAAAGTTTTTAATATTCCTATGACCTACTCTAAGCCAATTCATTCTCAATGTCAACTCCCATTCTTCTTCCTCCTTGTGAAAAATCCACGCTCGGTCCCTTAAAGCCGATTGTTTCTCTATAAGAAAAGAGTTTGATATTTCTTCTCTCAATTTAGTATTTTTATGTTATCTTTGTTTACCTTTTACCCTCTTCAAAATTTTGTATAACGTTATCGTCACTAGTCAAATATAAAGAAATATTATTTTCTGTTGAAATGTAAATTAACTAAATGACACTCTCTCTTTGCTCCATATTGAAAAGGCCAAATGACAAAGGCATGTGATGGCTCAGGGAAATTTACTGAAGGCCATGGTTATTCACATTAAATGGCTTGTCAAGATGGAGGCCAATTAATCACAAAAAATATGCCCTTTCACATGGGCTATATTAAAGATCATGAAAACTATTTTACAACACATGAATGTATTCTTTAAGAGTGTGATCAACAAAAGTTACAAATACATAAAACGAAACCCTTGATAGGAAAACATTTATCCTAAGTTATAAAAATGCCTTCAATCATGTAGTTAAACGTAAGCTATGGCGTATCAATTCCATCAACTACCTTACCAGTTATGTCCAATATAAGTATTAATAATCCTCATAAAAAGCATAGATATTCAAGCGTCATAGTGATAAAAAAGTTTCAAAAATATTAGATTATGAAGTCACCATTTGGAAGCTTAGGTATTTAGGGTTAAAAGCTTCACAAGTAATAGAACTCCATCCATACCAAGGAATATATGTAGTTGCAAGGGCATAATGATATAATGCGTTAGAAAACATGCTAAGTAAATCTTATGCCATATATGGGCCAACATCCACACATAGAATTCAGTTTATTTCTCAAAGAAGAAAAACAAACATGAACAAGTAATTAAGTCAAATTTCCCAATCAACGCATTAGCCAAATAGGAAATAACAATTATCACCACTCATACAATTACATAAAGAATGCTAGACTTAATAGTTTTCAAACTTACGAACTAAGATTGTTCATGTTAGGTAAAATCACAAATTAGATAAAGTCATAACAACAATACAACTCCTATATCAACCACAGAAGGACACTCAAAGCTACAAGCATTATAAATATGGAAAATATCATATTTTAAACTTAGTGCTGAAGTTAATTTTTTCCAAGGAAAAAAAGTGTAATTTCATTCATCTTTCGAGATCAAAATTACATTCTGAAAGTTCACTTAAAAGTGAATTCCGGTCGACCAAAAAACTGGTTCCATAATAGAGACTGTAGGGTCTTCTATTAGAAAATTTCAAGAAGAGCATACGCAGATGCTTTTTTCAAAAGATTATGATCGATATCTCTGATCATATACCATCAAAAATATAAAGAGAAAAGTTTGATCTACATAGAATGTTTCCTTACATGCTACAGCCTAGACTTCTGTAATATAAAACAATATGTGCATACGATGCTGCATTTCAAAATAAAACTGAGCAAAACCATCAATCCTTACCATTGCAAGGATGCTATATAGTAAAAACAAAATAGAAGTCTGCATATGTAACAGCTATCGCATTACGTTCAACAAGTAACTGTCAAATATCAATAGAGATCTATGAACGGCCTGTGGTAAAAGGCCTGCATTCTGCCATTAAAGGTTTCTTTCACCATCCATATACCCTCTGCTAGCCAGAGCCCTTCCTTGGAAGCTTTGTCCGCTTCCTTGTTGTTTTCCCTGTATGCATGCCTGCAAGTAAAAGAGTCAAGACGTTGAAGGAGATGCCGGATAGAGAAAATAACATGTGCTAATCTCAAATGCCTGCACTCTTGAGTCTGATTGATCCAATTTATTACGTTCATTGAGTCTCCCAAAAAATTAAGTTCAGTGCACCCTTTTTCTAAAGAAAACATCAGAAGCAGTTTGAGACTCATTAACTCAGTGAAATTATTGGTGCCCCCCCCTAGTCCCATAGACATAACGAAGAAATGAGACTCAGATAAGTATAGTACTGTGCCTCCTCCACACATATTGTTCTAAGCTGCCCCATCAAAGAAATCCCATGGAGAGGATCTATCTAAATCCACTTCCAAAAGCCTTCGTTCTCTTGCAGCCCTTATGTGAACAGGAAAAGAGTTGTAGAACCCCACAGCTAGTGCCCCTGTGATAGACGGTGTGCATGGTATATCCTTAAAAATTGCCTTGTTTCGAGCAAGCCATATCCCCCAAATGACCAACAGAGGTAAGATTTTAAGATGTTTTTGTGGTGTCCTCCTCCACCAGGAGTCCCAAGCAGCCCCAATTGTATCCCCTTCCCACTGGCAATTGAAACCAACCAAAGTGGAGACTTCCTTCCAAACTTCATTTGAGAAACAGCATGATAAAAACAGGTGAAAAGTGGTTTCCATCTCCCTTTTGCACAAAACACACCAGCTAGGCCCTTGAAAAGTACGCTTTTGTAGCACGTCCCAAGTAGGTACCTTGTTATTTAGAACACACCACATAAATAGTTTGGTTTTTGCTGGACACTTAAGCCTCCACAAAGGCTTCCACCACCAGGCTTCTTCCCTTTGTTCCACCCCTACACTTAGAAATAAATACCCAGCCTTAGGAGAATAAGCACCCCTCGGGTCTGCATCCCACACTAGAGAGTCTTCTTGTTCTGAGAGGATAACATGTGCTTGGTCTAGCTCCCTTATGTATATCTCCATAAATCCAATATCCCTTTCCCCCAACCCTAAGGAATTGGCCCTTCTCCAGAGCTGAGTCCATGGTTCAGTTGGCCTTGGAACAGCTAGTTGGTTAAGAGTAGTAATCCCAAGATGGCCTAGTGCCTCAATAACATCAGGTGGAAGAAGGTGCTGATGTGTGCTGCCCAGCCATGGATCCCTACCAATATGAACACTTTTCCCATTCCCAACATCCCAAGCTAGATTGTTTTCGATCAGAGAAAAAGATTTGACAATCGCTTTCCAGATCATCGAACCTCCTGAATGTGTTTTCCTGGGATTTCTGATCCATTCTAATAGACTCTCACCAGGGAGATATTTCTGTTTTATCACCCGAGTCCACAAACTACTGGTCTTCACCAACCTCCAACCTCCCTTAGCAGCCAAGGATTTTGAGAATAAAAAGATGTCCTTTAGACCCCATCCTCCTAATCCTTTTGGGACTGCAATCCTTTTCCAATTAACCCAGGGAGTAGTCTGGTCTTCCTTTTTTCCACTCCATAGAAATCTGAAATAGATCCTTCTAATCCTTTCAATAATCCCTTTCGGGATCCAAGAAAGGGACATCCAATACACCGGGATTGCCTCCAAAACAGCTTTAACTAAAACTAGTCTTCCTGCTCGAGATAGCCACTTGTGACTCCAAACCATAAGACGTTTTTCAACCTTCCCCACCAGCCCGAACCAATCCTGTTTCTGGTACAGATTTGCTTTCAGGGAGAAACCAAGGTATTTGAGCCCTTCATCCAGACCAGCTGTGGTAAAGGGAAAGATCCTCGTAAATTCGGCCTCCTCTTCCGGTCTTAACAGATGAGTAGTCAATGAAGATTTGCCAAAATTTATCTCCATACCTGTAGCTTTTGAGAAAAGTTCCAAGATCTCCTGCAAAACACGAGTTTCTCCTCTAGCGCCAGAGCAGAAGATCAATACATCATCCAAAAAGAGTAGATGTGTAATATAGAGATTTGGAGCTAGTTGTACCCCGGAGAAACGACGTTTAGCTCTTGTAGCTCTTATAGCCCTGCTTAGTCCTTCAGCAGCCAGAAGGAAAAGAAGCGGAGATAATGGGCACCCTTGTCTTAGACCTCTCTCAGCATGAAAAAAAGGGGAGGCTGCTCCATTGATCAGCACCGAAAAGGAGACAGTTGTTATACAAGACATAATCCATCGGATAAAATTGATGCCGAAACCGAGGTGGGTTAGGAGCAACCTTAAGTAAAGCCAACTAACTCTGTCATACGCCTTAGACAGATCAATTTTGAGAATAGCCCCCTTCAGTCTTCTGGTCTTTAAGCTATGAAGGCCTTCCTGCGCTACCCCAATTGCCTCATGGATCTGACGCCCTTCCAGGAAGCCAAACTGCTCGTCTGAGACGTGAGCTGAAAGGATAGCTTTCATTCTAAGAGCAATTACTTTTGAAATAATATTATAGACACAATTGCATAGGGAAATAGGCCTGAAATCATTAAGGGAGGATGCATTATCTGACTTTGGGATGAGGGCAATGAAAGTAGAATTGAAACTAGTCGGGATCCAACCAGCCGACCTTGAATCTTCTAACACCTGCAAGAGATCCCTCCCCAAGATATCAAAGAGTTTCAGGAAAAAATCGATCGTCCATCCATCTAGCCCTGGGCTTTTATCTTTCTGAAAACTGCCCATAACCGCCTTGAGTTCTTCTTCCAATACTACCTTCATTAGATCCCTATTGCCCTCCTCATCCACAAAGCGAGGGAACATCATTGCCATTCTAATAACCTCTTCTATGGATGCCTGTGGAGGAGCTTTGAACAAGTGCTGAAAGTGGTTAACCCCACATCTGGCCTTATCTTGAAATGATACATGGGTACCCTCCTCATCCTGCAGGCTCCAAATAGTGTTTTCCACCTTCCTTCCTCTGGTGTATGCATGAAAAAATTTAGTGTTATCATCCCCGCATTCCAACCAGATGGCCATGCTTTTGAGTCTCCATGCTTCCTCCTTTTCTAACAGAAGAGTATTACGCCTACCCTCCAACCTTGACAATGCCTCCTTAGACTCTTGTGATGTAAACTCGCCTCCTTCTCCTTCGTAGATTAGCAATAGTTCTGCTTCTACATTCTTCAGCTCGGCATCGTCTCTTCTTCTCTTTGCTACTACCCATTCCTTGATTAACACTTTAAGTCTTTTGATGTTGTCTGCAAACTGGATGGTAGCCGATCTATCATTTTCCTCCCTGAAAGGGTTCCAGTGAGAGAGGAAGAGATTTTTGAAAGTCTCGTCCTGAAGCCAAGACTTATTGAATTTTAAAGGGCTCGGCGGATTGACGGGTCCCTTTTTTATTTCAAAGAAAATAGGAAAATGGTCAAATATTCCCCCACTGCCCACCCATTGTCTTACTAAAAAGAATCTGTCCACTAGCTGCTCTGCTACCAAAAAACAATCTATTCGCTTCGCTACCCTAGCATCCCCACTCTGGTTGTTTCTCCAAGTCGGTTTTAATTTAACAGGCTCGATGTCCAGCAAACCCTTCTCCATCAATTTCTTAACAAAAAATCCCGCCAGGGAATCCACCTGGGCATGAGGCCCTCAAACCTCATTATGCCCCAGCGAGAAATTTAAGTCTCCACCCAGCACAACCGTTTCTCCAATCACCAAAGGATTTTGTAAAAGAGAGTCCCAAAAGGGAGCTCTATTAAGATAAGGCCCGTAGACATTAACCACAGAAAGGGAAATCCCCAAATCTTCAGAAAAAACCTCAATACCCAGCACAGCCTCTGTTCCCCAAGATTTAAGCAGCTTAACACAACTATTTTTCCAACCCACTGCTAAACCCCCAGAACGACCTCTAGTATCCACAGTCACAAAATACCACCCAGGTAACCAACTTTCCAGCCTCTCCCGGATCACCTCTCCTACTCCTAAAGTCTCTTGTAGCATAATCACATCCGGGCGTTCAAGAGTAAGCACCCTGATGAAGGCTGGTTTCTTGCCAGGCCCAGCCAGCCCCTTGCAGTTAAAAGACAAGATCTTCATATTCGGCCTTTCTTCTTGGCCTTCTCCGCTCTAAGGGCCTTTTCAATTGAAATTTTTTTTCCTCCCAATAGATCCTCCTTGGCTCTGGACTGAGCCTTGAAAATATTTGTCTTTCTTCCTCGACCTCTTCTCACAGGTGAAGAATTTTTTCCCAGCCCAGAAGAAGGCTTATGACAAGATCTTAAAAAATATCCCGAATCCATAGAGTCTGGTGGGGAGGGGCAGGATTCCTCAGGAAGAGTGACAGGGTCTTGTTCCAAGACAACAGAGGAGGGTTCATCCATGGTAGGTAGGTGGTCTGGGTCGAAGGCATTAGAAGCAATAGCAGCATGAGTACCCAACCCCGGATTTGCGACAGCATTGACATGGTGCACTGGGAAAGGAAAAGGGGTTCCATTCTGACCCAAAAGTGAAAGCTTCCTCAGGCCTTCTATCCAATCGAAACCAAGAAAGGAGACATTATTCAAAAACAAATTGACATTTGACAGAAGGGGAAAAGGGGTTGTACCAGGACTAGAGTGATCCCATGGAGCATAACCAAATACCGGTATTGTGGCCTGTACTGGAGAATCTCTAGTCCCTTCGTCCGTCAAAGCTTCAGGAAAAATCAAATCTTCTGAAGATGGATCGCTTCCCACTTCTTCCATAGAGGTCTGGGCCGAACCAGAGGAAACAACAAACTTCTCCAAAGGTCCCTTACGCGCAACCCCAGAACCTTTCCTTCTACTTCCATTTGGGAACCGCCCCGGCAAAGAGCATACCGAAGCCGGATGCCCATAAACGTGACAGCGTCGGCAGCGAAACGGAACATTCTCGTAATCCAGTAATTGAGGGATGATCACCGGTCCCCATTCCAAGTTAATAGATTCTGCCAGACCCTCCCTAAGATTTATATTTACCAAAATCCTGGCTACCTTCTTCTCCTTGGTTTCTAGTGCTGAAGTTAATTTACCAAGTACGATAAAAAAATTAAAAAAATGATCAATCTATATATGTTTACTACTACACAAAGACCCTTATTATATTTTTTTGGTTGTATTTTTTTAAGGGACATTACACACTAATGAACTAGTCCACTATGATACTCGTTATAGAAGTTGTTAAATCACTAGAACTATAAAGATGACTTTAAACTAAGTGAAATTTAGCAAACCATCAACAAAGCTATTCCCACACATTTGAGGTCTGATTGTTTTATTCACATTTATTCCCTTTAATTCTATTCTATCCACCTTTAGAGTATAAACTTATATATTTAACTCTCATTTTTTTCTATTAGTTCCCTCTTATAATAAGAGCCTAATAATGATAAAGGATAATAATATCTACCCACTAAGCTAAGCCACCATTGGCTATATTTTAAGTTTTTAACAAATTAAAAATTTACTTCCTCTTCAATGCTCCATATATTCTCCAATGTGTACTTCCATCTTATTCATAGGTTTTCTCATTCCTACTTTTTCTTTACACTTCCTTCATATAAAAAAAAATCTCTTTGATCTTTGATACATTAAAATTTACCGTTTTTCATTTCAATTTATTATTGGATTATTTTATTTCATTTCACATACAACACTTTATGTATTTTCATTTTCATTTTTTTTTCTTCTTAATTTTTAACATTATTTTACACCATTCTTACAAATAATTTAAATAATAATTATTGAAAACTACACAGATTTTACTTAAACATAAATATAGCAAGAAAAAAATACATCTTAAAAAACTTAACCCCTTTCAATATTTGTAAATTTTTTTATTATGTAAACTATGACTAACTATTTACATCAAACAACAAAAAACAAATCCATTTTCAAATTTACCTTTAATTTGTTACTTAGACGAATAACTTATTCCCTTGCCTAAAAAAGAAAATAAATAGATAACCAATAAAAAATTATTTTAAATCTTATTTTAAAATTAACATTACACTTTGATTAAACATAAACATATAATATAAATATCCAAAAAAATTAACTTAATTGCAATCCCTCTCTAGTTGTTTAATATTCATAATAAATTTACCAGACTAAGCAATTGTCAGGGTTTGGTCATAACATCATAGAGATACACCTCCAATATATACTTGGAAGCCTCCCATCCCATTAAAATTGAAACCACATCAACAATTCAAATAAAACATGATCATTATAGTGAGATTGATTGGTAAACGAAGACTAAGAGTAAAACCAATTCGTAAAACTAAAATCAAAATGGTTTTTAATATTCTTCAAATTTCGTTTTGCGCCTAATTATACCAACTTGAAATCAAAATGGTTTTGAATATTCTTTAAATTTCATTTTATTGCTAAATATAGTAACTAGTGTACATTCCAATATATATATATATATATATATATATATATATATATATGATCTCCAGATGGAGCATGCCATCGTGCAAGAGAAGATATTNGTGCAAGAGAAGATATTCAGAGGGTGGTCTATGTTTCCTGTGCAGAAGAGATGACACTGTTGTTATAATGCTATCTGTTCACTAACTTTCAGATGAATGATGTATGAGGGTAGTGTCATCTCTTTGCGCAAGAAACATACCACACTTCTATATATATCAATAATCTGTGTGTTTCTAGTACTTATGATGCATCGATTTAAAATAATTGTAGATTTATCTTAGCATTAGAATTAGATGATATATCTATTATGTTTCAAATTCAGTTTGATGAAAGGTTTCGGCATGGGGATATTAGATCCTTTAACTATTTCCAAATTTAGATGAAGATACTACCAACATCGATCCATCTTAAAGGTGGCTCTACCAAGCTCTGAGAGGGATCAAATCTCTCGAAGTGCAAAATGTATATAATGTACAAACTAACCTTTCATTGATTAAAAAAACAATTTTCAAAAAGTCCATTACATTTAAGAACGACTTTAATTGTTCCATTGAAATGTTCAATTTTATTGTTACATTTAAAAATAAAGTTTATATTTAAATAAAGTATATAATGTAAAATAGTAACCATATCCCAATGTAAAATTCTAATTAAAAAAACAATTTTCAAATAATAAAGTCATGTATAAGTTGTCAACAAATTAAAGCACGACATATATTCATGCATTGACAAACATGGATGCATGAAACCCGATGGCCACCCAAGCAACTACTGATCCTTTGCATCCGTTCAACACACCTTTGATTGAATTCATTCTGTAAAATGAATATTTTGCATTCAATGCACCTACCTTCATTTGCACGCATTCTCTCATAAAACGATTCAAAGAACGACAACCAACAATGGGTAAACATATAGCTTATGAAAGAGCACACAACTAAAATAATATTAATAATATTAATTTAAATTAATAATAAATGTATTTGTAAAATAAGTTATATTGGAGCAATTGGTAATGACTAATTAAGATTTTTTTATATAATTAAGATATTATTAATAATATTAATTTAAATTAACAAATATATTTGTAAAATAAGTCATATTAAAGCAATTGGTAATAAGTAATTGAGAGAAGAAGTTATAAATTAAAATAAATGAGTTCAAATTCTTGTAAAAAAAAAATACATAAATAAAACTTTCACATTTATATGAATAAAACCTCCACATTTTTGTCTTCTTATTGATAAGAAATACACTATTTAACTTAAAAATAATTTTCAATATAATATATAATCTAGAATGAAATGTTGTAATTCTAAATTTAAAAAAAAATATTGTGTAGTTCAGAATAAATGTTGTACTCAAGAAAAAGAGAGGCTTTCACAACATCTATATGAAAAATTCGCAGCACCTACCTTCGTTTGCATGCATTCTCTTATAAAATAATTCAAAGAACAACAACCAATAATTGCTAAACATTTCGCTTATGAAAGAGTACACATTTTTTTACAGAGTTAAACTATTTTTAATAATATTAATTTAAATTAATAATAAATGTATTTGCAAAATAAATTATATTAGAGAAATTGGTAATGAGTAATTGAGATTTTTTCCTTATATACCAAAAAATTAGTATATAAGGAAAAAAGCAAAAAGCATATAATGGGCAATGTAAAATATAAAACAATTTTCTTATTCGTATTGATAGTATAAGAATATTGACACAATTTTAAAATATAAAACAGTAAGTACCTCGAAAGCTCTCACCCTAGGGTTAGAGCTCTCCTTGGTTAAATTTAAATCAAAAGTCACTTTTTTTTTAAAGATTTGTTTGATTAATTTGATAAATGTTTGGTTTAATTTGGTATATATATATATAATCCAAAATTATTTCGCTTATCAAGCCGACATATTTTTTTTGTGTTTTGATATTTATTTTATTTTTATCGAGCCCACTAATATTTTTGGTATATTCAAATTATTTTCTTTTATTTTTTGTTTTTATTTGAGTCGATTATAAGCACATAAGGATTTACAAATCCCACCCAAGAATTACTTGAACGAATTCCATTTGTGGAGGCCAAATTCAAAATATGTAACTCTAGAACTAACCTACAAAAATTATTTATGTTATCCAGGGCACATAGCATATTTGTGAATTTGTTACAGAAACATAAATCAATCCATAGTGCATTCCCTTCTACCTGTCGGGATAACATTATATAAATATCTAGCTATGTTTTACCTGGTAAGATCAAGATACCATTTTATTCCCTCAAACTATCTTATGAGTAAGTGGCACAAATTCTGCGAACTATTATCTATAGTTACATATTTTAGCATAGAGAAGTGGAGGTTATCCCTTATCTAACTCATTAATTCAGACCTCTACAGATCTCTACCACCATAAAATGACTCCATCAAGAAGTTATAGCATGTCATTTTAAAAATAAACTCAAACTTATTAAAGATGTGCATTAAACATATATTATGAAACTGCAAAAATAACTTTAGCATCCACTACTTACCTTGTGCAATATATTTATATTATATAAAAAATTATAAAAAAACATGATCTACATTATTTCATCAACGCTAAATCAATTTAGGGTATACAATTGCGATGAGAGAAGTCCAAAATAATGAACCCTAACTCAGTTTACTAACATATATATAGCTCCCAATAAAGAAGTAATCCTAACTTAATTTACTATATATAACTGCCATGAGAGAAGTTTGAAATAATCAACCTCAACTTAATTTACTGACCTGTATATAACTGCGATGAAAGAAGTCTGAAAAACATAGATGGTCCAATGGTCTCTTAATCTCAATCTGCCTCTCTTTCCACCCCGATATTTAATAAATAAGGAATTGCTTTCCTTCCTTGCATCCTTAATGCAACTACCCTTTGTACCACACCATTTTTATATAAGAATTCTTTGCATAAAAAATCTAGGTTAAAGTCCTCATTTTAGATAAAATATGGAGGGAAAATAACTATTAGAAACCTCCATTAATAAAAATGGAGGAAAAGAAAGGTTTCCACACAATTTTGGTGGGGAATGTAACCTTGGTGGGGAATGTAACCGTATTCTCATTTTAAACAAAATATGGAATGCTAAATAAAAGCTATAAATACCCATTTACAAAAAATAGGGGACGATGGAAGGATTGAACATGAAATTTATTTGAAATCGGGGCAAAGTAAAGATTGATTAGAAATCATTACTAGAAATTGGGGGCGAATGTAGGTTTTGAGGTAAATTTGAAAAGGCTAAGAATTTTTATTTTTTTTTCTGTCCCTAATTAATAGGGAAGGGCCATTTGTTTTTTTAATTATTTGGTTAATAAATATTGGAGGAATGTATTAAATTAAAAAATAAAACTTTCCATACTAATATTCGCTCATTAAATATTTATAACCCCTTTAATTTCTCCCATGGGCTAAACTTTTCCCCTAAAAAAATCCCTAGTACATTATGACCAAAAGGATGTCAATGGGAGCCTGTTCAGCCAACAATAAAATAAGTGAGAGGTCTCAGTTTCCAGGCCTAAAAACAACTACATGGAACTATTTAAGGAGCTAATAAAACTCTTTTAACTCCATGACCAAAGACTCTTATATGCTACACATTCTCTCTATGTAATTATAAGGTTTAAAAGATTCCATTACATCGGTTTAAACTACACAATGATTAAAATGTATATTAAAATATACAGTGATTAAAAAGTCTATGTCTGATGTTCTAAAATATACAGTGATTAAAAAGTCTATGTCTGATGTTCTAGCCCTGCTATACAGTTGATGCAATTTTTCATTTCTCAAGACTGTTTGTGAGAATTCAACAACAAACATCTTATGAGAATATTCCAAACGCCCAAAGATTTTCTAGTGCTTAGTTTTTGGTTGATAATGCAACATAAAGTGATGTGATATATTCTTGCATTCCCTTAACGTATGCCTCAAGTGTTTCAAGTTAATTCCAAATATTCAATGTTAGTTTCCAGCTCATTAATTATTCCCATGTCAATATCGCTCAACCCATGTAAAGGGCACAAAAAGCATCATAATATTTCTGGACATATCTATAGGAAAATTTGTAACTGGTTTTTTCAGATGGAAAGATCCACGGGAAATTCAGCAATACTTTCCTACATTAGTGGATGGTAGAAGTGGTAAACTGCCGGCCATCCTCACAGAAGGCCTAATGGTTGAAAAGGCCTCGGATCATAAAACAAAAAAAACTATTTTAAGAATCCTTATGCAAATTCAATAATTAATCCCTAATTTGGCAACAGAATATTTACTTGGAAAAGAACCCTTCTGCAAATTCAGTAACTAAACCCTAATTCAGGAAGAAAATATTTACCCGGAAGTGGAAGAACAGTCTGCAAGCTCAATGTGGCTATCCATTCGATTCCTACCTATTGTAATTTCAGAAAACTCCTGTGAATTCAATAAATAAACCCTAATTCGGAAAGAGAATATTCAACTGGAAAACAATTGAGGTAAGAATTGGAATACCAGTGCGCAATTTTGATGTGGCAATAGATTTTTACCTATTGTTATAGAAAAACTAGACAATGAGCATAAAAAAATGCATTAAAATTGAGATTAATGAACTCTTTTGATTTATTTTTTTCCCTCTCAATTTTTTTTTTAAATTTAACCATTTTCCTGTTTATTCTCTTTAGATTAAACTTTCTACCCGATCATTTGCACTGATCGGACTACCTAGCTGGCCTGAGCTTTCACATCACGCATTGCTGGTCGTCAGATCGGTGCAAATGGTCAGGTAAAAAGTTTACTCCATTCTCTTTTCCTTATTTTTCCCTCATTTTATGTATTTTCCCTCTCTTATTTATATTTTTTAATTTATGAATAATAATATATTAACTATAATAATTATATTATATTAATATTACATATATTACATAGTATTTTAATCTAATAACTATATAACAAGAAATATTGTATTATATATAGAAATTGCCAAAGAAGCAGTCAAAGACTATAGACGCCACTAGATGGCTACATTAATCAGATGCTATGCAAAGTACATCAAAATTTATCCTAAATATTTCTTTCCACCGGCTATTGATAGTCCATGGGTTATAAAATTTCCCATAATATATTCACAAAAGACCACCTAGGGTCATATTGCAAAAAAGCTTTATCATTGACTTAGTCGATGTAAGACTTTGCTGGAATTGTCTTCATTTATTCTTGAGGTTACTAGGGAGTACATGATTCTTTACTATCCTTGCGTTGTTGGGCATCGTCGTCCTCCTATTCAACAGTTACGTTCGAATCTAGAGATTTAAAAATCAAGTGAGATCTCCTTTTAAAAACATGATTAGATGCCTCCCAATATTTATACAACTTGCACTCTTCATTAGTTGTCCACCTATAGTGAAAATAAAGACGCATGGATCAACATTAGCTCTAGTAATAACTTTGTTTCTTATGGTGTGACTTTTGAAAGTCCTTGAGACAAAGAGATGGATTATGAACTTTGACATGGGCTACGAGCATAGTTTGTAGAGAGTTTACCTATATTTATTCTTTCACACTAAATCGGCGTGCGTGTCCACCTCTTAGTTATTGATTCTTAGAACATTATATAGTCTAACCCACTAAAAAGATTGAATTTCATTGAAGATCCTATTAAAAAGGAGGATGAGGCCCATGCCAAAGGGAAGATTAGCCAATTTTAACAAATTGATGACCATCATGGAGTCTCCCAAAATGATTAGGGAATTAAAGTCATTCTCATTAGCTAAATAAATTCCTTGTAAAAGTGCAACAAATTCATCTTGATTTTTTTTTCCTAGCCAATATTCCAAGAGAATTTGATGCTAGTGTTTCCTCCCGGGGCTATTACCTCCACTCTCACACCTCCCTCCCCATTGTCACCTTTTTAAGCTCCATCAAAACAAATTATATGGTGAGTTTGATTGGCTTTCCAAACCTCAAAGTCCCGAGGGGCGATATGATGTTTCCATCTCGATTTAGAAGAGTTGAGACACAAAGAAGGGGAAGGTGACAAATTGGCATTACTAGGATGGATATTTGGAAATGAAAGCTAGCTACTTTCATCATGGATCAAGCAAGTAAAATCATTTTTCTTTTTTGTGTCATTGATAAACTCAACTAACACAATTCTACTTCTCATAGCCACAATCAATGGGGAAACAAATTCCCTTGAGAAGATAGGCTTGTTTCTAGCTAGCCACAAATTCCAAGAAGTGAATTTCACCTTTCCCATGTAGTTATATTTAAAGGTTATTTTATTGGATATAAATTCCCAATAGTTCCTTTACTAGCTACTGACTAAGTTGTATGCTTTCTTAGGCCATCTAATGGGAAGGATCAAGATCCCACTAAATAGTTTCCAAACTTCGATGGCATATGGAGACTTTAAGAAAAGGCGGTCACTGGTCTCTTCCTCCCCTTTACATACTACACATCTAAATGGACCACAAAAATTCATTTCTTGGAGATTATCGTCAGTTAATATATTACCATGAGTAAGAAGCAAGTAGAAAGAGTTAATCTTGGGCAGGCTGTCCAAGTTCCACACTCTCTTCCATTTGCTTGCCTTTGGGGGGAGATAAGTTTCATTTAGAATATAAACATATCATTCCTCGACAGAAGATATTCCTTGTCCCCAGCCTTTGGAATCTACCAAAACTGAAAGGGAGGGGACACATCCTTTCATCTTGTGACACAATATTTGAAACTGCTCTTTCAACTCCTCGAGGAGTCCTATGACTTGGATTTGTTTTCCATGATCCTCTTTTATTCCAAACCGCTATATTAGCAATGGTTTTCATGCTCTAATATTGACACCAAATTACTAATGGATGGAGATTCATCTCAAGCATTAAAGGAGGGTTTCCATGATTCTATCTTGTCATAACTTTTTTTTTTGTCAATTTCTAGGAATCCAAGTAAGTTTACTTTGCAGAAGTTTGATAGTAGAGGAGATAATTTTCTAGATGGGGGACCTAATCCACCTAATTGAAGGATGATCGAGGCATATTAACCTATCGTGATGGAAATAACCTTGAGTGATAATTTTTTTCCACTAGTCTTCTTCTCCAGAAACAATATGCCATAGAATTTTTGTCCATAATGCTTGATTTGACATAGTGGTATATCTTATGCCAAGCCCTCCATTTTCCTTAGGCACTCTTGATTGCTTACAACTTACCAATTTCATTTTTTTGAAGTGGTATTCTCCCATTTCCATAGAAATATTCTAATTCAGTTAGAAATTGATTATTTGACATTACTAGGACCTAACTGCAATGAGAGTTGGAAAATGGGGTAGGTGGATAAAATTGCTTTGATCAGGACTTCCCTTCCAGCTAAGTTCATCCATTGAATCCCCCAAGACATGGTTTTCCTTTCAAATTTCTCAATGGTTTGAGTCCACTCTGATCTTGGAATTCCTTTATATCAAATGGGGATTCCCAAGTATTTGAAGGATTGACACTCTTCTTTGACCAATGATTGCAAGATTCAGGCAATAGTTGTCATAGTCATTTTGCAAGTGTTCCATAAATAATTTTGGCACTTCTCTTTATTGATATTTCCCTTGGATGCTCTCAATAAAAAAGAAAGAGTATCTTTGAATTGTTGGGCCATTATGATTAAGGCTCCTCCAAGAAAGAGAGTGTCATCTGCAAATTGAGAGTGGTTTATTCGTTTGACCCCACTCACTAATTTAATTCCCAATATTGTCTTATCTCTTCTTTCTATTTCTAAGTGTCTTCTCAAAGATTCCACCATTAGAATGTAGAGGTAATTAGGAGAAAGAGGGAATATTTAGCGGAGGCACCTAGATGGTCTAAAGAATTCAGCTAACCTCTCGTTTACAATAGGGGCGATCCATAGGCTACAAATGCATGCTTCTATCCAAGCCATAAAGTCTGATCCAAATGCAAATCTGGTCAAAACTACAAAAAGGAACATGTCTAACCCTGTCAAAAGCATTAGCCATATCCAATTTGATAACCATTCCTTTTTCACCTCTGTCCTTGCTTGAGTGGATTGCTTCTTGGATAAACAAGATATTGTCCAACATTTTCTTTATGTGAACAAATACTCCCTATTTTTTTAAATGAGTTTTTGCATGAGGGGTCTTAGCCTATAATTTGAAATCATTTTAGTGCAAATATAGAGGCAGTAAATATAGCGAAGTTCATTGGGTTTTCTTTCTTTTGGGATTAAATCAAGGAAAGTTGAGTTGGTTTTTCCTCCTATTTTGGTTACCTTCTAGGAATATTGGATCATTCTAACTAGATCTCTTTTTATTATTATCTAGCAGCAAAGATAGAATTGACATGTGAATCCATCTGGTCCAGACACTTGTGTGGGTTCATTTGATTTAAATCTTCATGTTTGTCCTTTTCCTTAATTATTTCCATCGGTTTTTCATTATATGATTGTGGTATCCTTTTAGGGATATCGTTGATTAACTTTTTTTGTTCTTCCTAGTCCCCTCCGTTCTCTTTTTGTAGAAGGTTTTCAAAATTCTCTTTGGCTTCCACCTTTAGATGTTTTTGTCCTTCAACCATAGTTCCATCCTCTTTTTTTTATTTCAATGACCTTGTTTCTAAATATCCTTGCCTTGGTTTTCCTATGGAGGAACTTTGTGCTCTTGTTAGTAGCTTGAAGCCATAAACTCATGTATTTCTATCTCCACCATTATTCATCTCTCTATAGAAGTCCTTGATAATCATAGAAGCATTTTTCCTCTCCCATTAGTAGTTGGGGGGTAATCTCTTGCTCCTCCATTATTGTTCTATTAGATTCCAATTTTTTTTACCGGTTCATTTTCTCTTTCTTTGTCCTTCCCTTCTTTATCCTTTAACCAATTCCTTAAATATTTTTAGAGTTTTTCACTTTTTGTTACCAAATGAAGAAGGGGGTCTCAAAGATCGAGGGATACCAATATTTTTTTATAATAAAAGATCTAAACCTTCCCAAGGGAGAATATTGGATGTGAATTTGAATTGATCTTCTAGAAGAGATTTGATGATAAGGAATTTTTCGAGCATGGTTGCTATGTGACCAGGCCCCAATCTCTTATTAGACCATGTGAACCTTCCTTTTTAGGGCTTGGCATCCCACATGTCAAAATTAGAATTGAAATCCTCCATATACTCTCTAGATTGGTTCCTTACTAAACTCACTCTTTTTTTCTCAGAGGCATGCATGACTGTTTTAAATTCTCCAACAACCACCAGCGGTAGGGGGCCTATTTCAGCTTGACTCTTTAAAGAATCCCAACATTGCATTTTCCTTTATGGTTATTTAGCATGCAAAAATTGAAAATAGTGAAATATAATTCAGAAGGGAGATACTTATGTCTTACCTAGAGCCAGTTTGAATCTTGGTTCCAACTTTCCAATCTAAATAAGGAGCTATTCTAGAGCATACAAATGCCCTTGGATGGTCCCAATAAGATAACAGTGTAACATGAATTGCTATTCCAAAAGTATTTACTTTCTTTTAGGACTTCTTGTTCCTACGATTTCGTTTCATGGGTTAGAAAAAAAAAGGTTTTTTCTTCCTTGACCAAAATTCTCATTTTCCTTTTTCTTTACTCGCTCCCAAGTCCTCTACAATTCCAAGAAACAATTTTAGTCATTTGGACACATTTCTGGGTTGACCCCCTTTCGGGGCGAGGGGGAGGGGGAGATCCTTGCGCGTTCCTTGGAACCTTATTATATTTTATTGGATATGTCTGCCAATGGTATATTTCTTTTGCAACTCAATTTATTTTGTGTCTTCCTCTTCCCTTCTATTTTTGTTCATTTTTCTACCATCCTTCTTTTTGGAAGAAGTGAGAGAGCTCCTAGGTTTTGTTTCCATTCCTACAATATGTCCTTTGGTTCATATTTATTAATATATTTCTCCAAAGTGTTCTTGATTCCAATTATATATGGTTTTGTCATTCAAGCAATGAAAAGGGAGGAAGGGGATACTTACCCAAACATGCACTGTGTAAGGGATATCATTATCAGGATTTAAGTTCGAGGTCCATATATTTAAGTACATGCCTCTTTCCCCCATGAAATATGAGACACTTATAAATATTAGATCCCTATCTTATTTTTCCTTTAATATGAAGGGGAAAAAGCCTCTTCCATAGAATGCTTGGGAAATTATGTCCTTGATAAGGGGTCTCCCGTTTTTCTCCACCTAGAAGGAAATAGATTTGGGGGATGGCCAAATATAGGTAAAACACCCTACTAACCCATTTTTTGCAAATCACAGGGCCAAATATCTAGCTTTGGCTAGGATATGGATTTTTAAAATTTCTTTGAGCCTCATAACAAACCTAGAAGAGTCGACCTTGTGAGCCTAGGGAAGGTTGTCTAGGAGGGTCGTGAATGTAGCTTCATCATGAGGGGGAGGAGGGTGGTGCCATAGCCTCCACTTGGAGAGGTCATGTATAGATCCAAATGGAGGGATCAAAGCAGAGCTCAGAGTGCATGCAATTCCAGTATTATCACCAATTTATAAGAATTATGACATTTATAATATATATTAAATTGAATGTAATATATTATATAGTATATATTAGCTTGTATATATTACAAATTAATTATAACATATATAATAACTATATATTATTAAATTAGGCTTCCAATTCTCACTAGTCATAGCTTTAGTACCGAGCTGCAAATCTACAACTAAGTCAATGGAGCAGGTTAAATATCATGGCACATTCTTCCTTATTCGGTAAGTTATTTGATGAAATATGACAATGGATAATTGCAATTTTGATAGTAAAATTTTACAAGTTTGTAAATTTTAATGCCATAGATGGATTCACAGAAGCGGTACTTGAATCTATATGCAATGTTGAAATTTACAAAATTGTAATTTTTTTTACAATTTCATAAATTTTAACACTGCATATGGATTTAGGGACACCCTTAACCATTGCAAACTAATTAGGTCTATTGTGTCAATTACAATATTTTCATATCTAGAGAGATATAGAAACATGTTATATATAGTTATAAAATCATATATTATATTATATATAGACTCTCTTAATTTGTGTGTGTTGTATAAGGAAATATTTGATAATTAGGNAATAACTTAGACTCTCTAGTCCTATTTTTTATCTCATGACTAAATTAGTCATATTTTTATCTCATGACTAAATTAGTAATTTATTTTAGTCATTTTTAGCTGTAATTACTTAAAATTGCTCAAATTTGGTCACATTTTACTTTAAAATACTATGGTGACCAACGTTTTTGGTGGTTTAGTCATTTATTTCACATGGTAACCAAATTTTTTGCTCTCTGAGTAATTTATCACCCTTTTGTTTGCTAGTGTCTAGGTTAGGCATAGATGGATATCGCGTGTGTATGCTATAGAGGACATCCACACTCTTTCTAGGAGTGGAGCCTCTCATATACACACAACCTTTCTACACATTTGAATTGTGATGAGAGGTAACTGTGGACTATTCTCTAAATATAGTAGGTGATGGTTACAATCAACACATGTTCATGTAGTTAGAAACACATTATTCAATGAAATAACATGTATTAACAAATTAACTATGTTGAAATATTTTTCAATTCATGGTATGCTTCCAACAATTATGCAGCACGTTCTACCATATACTCATGCCCCGTGGAATGTGTAACGCTTATCTCCCCACCAAGGGGGAGATCACTAGAAGAAACGATTAAGCCCCGAGGGGGATCTACAACCTGCAATTTAGAAAATTGTAAATATTAGACTGTGCAACATTAATTAACTAACATGTGGTAACAAACTAATATGTATTAAAAATGACATGTTGAAATAGTTACCTTAGTGTGATTTGTTGTCATCGAAGGTATGGAAACATCTTGTAGATTACAAGGTTGTGGTGCATGAGCCTCTGGACTAGCCTGGCCATCTCCGATAGGAAAGTATCGCTCCATGTCATCTACTTGTACAAACTGCAAGTTCTGAAAACATTAAAAGTATTAGCAATCTATATATGTGTATGGTAAGGAAAAAAATTCAAACAATACTATTGTTAACCTTTTACTTACCTGTGTAAAATAACCAGTAAAACTATCATCTTTCTTAATAGGAACAAAGTAGGAACGTCCACATGATGTGCATGGGTGGGGCTATCTGCTAGGCTCATGATATGCAAGACTAGTCCCACTATTACGGAGAGAAATTCCTATGGCTTGGGGTACCACAACAGACAACTTGACTCCAGAAATCAATCCTTTCCTATATGCAAGAGAAACCAAATATCTAACACTAAAGGATCTCAATTCGTACCTTATTTCAGACGGTTGATGTAGATCCCCATTGAGCTTTCCAACTCTAGCTTGAATTGATAAATTATTTCGTCAACATTCAATAAACAATACAAGCATGCTATATATAATCGTGTTAGATCTACTTTAGCATATATAATCAATAACATATAAGCATTTGAAATCATCCATGGATTAAATATTCATTCAAATACACATTATTGGATAGAAAAATATATTTCTATTAATATAAAATCAGATATTACAATGAATACAGCCTCTGTTGGCATGTCTGTGAATCGGAGAAACTGACTCCCCCACTTGGGCCTCCACCACTTCAATCCTCCATCTCTCGATAGCAAGCTCACAAGCAAAGGGAAAGCTTAGGAAGAACACAAAAGTGCTCCAAGGGACAAAGGGATGCAGACTCAAGCACAAGTTTTGGCAACAATGGACTATAGTTCTCTTGCTCTCAATTCCTCATGCCTTCAATGTATCCAAAGGGTTCCTTATATAGCTCTTCAATGGGGTAATGAAAGGTCGAATCCGAGCGATCTCAAGGCGTAGGGAAGGCCAGGAGACAAGTGAGTCGGATCCACATCAAGGAAAACTCCAAAATAATTTGGCCTTTTTCTCACATCCCGATGTACATGGTTTTAGGGGTCAAACCCACGTATATACGCGAGAAAGGGTTTAAAAGTCATGTATAGAAAATTTTGCATGTTTTTAGGGATGATCTTGGAAACATCAAAGGAACAAAAATGGTCCATGGGGTCTAAGGATTCTGCAGAGGGATAGGGAAGGCCATAAAAATGTGATTCACCATGTGTGGTAAAATCAGCTATAACAGATGCCCCCTAATGTGTGAGGTCAGAGGAGTCATACGATCATCGAACTACAATATAAGTCCATCCGAAAAGTGAAGTGATGAAGAACCCAATGGAAGAACCAGCCATCCAATTAGCACTATACAATGATACAACTTTGCACATAACTGCAAATACATATAGCAGTCCCGGATATATAAGAGTACAATGGCCATGGATAAGCATGATACAATATGACATATGTGGTTATCTCCACGTATAATATAAATAGATTAGAATCTCCATGATGAAGATATACAAAGGATCATGATCTCCATGAAGACTGAAGATATATAATAGATCAAGATCTCCATAATGGATGGAAATGTCTGACATATACTGGAATCAAGTCACAAGCGCTGAAATCTCATGAACACTGGCACGATCAAGGAGGTAGCATATAAAAGATGCCACCAGTTTGGAAGGTCTTCTACACAAACCGATACGAATACATGTCCTACTATGTGAATAAGGGTGTCGAGGTCAAACATAGTAGTCCATTGTCTGATTACGGGTCATTGATGTATACCATTAATAGACGCGAGATCACCCACCGATAATGAAAATGGGAATCAAGGTACTAGAGTGTAAACTAACAAGTGTGAATAAATGTGTTGAGGTCGAACACTTGAGAGAATCCACTAATGTATTCCCAAAAATACTATCGATGGCGAGAGAACTTTCCATTGATGACTGCAAGTCTCAAGGCACTCAAACATGACTCTAGGTTCCTATCCCATAATAAATGATCTGAAGTCGATGGGATGAAATCCGCTGGAAGGAGGGCATTAAGGCATCCCCCATGATCCAACACGAGGTACTCACCAAAGTTGTATAATGTGGAAGGACTCAATCATAAGGTGTACGAACCAGTAACTGTATCGAGAATGGCTGACATGCAAAGTCAAGATAACTAAGGAATGACCGACTCAAGTTTCAACTTCCTTTGAACAAGAGCATAAAGGTGAATGGTGACTGAATGTAGGCAACATAGACTCGATATGAAAAACTGGGACATCTCTGCGACACAGGAGGCATCGACAGAGGCTCCATAGGGACTGGAAGCTTAACCAGTCGATGGAGATAAACTCAGATAAATGAGTATAGCTCCTAAAGTCAAACTATTAACCCAACCAATGGATGCGATATACAATGCTTTGTTCGAAGGCGACACGACTCGACTGCTACCAAATATAACATCTTTTCTTGTCCGGATTTTTGGTTTTTTAATTTTTTTTTGGACTTTTTCAAATATTTTGAAAAGCTTGAAAAAGAATAAAAGTGCTTTATAGTTACAGACTAGGAGGAGACGAGTGTCAATGGGCAAACCAACTAGTTTCAAGCAGCAGAACATACCTATGCTCAATGCAAGGACACACGTGTAGGATAGCGACACTCGGGGGCAAGTCCCCTCCCGGTAAAAATAGGGAATCAAGCTACAAAGGATATACAAGATGGCTCTACGTGGCTAGACATGAGACAAGCTCGGGCTGTATGGCTGATAATCAAAGTCAGGGAAGCCGGCATAAGGCTCAATAAGGCAGGAAAAACTCATGATAATGCAATTACAACTTGACATAAGGGAGTCCCAGGGAAATGGCCAGCATAAAGTTCAAGAGGAGTATGAAGCTCTTGCTCAAGGACATGGCGGGACTAAAAGGGACTCCTAGACCTAAGAGAGGACTCACAGCATGGGTACCAAATGCAAAAGGGAGCTAACTAGAACACCCATGTATAGGAAATCTCTACCATTCACATAATATCACTTCTAACAGCAACATGAAGGTTCTGTGATACCATGGAATGGGTTCGTACCTAAGGTTAAGATGGAATGGTCATAAGGCAATGCATAAATGCAAGCGGATGTGATATCCTAACCTATATGCCAGTTCAGACATAATACCTATGATAGGAACGAATGGGTAGAAACCTCGAAGAGAGTGTACAAAAACTAGACCCTACATGACAACCATATTAGTACAAAACAACCCAAAATAGTCAATAAAGAACCCAAAATATAAGGAATACGGAGGAATGATCATGACAACTGCACCTAAAGGAAACAATGCGATGAAAAATGGGACATAAAAAGGAAAGTAAGGTGTAGACCAATGTTCACGCATCCACTACCACCCCCGTGAGGGTGGCCACCGGTGTAAAGATCGAGCGAAGGGAAAAAATCCTCCACAAATGGAGTAGAGGATGGAATATGACCATTCCCAAATCTATGAGCACGATAAGGGGCTATGATGCCCCCAATTCTAACACCAGGGTCCGTACTAGGACCAAGGACAGATGATAGGACACCAGGCATGCCAAAAATAAAAGGACCCAAACTCAAGAGAGCATAAATATACTCAAGTAACCACAATCCCAAAGGCCAACTAGCGCACAAAGAGCACACTCCTAAGAAAATCTACAGCCAAAATACAAGCAAACCAAGGGGAGGATATGTGAGCTCCTGAATGCAGCAGGTATGTCTCACCTGGGAGAGGCTCGAAACTCCCATACACTACAAGCAGAGGTACGTAACCAATTATAGTGGCCCTCAGCTTCAACGCATAAAGTGACTATGTTGTCCGACCTCTACCTGGCCGAGACACCTGCAGAATAACCTCTGCAAAGTACCCCCTCGATAACCTAGGTAAGGAAACTAAGATCACCTCAATATAGCAATGCTCAGGCAGACAGTCGCAGGTGGGATTGACCATATGGGCAGGGTAGCAAAGCCCGAAACTCTCGAAAGAGCCCCTAGATACGAATACAATCCTGGAAATATCTCTGGTGCTACTCAGTTATGACTAGGGGTCATCCCAATCAATAATCGCTCACACTGCCTCGTGCTTAACTCCCTTGTAAGAGGAGCGTCCTAAGAAACACTAATTATACCAAGTATTTCACTATATCACCTAGACAGGCACCTAATTGTTTGTGTTTAGTAGTCTTGGAGAATTTACTCACAATGAACTATTCCAAGACCCTAAAACCTAATCTTGTTGGTGCACCCTATGAAAGAAAAGAGTGTAATCCATTTTATTGTGCGTTGATTTTAATTGGCCGTAATTACTCAAAGGGAAATGATCGTGCAACTAATGAAGTTATGACTCAGCAGTGAAGTAAATATGCACACCATAACAAACAATGCTAAGTGCAATCTTTTTCAAATGAAAAATAGGGTATGCCACTACATGAGATGCATAAATATATATATTCATTTTTGAATGCCAATGCAATCCTTCCTATATGAAAACCTAAACACAACTCTCATCCAAGCAATCCAATGCAAGTACCTCCTCAAATCCATATCTAAGATGCAACTAAGAGTGCAACTACTTTGTATATTTCAATATAAAAGAATGAAAAATGCAATAAAATTCATCTAAAACTCTCATTCTTCGTAGAAAGTATAAAACACAAGCCCAGCAAGACACCGAGACAAAGAAGAGTAATTCACTAATGGAAAAACAAAAAGGATAAATGACTAAAACTACTTTCAAAGAAAAATCAATGAAAAGGTGGTCTCTGGTCATAAAAGAAGCATCCAACAGACAACATCAGACCCAAGGAAGACCCAACCACACTCACAACCCACCCAACAACTTCCCACAACATCAAACTCACCAAAAGGGAGGATGTACATGACTGTTTAAAGAACAACTGCGTATATACGCAACTTTTGGCCAAAACGCTGCATGTATACGTGGATTTTGGCCAAAAACTTACGTGTATACGTGACTTTTGGCCAAAACGCTGCATGTATACGTGGATTTTGGCCAAAAACCTGCATGTATACGTGAATTTTGGCCAAAAAACTGTGTATGTACGTGAATTTTGGCCAAAAACTTGCGTATACAGAGAAGACAGTGGCAAAAAGCAGGCCAAGGGTCAAACCAATAAAGGGGAGTGTCAATGGATGAACATACTATAAAATGAAACACAGAAACAAGGAGAAACAAAGAGCAAGTTAAGAATATCAAGCACATTGTGCCCCCAAACCCCAAAGAAAAATAAGGAACATCCCCAGCGGAGTCGCCAATTCTGTTACGGAGAGAAATTCCTATGGCTTGGGGTACCACAATAGACAACTTGAATCCAGAAATCAATCCTTTCCTATATGCAAGAGAAACCAAATATCTAACACTAAAGGATCTCGATTCATACCTTATTCCGGACGGTTGATGTAGATCCCCGTTGAGCTTTTCGACTCCAGCTTAAATTGATAAATTGTTTCCTCAACATTCAATAAACAAGACAAGCATGCTATATATAATCGTGTTAGATCTACTCTAGAATATATAATCAATAACATATAAGCATTTGAAATCATCCATGGATCAAATATTCATTTAAATACACATTATTGGACATGAAAATATATTTCTATTAATATAAAATCAAAGATTACAATGAATACAACCTCTGTCGGCACGTCTGCGAATCAGAGAAACTGAGTCCCCCACTTGGGCCTCCACCACTTCAATCCTCCATCTCTCGATAGCAAGATCACAAGCAAAGGGAAAGCTTGGGAAGAACACAAAAGTGCTCCAAGAGACAAAGGGATGCAGACTCAAGCACAAGTTCCGGCAACAATGGACTATAGTTCTCTTGCTCTCAATTCCTCATGCCTTCAATGTATCCAAAGGGTTCCTTATATAGCTCTTCAATGGGGTAATGAAAGGTCGAATCCGAGCGATCTCAAGGCATAGGGAAGGCCAGGAGACAAGTGAGTCGGATCCACATCAAGGAAAACTCCAAAAGAATTTGGCCTTTTGCACACATCTCGATGTACGCGGTTTTAGGGGTCAAACCCGCGTATATACGTGAGAAAGGGTTTAAAAGTCACGTATAGCAAATTTTGCATGTTTTTAGGGATGATCTTGGAAACATCAAAGGTACAAAAATGGTCCATCGGGTCTAAGGAGTTTGTAGAGGGACATGGAAGGCCATGAAAATGTGATTCACCATGTGTGGTAAAATCAACTATAACACCCACTACTATATGCTCCTAGGGAACTAGAAGGTGGTGGCCCTGTACTACCAATAGATGGTGGATCTGATGGCCCTGCTTGGTATGTACCCTAAAGATAAGTGCTGGAGAACAAACGATTGTTCCAACTGTAGGAATGAATCTGCGTCTATGGGATCAGTTGATGTGCTGGAAACACATTTTTCCTGGGTAGCCACCTACGAGGTGTAGGTACTGGGTGATTACGATCTATGTGTGTTGCATTGGGATGTTGTTGAGGCATCCCCCTCTCAATGCCCTTGTACTCCAACCTATCAAAATAGTTGATGTGCTTCCCCAAAACAAATTCAGCGTACATCTTTCTCATAAAATATAATGACATTTCTCAGTTGTTAGGTGGTGGTACTTCAAATACTATGTACCACATGTCCATCCAATTATCTATGAATGGTTTCAGATATGTTCACCATTTAATAGAAATGTGATTTTTTCCTAATTCTGGAATTTGATTGTTTCGTGTATCTCTAAAAAGGTCAAAGATGTGTTGTTTTGTTATCTTCAATTTCTTGACTTCTTGGTAGCTAATTCCATCGACGTATTCTTTCCCTCTTTCTCTCTCTATATGTGCCAATGTCCTCAATCACACCATATTACCTACTAAATGTATATATCATTGCATCCAAATTGGATGCAAGAAAACAATGTCTATCGTCAACAATAGTATTTGAGGATCTAATGTCTCTGAGCCATTGTATTTCTCTTTGTATGTCTACTTGTGCATCCATGCTCGCCACTACAATTAAAAAAAAAGAAAAAAAAGAAATTATTAGAAACATATAAATGTTATAATGCCATCTCTTGAAATGAAAATTGTAAAAATATTGTGCAAGAACGATTCCATTACAAACATAAATCTCATCTCAATATATTGTAATAACAAAAAAGCTTCTTGAGGATATATAGTATAGATTTGTAGGGACTAGTTGTTTTGGGTTATAATATCTAGGTATTTATTGAGTACATATAGGTTAGTGGTTAACTATGTTGAGGTATTTTTTATTATAAGTTATCGATTAAATGAGGTAGGGGTTATATGTGTTAAATGTTAGTGGTTAAATGGGTCAAGGTTTCACACATTTAACCACTAACATTTAACACATATAACCCCTACAAATAGTTGGTGTGATAGTGTGCATGTGTCAAGGTTTCACACATTGGTAAAAGGATGGTTGGTATTCCACTTGAAATATAAAGATGTTGATTTTTTGTGGTTTAGATGGTTCTAGAGTAATGGAACCTAAGTTTACCCTGGAGAAATGGGATAGTTTTGACCCCAACTCAAAGAGCAAACCATGCATGTTATGCGTGTAAAACTTGTTGGTTTAGTACTAGGCCTCTAGACCGTGGAAGTATTTAGGGATACTGGGAATAACATAGGGACTTTTTAAGAAGATAATAAGCATATTAAAGTGGATACCTCACACTCAGTGGCTCATATCCTAATTGATATTGACATAAAGGACACCTTGGTAGAGGCTATGGATATGGAGATGGGAAGCTGATGTTATGTATATAATCACTTGGAGTATCTACGAATACCTTTTAGACTATACAATATTCCATATATATGGGAATTTAGCCATTGAATGTCTCATTAAATTTTATAAGGGGCAATGAATAAGAAACAATTAGAAAAATGTTGGAATGAAAGAATGGAAGGAGATATAGTGGCTCTAATAGTTTGTAGGGGAAGCTTGAGATGAACAAATATTTTTAAGCATGGTGATAATCTTGGCATGGGTTAGAAATTTTTAGTTGGACTTGATACATAATTAGACTATGGCTATGGATTTTGTATGTATTTCGATTATGAAAAATTAGTTTTGGGTTTGATTTAATTGTAATTAAATTTTGGGGCAACATAAAAGATTTACATGTTTAATAAGGGAAAGAGGAAAAATTGGAGAGAATAGATGCATACCTCTCCAATCTATCCTCCTCTTCGAACCTAATAGCCGTAAATGCGTGAACGTTCTTTCTTCTCCTTTCTTCTCCTCGTCAAAGACTATCATTAATGCTAAGCAAAAGATGCAAAATAGATATCACAACTATTTTTGGGTTTTTTATGTTCAATAAAATACTCACTATTTTATTAAAGTGTTTAATGTTAAAGTATTACAATATTACATTGAATTAACAATATCCACAATATTATCCGTTACATTTATTACAATATTACATTCAATTAACAATATTGTCATAAACATTTAATTCAAAATATCCACAATATTGTAATATTACACTTTAACATTTAATCCTCTATTTACACTCATTTTCCTAAATGTTTCACTATTTATTTTCCTAACTCTTCAAGGAATATAAATGAATTAACAATATAAATGTATTGTAGATCATTTATCAATATTTTGATAACTAACTTGATAATAGCGAGAAACTGAAAAGGTTGGTTCCAGCGCTTCTGCTGTGCGAGAAACTGGAAAGGCTCGTGCTGAAAATCATCACAATGTATAGTAGAACGTTACATCCGTTTAATGATTTTTCTGCTTTTCGCTTGCAGCCCTAACATTGCAGTGATCTACGTCGTTTGACCTTCATGAAGAGATTGCTGGCAGAGCTCGTCTCTATATTCGGAATATTATTGTATTTCTATATATTTGGACATTATCGTTTTTCTATAAGTTGGTCTTCTCGAATCGATGAGTAACATCGTCCCTTCACACGTGTTTAATGGATGTTCTATACCTTATATTAATTTAATTTTAATTCATGTTGATACTTTTAATTTTGGTACAACAAAACCATGTGATTAGTATATTTTATTTTTATGTATTTTCTTTATTTTCTTAGATATGTTAGTGCAATTTCACGGCTCAACCCTATTTTAGGCATCTTTTTGTGTTATTTTGCTAAACTTGGCATAAATTGTGTTAGGTGTTGTGCCTTGTTTTGTGCCAGGTTTTGCGTCTATTTTGTGCATATACTCTTGTTGTGCTCCCTTTGGCGTTCATGTCTGCCTCCACTTTTGGTCTCATTTTTCACCCACTTTTGCATCCTTTCTTACATCATCTTTTGGATCCACTTATGCTTCTTTTTTTGCATCTCCTGGTGTGCCAAGTTTTGTATCGAAGTTTACAACCTCTTTTGATTCTACTTTTGCATCTACTTTGTTTCAATCATTTTTGCATCCACTTTTGCATCCATTTTTTCATCCATTTTTGCATCTATTATTGCATCCACTTTTGTCGCGCGCCAATTTGTACCCATTTTTGTGCCTACTTTTGTACCTACTTTTGCATCCACATTTCTACCTTGTTTTGCGTCCAAGTTTACACCAGTTATTGCATCCCTTTAAGCATCCATTTTCGCATCCACTTTTGCACCAGGTTTCGCATTGGGAGTTATGCCTAGGTTTGCATCTACTTTTGTTGCATCCACTTTCACATCCAATTTTACATCCACTTTTGCATCCATGGTTGCATCCACGATTGCATCCACTTTTGTGTCTCTTTTTGCATCAAGTTTTGCATCCACGGTTGCATCATTTTTTGCATCTAATTTTGTTGCACCCCATTATGCACCCACTTTTGTTGCATCCATGTTTGCATGTTTTTTTGTATCCATGTTTTTATCCACTTTTGCATCCAGTTTTACATCTAGTTTTGCGCCTAGATGTTGAAGATGACAATGAGTATAATGATGATGATATTGGCGATGATTATGGTAATGTTGTTGGTGACGAGGACAACGATGATGATGATGATGATGACGACGGCAATGACAATGACAACGATGAATGCGGTGATGATTATGATAGAAATGAAATGAATGATGATGATGTAAATGATAATGATGATGATGATAATCATTTAAAAAACAAAATTGTTATTTCTCATGCATAGATCATATGTCTCCTCCATGGCCATTTTCCATTGATCACATTGTAACGTCCCCGACCCTCCGACCGGCGTAGAGGAAGCTACCATACCATTATCTATTGGGGAAAATATCCCCATGAACATGTGCATACATAAAATTGAAATAACATGCTTGGAAGTAAAAACATCCAGAGATGCATAATTGTTTAACATACAGTGGAAGCAAAACCATACATTCAAGCATTCAACATGTTCACCGTAATTTATTAGACATCAAATATAATTGTGAATATAATTGCAGAGATGAAATAGACAAGAATACTTATCTTGTGAGGGATTTGTCCTACAACCAGCTACGTCACTGCAATGTTCCACCCAACCATAAGCCAGTGTGCTCCTTAATCTCTCAGCAACACTGCCACCCCTGAGTTGGGCATGATTCCCCAAGGAATAAAGAACAAGCAGGATTACACATAGCCAAGGATACACAAATTAGCGAAGCCAACACAGTTGGGTTTATCAGGCCATCAAGGAGCTGGAAAAATCTAAATGCTAAGCTGGCGAGCTCATTGAAGAGCTAAGGACACCTATACCAGAACTAGCCTAACTTCTAGGACACCCACACACACCCAACACAAGTAAATCAGTCCCTTCTCTGCTACACAGTCCCTCAGACCCTGACTTCCATTCCAGTGCTATTCAGGGGTTGTGGAGAAGAAAGCCAGCCCTCTAGCTCTGTCTGTGTGGCTCCCAAACACACCAGGTTTATCAAGAAAACCAAGCCCTCATCCCCACTCCAACACAGTATGAAGACCAACCACTGCATACACACAACAAAACAAGCAATTCACAGCTTGGACAGGGAAATCCAATCCCTGAGTCGTTCTTGGCCCTATCAAGGCCAAAACGACCCAATAAGAATCCATAGCAAACCAAACAAAAAGGAACCCACATCAAGCCACAAATTGTGGGGAAAACATTAGCCCTGATCTCAACATTGAAGCAACGGGAAAATACATAGCCCAAAGAATTGGAGAGAAGATCAGAATCTCAGCATGGACAGGAGGAAAAACATATACGTAGACCACAAAACTGGTAAGGAAAACACACACCCACAACAAAAATCATGAATGGATCATTCACAGGAAAATCGGGGGTGACAGAAAACGGCTCCGCAGCTCATTGCGTGAGGAAAACAAATGAAGAATCCCAACATGTTCGTGAGGAGAAGAGAGCGACTGTCTCTGTGTGTGGATGGAAAGATTGGAGGAATGGGAGAATGGAGTCGTTTTCCTCCCTGTCCACGTGAAGTGAGAGTCCGCTAGTGGAGTGTGCGTGTGGGCAAGGACTGACAGTCCTACCACACACCACTGCCCAACAATAACTGCCCCAACTAACAACATAAGTTTTAATGTGGTAGTTGACAGATGCGAAAAGGAAAGGTGAGTAAGTCAAAAGGATTTAACAGTTGACACATGGCTTTTCCCCATTGGCCCAAAGATTAATAACCCCCCCCCTTATCCTTAGGAAAATCATGCCCTTTCCATCATGGTTGCAAGGACATAGTTGGTTGGGGTTCATTTTAATTAAAATGCATATTTACATAATGCCAAAACTATAATGTGTCGTATATCATGATATACCATCTGCAATGATTTCAATAGCCAAAACATGACACAACCAAATCGATGGTGGGGCTTTTGCCTTTAGCTCCACACCACGATCAATTACTATATATACATCATATACATTTACAGCAAATGGGGTCAAAACCGGGGTGTTACATTCTCCTCACCCTTCAATAGCACTGTCCTCAGTGCTTTACAAAATTGAACAAAATGCTACACTGGTATCACCTCAGTGTTCCGCAAAATTGAACAAAAATGGATGTGACAATCACATCGCATCCTCTAGCTCCCACATAGCCTCTTCAGGATCGTAGTCCTCCCATTGCACCTTTACCTACCCTATGTCTCGGTTCCGAAGCATTGTGACCTTCCTGTCGAGGATGCGCATTGGCTTGATTTGGAACTCTCCCTCGGGTTCCTCCTGAATCACATCCCAATTTATCACATGGTTAGGATCATGTACATATTTATTAAGCAAAGAAACATGAAAAACATTATGAGCTCTAATGTTAGTAAGCAATGAAAGTCTATATGCAACTGGCCCTATTCTTTCAAGCACTTCAAAAGGCCCACAATATCTTGGTGATAGCTTGGCACAACTTCTAAACTTCAAGGAACTCTTCTTTGCCCTCACTCTGAGGTAAACATGATCCACAAAACTGAACTCTCTATTCACCCTATGCTTATTTGCATAGCTTTTCTATCTGTCCTGTGCTGCTTTCAGATTCTGCCTGATCTTTACAACCTCTTGCTCCATTTCCTTGAGCAATTCTGGACCAAGCATAGCCCTGTTCACTGGATTATCCCAGGTCACTGGTGTCCTACACCTTCTTCCATACAAAGCTTCATACGGACTCATCCCCAAGGATGCCTGATGTCCATTGTTATAAGCAAACTCTACCAAGTGTAAGTAATCTTCTCACTTGGTTGGTTTGTCCATCACGTACATGCGAAGCATATCTTCTAGTACTTAATTAACTCTCTATGTCTGACCATCTGTCTGAGGATGGTATGCAGTGCTGAAGTTTAGCTTTGTACCCAAATCTACAAACAACCCCTTCCAAAAATTGGAAGTGAACTTGACATCTCTGTCAGAGACTATTGCCTTAGGCAATCCATGCAATTTGAAAATCTCCTTCATGAATATCTTTGCAATGTCATCAGTCTTATGCATAGACTTAACCGGTATAAAATGCGCTGCCTTTGTCAACTTGTCCACCACAACCATGATGGAATCATGTTGTCTCCAAGTCATCGGCAATCCTATAATAAAATCTATGGAAATAACTTCCCATTTCCATTTTGGAACTGGCAAAGGCTGCAACAAACCTGTCAGGTGTTGATGCTTAACCTTTGCTTGCTGACATTTCATGCACCTTGAAATGTATTCAACCATGTCCTTTTTCATTCCTGGCCAAAAGTACTGTTTTCTGGTGGTAGCAATTATCTTCTGGTATCCTGGGTGACCAGAATACAGAGCTTGATGGATTTCATCCATAACAACTCTCCTCAACTCTGCTACATTTGGAAAATAAATTCTACCTTTATAAGTAAGAATTCCATCTTCTTCTAATTTATATCCCTCATACCTCTTCTCAAGACTTTGCTGCTGCAATTTGTCTTTTACCAGCTCATACAATTCATCTCCAGCAGTACGATTAACAATCTGCTGCCTCAAATATGATTGGAAAATACTAAGAGATGCCACATGCATTTCCTGCATCTTTCTGCTAAGTGCATTAGCTACCTTATTCTCTTTTCCCTTTATGTGCTTGATTTCAAAATCAAACTCACATAAAGACTCCAGCCATCTCGCTTGTCTAGCATTCAGAGTAGGTTGATCAAATAGATACTTGAGACCACAATGGTATGTCCTTAGTTAAAATATTCTAGCCATCAAGTAATGCCTCCACATCTTGAGCGCATGTACTATGGTTGCAAGCTCTAGATCATGAGTGGCATAGTTCTTCTCATGCTCCTTCAGATTTCTTGACTCGTAACATATCACGTGGTTGTCTTGCATAAGGACTCCTCCAAGCCCTTGTCCGCATGCATCGGTACACACCACAAAATCTTTCTCTAGATCTGCAACTTTCAATACAGGTGCATTGGTGAGAAGATTTTTCAACTGCTAGAAGCTTTATTCACATCTTGATGTCCATTCCAAACTTTATCCCCTTCTTTTGCAAAGAAGTGATGGCATGTGCAACTTTGGAGAATCCTTCAATGAATCTCCTATAGTATCCAGCAAGTCCCATAAAAGATCTTACATCTGTCACATATCTTGGAGTAGGCCAATTCATAATCGCTTCAATCTTCTCAGGGTCCACAGAAATACCCTCCTTTGAGATAATGTGACCCAAATACTGAATTCTATCTCTATAGAAATCACACTTGGTTAGATTTGCATACAACTGATGCTCCCTAAGCAATTGCGATGTCAATCTCAAATTCTCTTCATGCTCTTCCTCATTCTTAGAATAAATAAGAATGTCATCAAGGAAAACAAGAACAAACTTGTCCAAATACCTACTGAAGACACTGTTCATAAGGCACATAAATGTAGAGGGTGCATTTATGAGACCAAATGGTACCACTACAAATTCATAATGTCCATACCTTGTTTTGAAGGCTGTCTTATGAATGTCTTCATCCTTTATTCTCACCTAATGGTAACCAGATCTCAAGTCAATCTTGGAAAATACCTTTGCTCCTCTCATTTGATCAAAGAGGTCATCAATCCTAGGCAAAGGATATTTATTCTTCACAGTAACCTTGTTCAGCTGTCTGTAATCAATACACAACCTAAGTGTACCTTCTTTCTTCTTTACAAATAGAACTGGTGATCCCCAAGGAGACACACTCAGCCTGATATACTTCTTTTCCAACAACTCTTGCAGTTGCATCTTCAGTTCTAGCATCTCTGGTGTACTCATCCTATAGGGTGTCTTGGACATTAGTGCTTCTCCTTGCACAAGTTCAATTGTGAAATCAATGTCCCTCTTTAGAGGAAGACTTGGAATCTCGTTAGGAAACACATCCTTGAATTCCTGTAACACCTAATAGTCCTCCAACCTAGGAGTTTCATCCCCTGTTGCCTCCAAAATATGAGTTGCATACAACTGGAAACCTTCCCTACAGAACTTCTTCAACTGCATTGCTGAAACTTGCCGTACTGAAATCACCTTTGGAATACCTTTTACCACTACTGGGTTCCCTTCTTCATCCATGCATTCAAAAGTATTATTGTAACAGTCAAGCTTTTCCCTGTGAGATTCTAATCAATCCATTCCAATGAGAACATCATAGAAACCAAGTGGTAGAACATTCAGATCTACACAAGTGACCAATCCATTCATGACCAATGGAAATTTCTCTACCACTTCACTAACCTTTCTCTTAGTCCCAGTGGCTAGCTGAACTAACCAAGATTTTCTATGCTTTACTTTCTAAAAGCACAAATATCCACTACTCTAGGGGTAATGTAACTGTGAGTAAAACTGGGGTCAATCAAAATAGAAATAGATTGCTCAACAATCTTACCTGCAACTTCAACCACAGTTGACTAGTGATCTGCCTGGTGGTCCTCCAGTGCTGCATAAATCCTAGGGACTACCCTTGCTACTTGACACACTATTCCTACTTCTTGAATGTTGTAAGCTAGCCTTACACTCTCGTTCTCGAGTGGAAAATTTCTATGCATGTGGGGTCCTCCACATTTCCAACATTGAAGTGGTCCTCTATTCTATTATGGATCTTTAGGGTTTTCTCCTATCACTCCAACTGGCTTACTCGCAGCTTGGGATGGTTACTTTTGTTGATTCCTGAAGTTAGAAGGTTTGAAACCTTTCTTTCTTTGGTCAAATTTCTCATTCTTCTTGTCCTTCCATGCCTTAAGGTAATCAGTTTTACGTTTTCTTTGCTCATAGCAATACTTAGCCTTCCTTATTGCTTCTTCAAGAGTTCTAGGTTCATAAAAATCAATTTTGTCTTTGTAAGACTGAGGCAATCCACTTAGAAAATGCTGGACCTTCACTTTTTCATCTTTGATGTACCTGACATACCTCAACAATTCTAAGAACTTATTTGCATATTCTTCCATGGTCTGCTATCCCAATATCAACTCATGGAACTCCTTAATCTTTTTGTCATAATACCTGTCAGAGAGGCATTTCTGCTTGAAATACTTCTTGAATTGTTTCCACTTAAGTCTCCTTTTATTGATCCTCTTTACTTGCTTGAAGTGTTCCCACCAAATGGATGCTCTTCCATTCAGATTGAATATGGAAAATCTTGTCTTCATGTTTCCTGAATAATCCTGAACTTGGGAAGTACTTCTTTATCCCAAGAAACCAAGCTTCAGCCTCTTGTCCAGTGATTACCTCATCGTCAAATGTAGGAGGTTTATCCTTCTTAAATTCATCTAGAGAGTGATCCCTATGGTGCATCTTTCTCTTTCCTTTGCGAGAAAAAGAGCTTGAATCCCTGCTGGATTCTTCGGAGTCAGATGATCTACTAGAAGTCCTTCTTCTTCTCCTGGTACTTCTCTTACTGCCTTCTGGTTTTACTATACCCTGTCCAGAGTCTATCTTTCTTTGCAAGTCTATCAAACTCTGCAACATAGCAACATTCAACTGATGCAGCTCTTCCTGGGATTTAATCAAGCTTCTCATGGTGGCTGCAATATCTGGCAGTGTCTCTTGGAATATCCTTCCATTAGAATCTATGTCATCATTTCTAAATTTGACATTTTCTCCCATGGCATCTCACACACGCTCGTAGGAATCCCGAGCATCATATCCATCATCGGTTCTCATGGCTGAACCACAACTTACTTTACCAAACCACACTACCTGGAATACTACCCTTGAAAGTGTCTATGATTCTGCAAACGTGTTAGTAACACAACTGTTAGCTGCATAACATTTATACAAATCAGAATTACTTACCTTCTCTTGAATTACTTACAAATCATAAAATGACATATTTTCCCAAAACACAGAATTTTCTTCCTCAAAGAACGACTATCTCAGGGGGACGAAAATCCACTAAAAAAACTGCTGAAATCCATTGAAAAAATCCCAATGAAAACTCAATTTTTTTTTTCAAAATCGGGTCTCTTGCCAACTAAACTTCCAATGTATCAGATCCTTAGTTGACTACGCTTCTGAAACCTCGACGGTCTGATCTTCATCTGTTTTTCGACGCTCATCGGCTGTCCAATCCACTAAATTTTTTTGACATATCGGCAGACTGATCCTCTAAATTTCTCCGACGTATCGGTGGACCGATCCTCTAAATTTCTCCGACGTATCGGTGGACCGATCCTCTAAATTTCTCCGATGTATCGACGAACCGGTCCTCTAAATTTTTTCGATGTTTTTTATACTTAGAAAAATTTTCGAAAAAAAATTCTTCTTTCTCCCGCTGTCGCATCAGCTGCTCGATCACCTAAAGTTTTCTGATGCTTCAGCTTCCTTCAGGAGATCCTCGCCGACACCTCACCTCCGCTTCAGTGAACAACTTCTGACGATGCTTCGGAGAAATTCTCCTGAAAGATAGCAGAAAACCTTTCCGATATTTCTCGTACTTAGAAAAATTTCTAGAAATTTTTTCTTCTCCCTTTTGCCGCCGTGTCAGCTCCCTTCTGGCGAGCCTCGCTGACACCTCAGCTCCATATTCACCTTTTTACCTCCGGCGGCATCAGAAGTCCTTTCGTCTAAATGGGCCGACGTTTCGACGGACTTCACCTGATCTGAGCTGACGTTTCGGCAGTCTTTAGCTGAAGGCCTTTGATGATTTCAACACTTAGAAAAAATTTTGAAAGAAAATTTTCCGTTGTGGTTCCTTCGTCGGCTGTGTCTCGGCTTAACCCAGCCGAGACCGTCAGCTTCTCTCCGCCGAAACCCTCGGCTCCTTTCCACCGAAACCACCGACAAAACTCCAAACTTGAACAAATTTTGAAATTTTCATTCCGCAGGTTCCCGTCAGGGGACTTCCATCTAGGTGATCCGGAGCATCGAATGAGCTTCCGGCTAAGTCCTCCGATGTATCGGACGGGATTCAACCTAAGCCTTTCGATGTTTTTCACCCTTAGAAAATTTTCGTTGAAATTTTCTGTCATTTCTCTAATGTCCTCATTTATTCTGTTGTTGGGCAAAGGTAACTTGCCTCTATCACTGCATCTTCACAGCCCATTGAGGCCCATGCTACAACAACAACTCTGATACCACAAACTATAACATCCCTGACCCTCCGACCGACGTAGAGGATGCTACCATACCATTATCTATCCGGGAAACTAGCCCCATGAACATGTGCATACATAAAACTGAAATAAAATGCTTGGAAGTAAAAACATGCAGAGATGCATAATTGTTTAACATATAGCAGAAGAAAAACCATACATTCAAGCATTCAACATGTTCATGATAATTCATTAGACATCAAATATAATTGCGAATATAATTGTAGAGAAGAAATAGACAAAAATACTTATCTTGTGCGGTATTCGTCCCACAACCAGCTACCTCGCTGCAACGTTCCACCAAACCATAGGCCAGTGTGCTCCTTAATCTCTCAACAACACTGCCACCCCCGAGCTGGGCATGATTCTCCAAGGAATAAAGAACAAGCAGGCTTACACATAGCCAAGGATACACAAATCATCCAAGCCAACACAGTTGGGTTTATCACGCCATCAAGGAGCTGGAAAAAGTTGAATGCAAAGCTGGTGAGCTCATTGAATAGCTAAGGACACCTACACCAAAAATAGCCTGACTTATAGGACATCCACACACACCCGACACAAGGAAATCAGTCCCTTCTATGCTACATAGTCCCTCATACCCTAACTTCCCTTCCAGTGCTATTCAGGGGTTATGGAGAAGAAATCCATCCCTCTAGCTCTGTCTATGTGGCTCCCAAACACACTAGGTTTATCAAGCAAACCAATCCCTCATGCCCACTCCAACACAGTCTGAAGACCAACCACTGCATACACGCAACAAAATAAGCAATTCACAGCTTGGACAGGGAAATCCGATCCCTCAGTCGTTCTTGGCCCTATCATGGCCAAAACGACCCAATAAGAATCCACAGCAAACCAAAACAAAAGGGAACCCACATCAAGCCACAAATTGTGGGGAAAAAATCAGCCCTGATTTCAACATTGAAGCAACAAGAAAATACACATCCTGGAGAATTGGAGAGAAGATCAGACTCTCAACATGGACAGGAGGAAAAACATAAACGCAGACCACAAAACCGGTAAGGAAAACACACACCCACAGTAGAAATCGTGAATGGCTCATTCACAGGAAAATCGTCAGTGACAGAAAAAGAATCCCCAGCTCGCTGCGTGAGGAAACAATCCCCAACCCGTGCGTGAGGAAAACAAATGAAGAATCCCAACATGTATGTGAGGAGAAGAGAGCGACCATCTCTGCGTGTGGATGGACATAATGGAGGAAGAGAATGGATTCGTTTGCCTCCCTGCCCACGTGAAGTGAGAGTCCACTAGTGGAGTGTGCGTGTGGGAAAGGACTCACAGTCCTACCACACACCACTTCCCAACAATAACTGCCCCAACTAACAACAAAAGTTTTAATGTGGTAGCTGACAGATGAGACAAGGAAATGTGAGTAAGTCAAAAGGATTTAACAACTGACACATGGATTTTCCCCATTGGCCCAAAGATTAATAATTCCCCCCTCCTTATCCATAGGAAAATCATGCCTTTTTCATCATGGTTGCATGGGCATAGCTGGTTGGGGTTCATTTTAATTAAAATGCATATTTACATAATGCCAAAACTATAATGTGCCGTATATCATGATATACCATCGGCAACAATTTCAATCGCCGAAACATGACACAACCAAATCGATGGTGGGGCTTTTTCCTTTAGCTCCACACCACAATCAATTACATTATATACATCATATACATTTAAAGCAAACTGGGTCAAAACCAGGGTGTTACACACATATTTTGGATGATATCTCTTATTCCAAAGGTAATTATGAATAGTTGATGACAATGTCGATAATCATGATGATGATAACAATGACAATGGTGACAATAGTGACATGAATGGTGATTATGATGATAATGACAATGATGATGAGAACAACGATTATGGTTATGATGAAAATGACAATGACGATGACAATGTTGATGCCATTGACATTGGTGAATATTTCCAATTCTTAAAATTCCATAATTATAATCATCATAATCATTATTTTTATCATTGGCATATAGGTCATCATCATCAGCATTTTCATCATTGTCATCTAGATCATCATCATCAACAATGACATGACTGATGACAATGATGACAATGATGATGAAAATGAAAATGATAATGACAATGATGGTGGTCATGGTGGTCATAATGATGATGATATGATTATGCGATGATGACAATGAATATGTTGATGATAATGATAGTGATAATGTTGACAATGGTGATGAGAATGATGATGATGATGATGACAATGTGATTATATGACAACAACAATGGTAATTATATGGTGACAACGATGATAACAATGACGGTTTTGATAATGAAAATTATGTAAATCGTTAACAATTGTTTCGATGACTCATGGTTATGCCTAACGTTCCATACTACTACATAGGCCACGATGACAATAACATTGACATCGACAATGATGATGATGATGACGATGGTGATGATGATGACAAAGATGATGAGAATGAATATGATTTCATTTGATGATGATGACGACGAAAATGAGGATGATAATGTTAATAATGGAAATGGTGATTAAGATGATGATTATAGTGATGATGACAATGAGAATCAGAATCAGAATCAGAAGGACATGAATGATGATGATGATGATGCTAACAATGATGACACAATGAGAACGACGACAATGATCATACGATGAAAAAGATTATGGTTATATGACAATGACGATGTTGATGATGATAATGACAATGAATTAATCCTTAATAATTTCTTCGAGGACTCATGGTTATGCATGAGGTTCCATACTACTACATAGACTAGATGTATATTAAAAATTTAGCATATTCCTAGAATGCGGGAATCACTTTCTTATAAGATGACAATGAAATAAAAATTTGAGGTTTCCTTAGTTTGGCATCCTAGTTTTCATTTCCTATTATATACTAATCAAAAGAATTTTTATTTGGAGGGTAGTTGTGAATCACATAATCTAACTGAAATCTCATTTGAAGATCTACATTAATACTACATGGATTATATATATGTTTAACTGAAGCATATTTGTTTTAATGAAGAGCTTATACATAAACTAATCAAAGGTTATTTTAAATCCAAACTATAAGTAGTGTATATATTGACTAATGGCCATAGGAAAGATCCCTCAACAATAATTGATTTAGAGCACATATTGTAATTAGATTTCTTTTCCATTAGACTACTAGGCCATTTCAAAGTTATGGAAGCTACCCCAAATGTCCTTCAAGTCAACTATGTTATGTGCCATTTACACTTGAAAATGATAAAAAAATATATTTAGAACACATATTCTCACTATGTTTCAACCAACAAGATATTTGTTATCAACCCAAATGGCACTTCTCCGTCCGAGTGCCGACATTCTTTATGTTGGTACACAAAAGGACAATTTAGGATTGAATTTTGCCAAAACATTATAGATGGGCATGACATGGGATGCATTTACCCTTAAACCAGCTTGCTATATATTTTTTTATAAGTGTTGAGTTGCATACCCAACTATCTGCATTGCAACTTGCGTACCGTACACAAGTATTTGCATTGCAACCAGCGTACACTTGCGTACGCGGGTTTCCTTCAAGAAACTCGCGTGTCATATGCAGGTTACCTATATTAATAATTGTGTACACCTTAGTTTGACTTTAAAAAATATAAAACACGATTAGATGAGATTAGTTGGACCCTAATCCATAACTATCCCAACTATTTCAACCACCCCAACCTTCAAACCATTATATTTCCCAAAGTATAAATAGAGGCCTTGGGGTGGGGACTAATCAATCAATTTTGGAGAGAAAAGTTATGCTGGTGGTATATCTTCAGAAATCTTGGAGCAGCAGAACTCAGAGTCCTTTGTTTATAGAGGAGTCCTTGTATTAGAAGCTAGATTGTACTCTTATCTCATGCACAGATTGTTAATAAAGAGAATTCTTCTTCCAATATTGTGTTCAGTCTATTTCATGTATTTTGGTTAATAAAAATATTTGATTATATGTTTGATATATTGTTCATCTAACCTCTGATATATATATGCATAATATATTACTTGAAGTATTTTCTCTTTGCAGGTGAAAGAGGTGCATCCCTGGAAGCTTTGGAGAGAAGAGGAGCAGGAGAAGATCAAGCTTGGATCAACCATCAATAATTGGGCAAGTCAATACTTTGTTCCTATTCCCTTTCCATTCTCTGGTAAAGCTGATTGTCTGCAAGTTAGTAGTAAGTTGGTAACCCTAGACCCTAGGTTACAAGGGTGCTTTATCCTGAACAACAGAACTGGCGACTCCGCTGGGGAGTCCATCCTGCTGTGGGTTAGTCCTGTAGATACTTACCCAGTCTTTGCTCTGATTCTATGTGTGGTTGTCTATCTTGCCTTTGATTTGTAGTAGTGTGTCTAGAGACCTTTGTTATTTTTTCTTTTTGATTTTTTGTTGTTGTTGTGTACACGAGTTGTTGTGCTACACAGTCATGTACAGTACGTGGGTTTCTCTATAATACAGTTGCGTACGTCTTTTAGCAGCACAAAATTTTAGGGAGGGTTGCTTGTCCTTGTCTTGTTTGGATTTTACTCTGTTTGAAGGTCTTCTATTGCTGGCATCTTCCTGTAAGTCTGAAAGTCCTATACACCATGCTTTGTGCTTTTCATTAAGCCTTTGAGTTTTATTGTTTGAGTCTTCTTGCACTTAGCAATTTGAAGTGGTTTCTCCTATTTGGGTGATAGGTTCAGTGCTGTGTATCTGAGTCAGTGATCAAGATTTTGATACCTTATATTCTGTACTTCTTTCGGGTAGTATCAGTTTGGCACTTGTCCTTTAGTGTTTTCAGTGGATTTTATTCATTGATTCTTCCCAAGTTAGGTGTTTTCCAAGTCTCCACTTTAAGTGGTTGAATTTTGTTCTTGCAAGTCCGCTATACTTCATGTTGCTTGATTTATGGTCTGATTATTCAAACATACTAAAAAAAAATTCATTTAGGTGCATAGTAATTTTTTAAGAATTTGAAAAGTGAAGAAAAACATTTGAAGCATTTGCATTCAATTGCATATAGTAGTTTTATTTTCAGTATTTTTGAATAAAATTTCAAAAATTACAAAAGCAAGTCTTAGTCTTCTCATACTTAGTTGTAATTGCATTAGCTCATATTTACAAAAAGAAAAGAAGCTTGTTTTAAGTAGTTTTAATTTGTTTTGGAATTCATTTTATACACCTTTTTTAATTTTCTTATCGAGTCTATAATATCACAGTCATTCACGCCACTTACCCTCTGACTAAGAACAACCCTTAAAATGAACGCTATAATTTAAAATTTATTAGTAAGTTTTGTCTTATAAGGTCATACACCTACTAGCTTAGGCTATACTTATGGGATAGGAAGTGTAAACTCTCAACAAGTGTTTAAATTCAGACGAAGTGGTCCAATCGATAGGTAAATCCTTCTCTATGTTGGTGGTATATGGGAATCTCCTCTCAAATGGGAGTTAAGCACGAGGCCGCATGGAGGCTTCGAATGAGGAGATAACTCTCTAATTCCTTGTCAAAATGTAGACCAAGGTTTTTGCGCATCTGGAGATTCTGTCCTAGACAGAGTTTCGGGATTTGCTACCGTACCCATGCGTATGAACCAGGATTGCAACTATCCCCCCAGACTATTGATATAGTTAAGGTAGCCTTTAGTCTCTTTGACATCTAGGGTTTATACACAGGTAAATCAAAAGGCTATTTCTGGTTCACCTTGGACGGGATTGGAAGGTAATCCTTGTTGAAAGTGTAGGAGGGCGGTGGGTGATTCCTCTGCTTATGCCTAAGAACCTCTTCAAGGACGCCAAGAAACTGTCTCTCATATTTCTTCGGGAAAGCATCTCTTATACCCCTTGTGATAGTTGAGACTTTAGGAAATTTTGCAGTGATTTCTCTGTGGTTTGTTTGTGTTTATCTGACCTTAGGGTGTGAAGAGTCAAATTTACAATCGTGGAGGACCAATCTCTTAGAAGGTCTCGAAGGTTGCAAAACCTTCCTCTGCTTATTACATTGGAACCTTCACCTCCCCCTCAAAGGTGGAGATTAGACATAGACGGTTCTTTCGAATCGATAGGAGTTAGTGAAGTTCCGAGTGAACCAGAACTTAGGGTAAACTAGTTTTATTTAACTACATTTGAGATAGAAGACTTGCATGCTGATGAGTTTGCAAGGAACTTTAAGTCACCTCTAACTAACCTAAATGATCCTATGATCATCCAGGTTCGTCCGTTCAATTCACCCGTAATTGGTGTCCCTCTGGACAGACTAATTTCTACTACAGGAGAAAGTTCTTCTACATCCACCTCAGCCGCTCTAGCTGAAGGGGTTCCACCTCGCCCAGTTGGTGTCCCTAGAACAAGTATACCTACTACACCTTTAACTCTAGCTAGCCAGGTGGTTCAACCATCGGTATCCAAAAATTGAATAGGTACTTCTGGTGGAGTGGTCACTGGGATTCCTAGTTCAATATCCAGTTCAATGATGCAGGCCTTTGCAGGTGTTGCCCCCTTTCACACACCTGAGGGGGATGTGGTAGAAATATTCAAGCCACTCGGTGTGTCCTTGGGGGCAAGTCTTGAGTCAAGGCTGTCACCTTGTTCTTGACTCCTCCATTTAGGCTCAACTCCTAGTGAAGCCAAGGGGGGTAGAACCTATTAAGTTACTAAGGATAATTACCTTAGTATGATGGTATTAAATTGAATAATTTGCTTAAGAGTTTGAATTTAACAATTGAGAACCATAGATAACAATATGAAAAATACAAGTAAGCACAATGCTGACACACAATATATATATCGAAAGAAGTAAACAAATAACCAGTGCCTTAAAATGGAGTCGCAAAATGATTAAATGTGCTTGCATGTGCTTGGAGTGAATGTTTTGCAATTGTCTCTTGGTACATTTTAAGTTAATATGAAAAATGAGTGGATTAAATTAGGCGAGGGGGGACTCCAGATATATCCGAGGGGTACTTGGAGTATGTCCAAAAATAAAACCTTCACGGCTACCCGTAAGGTGTTTGTGGGTTGGATGGAGTTTCGGAGACTATGTTCATAATACACCCATTAGGGTGTAACAGATATTGGCGCCTCGAGGTCAATTTCCAGTTGTTCCCACTCCTTTGGATATTTTGCCACCGCTTACGGTTTGTTCAAGGTGTTGGATTTTCGACTGATGGTAGTTAATTGAGGAAAGTGGACCTAATTAATCTAGTCACTCACATTTATTTTGATGCAGCTTGACTGATTGGACAAACCACAGCCAAAACGCAGAGCATACACACCGAAGTCTTTGTAATTTTTAGTAAATTTTAGTCGATGTGTTTTTATTAGAAAGAAAACCCTCGAGGAACCTCTTTCGGTCCAGGTGGACCTCAATCAGGGAATGAAGGAGGGGGTTGATTTTAATTGATTGCTTACAAAAATTAATACTGAATAATGAAGTAGCAAAAATAAAACAAACCACAGGTTCTCTAATTAAATCTACCACGATCCTCTTTCACCTTTCGGTTCAATCAAGATTCGTGGGGTAAATATTAAAGCTAGTTTGACTTTATAATATGGAAGATATGATTAAATTAATCAAAGTAAACTATTTTTCATAAATAAAATTAATCTAGAGCAAAAAATAGGAAAAATGCAAAAAAGGAAAAAAGGACGCGAATCCCCCCAGAGGGGATGGGGAATGGGCTCGAAAGAGCCTATTTGAAATTATTTTTTATTACCAGCAGTTACAATATCATAAAACTAATAAAATTCCTCTTGGTTCTTTTACAGAATGAACCCAAGATCTTACAAGTGCAAAAATTAAAGATTTCGGAAAATGGGGAGACCATTGGGGGGTTCCGGATGGCCCAAATCTCACTTTTCAGACAGAACCTCCTCCTCTTTTCTGTTATACCTGATAAAAACAAGAAATATTATTAAAATTAAATATTCCCAAAATAACTTTGAAAGTACCTTCGGGTCAACACACTTTTAACCGAAAACAACTAAGTTAAAACTAGTTAAAAAAAAAGGTGAAAAAGCGAACCAAGGAAAGCAAGATTTCCTTGGGATCTTGGATTGCCTTTTGGGAATCCAATATGATGTGCACTAATTTATGGATTTATATTTTAAATTACGGAAGATAAATCTAATACATGCAAGCTACAAATTTTCTTTAAAATGCCACACAAAAAAGACGATTTCCCTAAAGCTAGATCTAGAATGCTTACGAAACCTTTTTTAAGAACAAGATCTAGATTATGAGCTTTAAGAAGATAGATCTATGTTAAATTTCACTCTAATATGATATATCTAAACAAATGAAAGCTATGAACCAAGTAACCAAGTAGATTTTAAATTTTAAGAGGAGAAAGAGAAGAAGGCAAGCTTGTAGCTGTGAAGATCAACCAGAGAGTTCCTGGTGGAAGCAGTTGGACTATGTAGCATGAAAAATTGAAGATGATGAGCAACAAACTTGTTCAATACCTTCTCCATAGAAACCTATAACTAGCACACATAACACTTGCAAAGAGATTTGTGAGATCCAATGATACACATACAAAAAGACTAAGGCAACATGATAATAAACTTATTGAAAATGCTAGATCTTGATCTTTACATACATATGAACAATAGAATCTAGAAATAAAATTATTTAAAGAGTCTTTCATTTTGATTGGGAGCAATCCTGACAAGGTTAGATTCAAAAATAAAACAAGAATACAAATGCACCAAATACAGGTTACCTCAAGCATGAGCAACAATATTCATCCAACTAAATGCCTTACACGATCTAGCCTCCAAATATTTTCTTTATTCACAATGAAAAATATAGAAACATTACAATAGAAAAATCTCTTCAATCCAACTCTAACTAGCTTGGAAAGGAGGAAACTATGCTTTATTTATAGAAAAAACTGAAACCCTAGCCCAGAGGTGGCGCAATTCCCAAGGAGAGAGGGACTGCAGCTGCATGAGGAGTCAAGCTGAGCTTGATCTGAGTCTAACTAATTCTGATATGAGTCTGACGGAGTGTAACTGACAATAGGAGTGTTGATCAGATTGACATATCAACTAGTTAACTGAAACATCAACCAAACCACATCCAGATGACACCACATGTGTGGAGGAGAGAGAGAGGACACAAATCCCAAGGATGGATGTTGTGGTTCACTCCCTCTTCAGCCCATATCAACTCCTTCAATCAAGGCATGGTAAGATCTAGTCAATACAAAGTGGATGAGACTGATTTCAGTCAAATCAGAGCAAATCCCACTGACTTAGCAATTTGGATTTTCTCCATTATTTAATTAATTTATCAATTAAAATAATCAATATTTGATTTTTAGGGTTTTCTGGCATGAGTGATGGGAAAATCACTCAAAACTTAGGAAAAGTGGGTTTATGGGTTTACCGGGTACTCTGAGTTAGAAAATGAGCACCCACATGACTAAAACTGATTTCTGAGCCCACTTTTATTACAAAACCAATTTTTCCATTTAGACTATAAAAAAATAGCCTAAGTTTTGGAAAAATTAAAACTTTAAAAAAACTTAAAAAAATAAAAAAAATTAAAACGTAGGGGGACTTAGACATGTTCATATGACTTGACCATAATTCCTAGCATGTTTATACAATGGCACATAGACTCTAATTACCTCAATAGGCCTAAATGTCAATCCGACCACCCCAACTTTGTGTTAGAATAATCAACCCATAGTTAGCTACCTTAGACATTAATTAATCCATTTTTGTCTTATTTGCCTAGTTTCCAATATTCCACTCTATGCAAGTTGTCTTCCACATGTCCTAGAAGTCAATCTTGCTAAAAATGAGTCATGGAGCGCTTTGGAAACCTCCTGGAATCCATATTTAGCATATATGCTTTATTCCAGATTCTCCCTAGCGCATGTCTACTTTTTCTGCTTTATTGCCTGCTTTATTGAGTTTTATGGCAAAAAGGAAAGTAAGACTAGCTGTAGTTGACTTATTTTTTTCCCTCATCATCCTCCATTCTTTTCTCCTAATAAAAGCATGTATGAGTTGTCTTTCCATCACCTATTATCTTGACTACTTGACTTTGCCAATTCGTGAGCTCCTAGGAAGATTTGGAAACTGCTTTATGCACCTATGGGGGATTTGACTAGATTTAGTAAGCCTGCTTTTGACTATTTCGAATGGAATCCTTATGCTTTCGAATCTCTCATGTAATTATTTATTGTAGCAGCCTATGACTTCACAAGGTTGGCTATTGTACACTTATTCAATACAGATCAGTGTTATGCTCCAATTTCAGTCTCCTTTGTGTGTAAATTTGCATGTTTGATTAGTAATTTTGTGAGTGCAATTGATCTATCACTTGGGTTCAATTTCCACATGGTACTAGAGACTTTGTAGATCAATTTCTATCCTTCCATATTGCTATTACAGGTTCGACATCTTGACTCGGAGCTATTCTGCTGACTGAAGGGACAATTTCTGAGCTATGGATCAATCTTAGAAGATTATCTTGACTCCATTTAATTTCTTTGAATGGAAAGAAGAGATGGAGATATTTTTGAGAGTGAAAGGTCTTTGCAGGGTGACTATGGCAACTGAAGCAGAGCCCAATGTAGTTGCAGAGAAAATTAAATGGCACAACAGGAGGGGTGAGGCTTATGGTCTCTTGTGTCTGAGCATATCCAGAGATCTCCTCTTCCATCTTGTTGGATTGACATCACCAAATGAAGTATGGGAGAAGCTTCTAGAGATTCTTGGTAAGAAAAATGAGATGAGGGGACATCAAATCGAGAATGAATTGATCTCCTTGCATCCCAGCAGCTTCGAATCCTTGCAACTCTACTTTTCCAAGTTTAAAGCCCTTGTTTTGCAGCTAAAACAGTGTGGAATTGAAAAGAAGGAGGAGAAACTAGTTTTGGTCATACTCTCGAAGCTTGGACTTGACTATTTAGTGTTTGTTTCGACCTTCCATGCCACCAAGTTCATAGATCGAGCCTGGAAGATGCCTAAGCTTGCAGAGTTCATGGAATCCCTCACACAAGAACAAGATAAACTGGTGATGATGGGCACCATCAAACCTTCCAAAGGCTAAGCTTTGGTTTCTGGAGATTCAAGGGTGGATTCAAAAGGCAAGAAGAAATATAAGAATCCACCTGAGCAGAAAAGAGACAAGAACAAGTCTCAGGAGGAGCCCCAAGGCTCCAAGAAGAACTTCCAGAAGAAGAAGAACAAAGGAGAAATGAGAAAGTGTGCATACTACAGTAAGGGATTTCATCCTAAAAGGTCCTACATGAAGAAGAAAATTTATATGCTGACCCAAATCCTAGAGAAGAATAACATCTCCCTTCCTGATAGCTCAAAGAAGAGGGAAGGGTGATCAAATTCAGAAGACAAAGAGAGAGTTCATGCATTGGTTGTTGGCACATCAAGCTCACCTAGCTTCATCATAGACTCTGGAGCTTCAAGAAATATGGTTTTGACCAAGGAGGCATTCTCCTCTCTTGACATGTCGAAAGGTCCACCAATAGTGCTGGGAGATGACACTCTCACTGACAGTTTGGGCAAAAGAAGGATTGATCTTGACCATGGTAAGTTCAGCAATGTATTGTATGTTCCATGTCTTGCCTCTAAGCTCTTGTCAGTGTATCAGATGACCCACACAGGGTCTCCAAAGAAGGTCATATTCTCCCCTGATGATGTTGAGATCATGGAGATCTCGAGTGGTAAAGTCATTGCAAAAGGAGTTGTAGATCACACTTCGAAGGTATACTAGTTTTCACATTTTCTACCCTACTCAAACCCCTCTGCTCTTCTAATTCATGCTAATAAGGCAAGAAAGCTTTGGCATGAAATATTTGGCCATCTTAACTATAAGTATCTTTTTGATATAAGTGAAAACAAAATGGTCATAGGGTTACCAAAGATTAAGTTTTCCAAGGGAGTCTATCAAGGTTGTGTCCTAGTAAAACACCCAGAGCATAAATTTGAGATAGCTAGTCATGAGAGAACCTCTGCACCTCTTGAGTTGATCCACAGTGATGTTTCTGGTCCATTACCTCATATGTCAATGAGTCAGGACAAATATGCATTAAATTTCATAGATGACTTTTCTAGGTACTGTTGGGTTTACTTCCTGAAGCATAAGTCTAAAGTTTTTGGCCTCTTCAAAGTCTTTAAGGATTTTGTTGAAAACTAGTTTGGGAGGAAACTCAAGACCCTCAGATCTGACAATGGTGGTGAGTATGTCAAGTCTGAGTTCATTCAATATTGTGAATATGCAGTTATTCAGATGCAGCATTCAATCCCTTACACACCACAACAAAATGGTGTTGCTGAGAGAAAGAACAGATCACTAAAAGAGATGGCAACCTGTATGTTGGAGGCTAAGACTTTGCCACCAAAGTTTTGGGCCGAGGCTATAATTTGTGCATCCTATATTTAGAATAGGGTGGCTCATAAATATCTTGATGGTATGACTCCTTTCGAAGCATGGAGTGGGCACAAGCTAGATGTGACCCATTTCAAGATTTTTGGCTCAAGGACTTGGGCTAGAATTCCAACAGAAAAGAGGAAGGATTTGCAGCCCCAAAGCCAAGAGTGTCTATTTGTTGGGTACTCTGAAGATTCAAAAGGGTACAAGCTGATCAATTTTATCACAAACAAATCCTTCATTGAAAGGAGTGTTCAGTTCCAAGAAGATCCTTTAGCACCAGTTGAAGTTGGAGAGTCTTCTTCACCACCAGAACCATTGAATGTAAGTGAAGAGACAAATGAGTTTGCTGATTCTGATATGTCTGATAATGATTATTTAATTGCAGATCCTAACTATCCTACAATACCAAAAATGGGCAGCAAAGACCATTCATGCAGCTGGGGAACTAGCTGGAAATCCTAGTGATCCTAGGAGGACTAGATATCAGTTTGAAAGTGCCCTGAGTATGAAAGACACTTTGTTTGCAGAGAAATTATATCTGATGGTTGAATCAGACCCACAAACATATGAATATGCATCACATGATCCAATATGGAAAGCAGCCATGAAATAAGAATTCAGCTCACTCTAGAAGAACAACACTTGGGAGCTGGTTGATCTTCCCCCAGGGAGGAAGCTAGTTCAATGTAAGTGGGTTTTCAAAACTAATTTTGCTGCTGATGGTTCACATTTGAAATATAAGGCAAGATTGGTATCCAAGGGCTACTCATAGGTACATGGTATTGACTACAATGAGACCTTTGCACCAGTGGCAAACATGGACTCCATCAGGCTAGCCTTAGCCATTGCAGCTTCGAAGCAGTGGGAGGTGCACCACATGGATGTGAAGTGTGATTTCCTAAATGGAGATATTACTGAAGATATTTACATGAAGAACCCTCAAGGGTTTGTTACTAATCCATTTTTTATGTGCAGGCTAAAGAAATCATTGTATGGGCTTAAGCAAGCCCCCAAGGCTTGGTATGCCAGGATTGATGGCTTTCTGCTGTCATTGAGTTTTGTTCGATGCAAGTCTGATCCAAATGTTTATTTGAAGCTGATTCATGGTTCTTTGATGATTATTGTCTTATATGTGGATGACCTTCTGATTACAGGAAGCTCAAATAAATAAATTGCCTCCTTGAAGGATGCAATGAACCATGCATTTTCTATGACTGATTTGGAGTTGTTGAGCCAATTTTTGGGTCTCGAAATTGCTCAATCCCAACATGGAATAAAAGTACATCAGTCCAAGTATGATTTGGATTTTCTGAACAATTTCAACATGAAATATTGCAAGCCAATCAAGACTCCCTTTCTTTCATGAGTTAAGCTTGAAGAAGCAGGTTCTTATCCTATGGTAGATAGTACACTGTATAGACAACTGATTGGGTGTTTGCTATACCTTACACACACTCAAACTGATCTTTCTTATGCAGTAAGTGTGGCTTCAGGATACATGGATCAGCCTCATGAGATCCATTGGAGAGCAACCAAAAGGATCCTTAACTTTGTTCAGGGAACAAGAACTCATGGAATCTTCTACAAAGCTAAATCTGATCTTGATTTGATTAGGTTTACTGACAGTGATTGGGCAGGTGACAACACATATTGAAAGTCAACATCAAGATATGTGTTCATGTTTACTAAAGGACCAATCAGATGGTCAAGCAAGAAACAGAGTGTCATTGCACTCTCATCTACAGAAGCAGTGTACAGAGGAGTTGTAAATGCAACAACTCAATGTTTATGGTTGCAGGGGTTACTTGGTGAGTGTGGCTTTGAATCAGAGTTCTCAACTATTATCTATTGTGATAATCAGAGCACCATTCAAATCTGCAATGATCCAGTTCAGAGACAGAGAACCAAACACATTGAAATCGATATGCACTACATCAGACAGCTTGTGCATGATGGCACCATTCACCTACTCTTATGTGCATCTTTAGAACAAGTAGCTGACATCTTTAACAAATTTTTTTGTGAGAAGACATTCAACAATCTCAAATCACTGCTGGGGATTTCTGATCATGTTGTGAAGCATGATTGATGAAAATATTTTCAAATTTTGTTTTACTTTCCATGTTTAAGGGAGGATTTTCCCACTGGGTTTTTGCCTCTTTCCTTGGTTAAATGGACATGTAGTATGTAAAGGGTGACTAAGACTTGTTTCTAGGCCCTATAGTTTTCTGATATTTACTCATAATTTAGGCTTAAGGGGGGGTGTTATAATAATCAACCCATAGTTAGCTACCTTAGACATTAATTAATCCATTTTTTTCTTATTTGCCTAGTTTCCAATATTCCACTCTATGGAAGTTGTCTTCCACATGTCCTAAAAGTCAAAATTGATAAAGCTAAGTCATGGAGTGCTTGGGAAACCTTCTAGAATCCATATTTAGCATATCTTCTTTATTCCAGATCCTCCGTAGCGCATGCCTGCTTTTTCTGCTCGATTTCCTGCTTTATTGAGTTTTATGGCAAAAGGGAAAGTAAGACTAGGTGCAGTTGACTTGTTTTTTTCCCTCATCATCGTCCATTCTTTTCTCCTAATAAACTCATGTATGATTTGTCTTTCCATCACCTATTAGCTTTCCTACTTGGCTTTGCTAATTCGTGAGCTCCTAGGCAGATTTGGAAACTGCTTTATGCACCTATGGGGGATTTGACTAGATTTAGTAAGCCTACTTTTGACTATTTCGAATGGCATCCTTATGCATTTGAATATCTCATGTAATTATTTATTGCAGCATCCTATGACTTCACAAGGTTGTCTATTGTACACTTATTCAATACAGATCAGTGTTATGCTCCAATTTCAATCTCCTTTGTGTGTAAATTTGCATGTTTGATTAGTAATTTTGTGAGTGCAATTGATCTATCACCTGGGTTCAATTTCCACACTTTGGATGAGTTTGGTGAAAAACTTAGAAATTATCAGTTGTTTATTCAACAATCAATAATAACCAGGGGAAAAAACACCCTGGGATGATCAAATTGACAAGTAAGTCTAGGATACCGAGTCTTTTACAGACACTACCATGCTAGAAAATTTTATTACAAATCCCCTACAGGGTATGAACAAGTGATATAGTACAACATGCACTTCCCAGAAGCAATTCTGAAGGTCTTCTAAAGTCCGAACAAATCATCATTGTCCGGTTCACCAAGCTCACTTGATAAAAAACCACTAAGTACAACTTAGGTGGTAACAATAGGAACAATGTGATCTAGAATAGTAGACACCGTAAATTCATAGCTTTTAAGCATGTTTATGGAAATTCATTAACTATGTTACATCAAGATTCAACAAAGTCCTAGCAATTAGGTTGAAATTAATTTATTTGTGGAAAATTATGGTCACAATTTCATATTAATTGCAGTAAGTTTATTTGTAGATGGTATTGTCCAGCATCATGAATAGAGTGGTACCATAGAAAGTACCTTGTGCTACATCTAATTACTTCAGAACAACACACATGCTATCTTTATTGGAACCTCGAATATCCCCATAATAGTTGTGATAATTTCATTGCAAATTTATTTATTCATGTGTCTCTTGAATGTCTCTTCAAAATTTGTGGTGTGTCAGTCTTTGGTCTTGCTGCAACTTGGAATAGTTGTTGTGACAATGGCCTAGGTTGAAATCTTGATGGGAATGATCCATCATAAACTATATTTTGAATTGAATCATTTTTTTAAGGATGGTGGTATAAGAAATCCGATGAATTCTTACCACCATTATTATTTGACCTTCTACTGTTGAGATTCCATATCAATCTAATATTATTTTATCATTGCATACAAGATAAACAAGTTCACACTCCCATCTATGTCAACCTCAATAATTTTAAGTTGTTGATCAAAACCACCTTGGCCATATATGAGCATCTCTAGAATATTGATTCCTATTCCAAAAATTAATGTTTGGGACCTTTGGGAGTGCCTCCAAACATTCACTCAAGGACAAATTGTATATATGTTGTGAGCAATAACTTCAAAAAAGGATACATCCTTAAAGAACTCTAGAAATTATGAAGTGGAATCATGTTTTTGGTGCTAAAACTTTCTACCAAAGTAGAATTTTAAGGTGTACGACATAAATTCTTTGTTTGATGTTGTTGGGATTAAATCAAGAATTACAAATCAACTTCAATGACACACAACACAATTCAAATATCATAATTTTAAGATTGGTCATTCCACTCCCAAGAATCCACACTTGGATAAACAAGCTATATTTGTACTTGTTGGAATTATTAACCTATCAATACCTAAAAGAGAAAGGTATTTTCAAATTGAAAATACGAAGAGATTTTATTTCATTAAATCCTAAGAGTAGATAGAAGTTAAATAGGTTATGAATGAAGACAAACACTTGTTATGATTAAATTGAATAAGTGAATTGACCAATAATTGTTGTCAACTTACTTTGTTAGGTCACTAGCTATTTTTATCCTTAACACCTCAAAAGTTGTGTAAATAATTATGTAACTCCTTGTGCAACTCTTGTGTAAATCCTTACAGTGTAAATTCTTGTCTAACCCCCCTTTTTCTATTTTGGGAATACACCTTGGATTGTGTGGCACCTCATCTCAATAATTTTGATTCCTCTTCATGGATGATGTGTCCACACATGAATTTGAGTCGGGTGGAGTGGCTTGGAGTAACTCACCTTGAAATTCAAATTGCTTGGGTTGGATTAGAGTTAACCTCTTGTGGTTGAATTACCCCCCTTGGATTGATTGAAGTTGGATTACCTTGGTTTGGTTTGACTCCATTGAGTTAGAATTACCTTCTTTGGTCTGTAAATCCATTTTTTATATCCTTGGTTTGGGGTTGTTTTTCATGTTTTTTTTGGATGGTTGTTGATTATGGTTGTTCATACATTTGATGGTGAGAGCTTGGGAAAGAATGAATGCTCTGATATGTGAATGAACTTTGTGCTTGAAGAACTATGATATTCTATGGTGTTTGTGGTAATCCAAAAAAAACTAGTTTAATTCATTTGTTTCACTACTTGGCTCTATCCTAGACCTGCACATAAATACTAATGGTGAATGGTGATATCTTGATGGCCTAGGGGGTCTAGATTACCATTTCACTTGGTAGTGGGGTGGAAGAGGAAGTATGTGGTGATTAATAGAGTTTTGGATTCTCAAAATGATACTTGAGCTAATATTGAGTGCACCTTTATTGTGGATCTATGGCCTCAGCTCGGGGGTGGTCTGTCAAAGTGAGATCTGGCTTAGCAGTGCCAAAGGTTGGGTGGAGCATGGTCTAGATGATGTCGGTTGTGCATTGATAAGATAAGTGATTTATCTAATGTTTATTTAATTTACTTGGATATGATCTGATTTATTTATGGATGCACATGAAATTTTTGATGAAACGTATGAGTTATTTGTGGAATAAATTTCTCATGTAATTGAATCTATTTATGCAAGTAAATTTTATGAAGGAATTGGAACCTAGTTTTTGGGATTTGTGCACAAATTGTTTTAGGAAATAATTATTTGATACCTCTGATACAAAACTGATATTTCTTCCCTTTTTCATTATATAATGTTTATTTTGATGGTACAATAACCTTGGAATTGTTTCAGACACTTCTACTTGATTCTTCTACCTTTTATTCAAAAACTAGTTTCTCGATCAGACAGTTTAGCATAGTTTGGAGACTTAGCACATGAAGTTTTTGTAAAAATGCTTGATTATTCATTTTATGATTATGTTTAATAAATAATATTTAAATTTATCTAATAATATGAGGATAAATATTCTTTGTAGTGTTGGGGAAATGTATACCGAAATTCTAAATCAATTTCTAATTTCTAGCTCCTTCAATGGAATTGTTTTGAGTAGATTTGTGACTTTGCATATGTGTTGTCATGTAAAATGGCACTTATCCATCCGAGTACTAACATCCAATATGTCGGGAAATAAAAAGACAAACTGGATTGAAGTAGCCACAACACTATAGATGGCATGACTGTTGATACATCATCTCCTGACCAGCTGAATATATTTTTATTTGGACATTAGGGTTGCACACATGAATCTTTGCACAAAAACATGCTTGTCACATGCGAGTATGTGCATTGCAACTTGGGTGTGCATTGAACACATGGGTTTCCTTAAAGCAAGGATCATGTAATACACAACTTTCCTATATCAATACTCGCGTGTACCTTAATTCGAAGTTAAAAAATATAAATCACGATTAGTCAAGACCAGTTGAACCCCTTATCATAACTATCTCAACTGTCTCAACCATATCAACCATCAAAACCTCTCTATTTCCCCATGTATAAATAGAAGGCATGAGATGGGGCTAAGGAACCATTCTTAGAAGAGAAAAGTTATACTGGTGGTATGCCTTTAGACATCTTGGAGGAGTAGAACTCAGAGTACTCGGTTTGCAGAGGAGTCCTTATTTCAGAAGTTGGGTTGTAATCTCACCATCTCTGTTTATTAGTAAAGAAAGTTCTTCTTCCAATAATGTGCACTCTTGTATATGTTGTTTTATGAATTATCTTATACTTTCATTATGAATATGTTATTTCATTAACCATTGATATATATATATATATATAGATTTGCAGGAAGAACTTGTTCTTTTGCAGGTGATTGGAGAAAGCCCTGAAAGCTGTGGAAGTGACTGGAAGAGGAGAATAAAAGCTTGGATCAACCATCATAAACCAGGTTTGCTAATTTTTATTCCTATTCCTATTTCAATTTCTACATAGATGAGTGTGTACAAGTCTAGCTTAGTAAGTTGGTAACCACAGAGACCCTAGGTTATAAGGGTGTGTTTTCCTGAACAACAAAACCGACGAATCCGCTCGGGAGTCCATCCTACTGTGGGTCCTTTGCTTTAGGTTCCCTGACCAGTATTTTCTCTTTTTGATTATTGGTGTGATTTGTTTTCTTTTTGCCTTTGATTTTTAGTTTGGTATGTTCAGCACATGTCTACTAGTACCTTTTTCTTTGAAATTTTTTAGCAATACACGTTAGTTGTCTTGTTGACAGTCGTGTGTGTTACCTTGTGTACACAAGTTGCATTTTGGATAGTCACGTGTCACACGGGGGTTGTCTTTATAACAGTCGCATATTCCTGTAGCTTTCTCTAAGTTCATAGGGTTTTCTTGTCCCTATTTTGGTGACCTCTTAGAAGTTTGTGAAGGTTCTATTTTTTACATGATTATGTAAGTCTTAGGTCTGTACATCACACAGTTTGCTTGATCTTTCAAGTCCTCAGGTTCTTTGTGTTTGAATTTCTTCATTTGAGAATGTTGTTGGTCCTTCTTGCTTGGATTTTTGGGTTTGAATTCTTGTGTTCTAGGTCATTGATCAATCCTTAGGAACACTTTATGCTATGCACTGTTGTTTGTAGTCTAAGTTTATATTTCTCCCTATTTGTGGATCTAGTAATATTTTGTAAGTTTGATAGTTTCTCCAAGTTTGATTTTCTGACATTTCTTCTTGCCTGTTTGAAGTGTGTCATTATAGGATCTACTTACATCATTTACTTATATATGTTTATATTGTTCAAACTTGCTCAAGTTTTCATTCACTTGCATTATATTTTTTGAAGTTTTTGAAAATAAAAGATAAATATTTTATACTTTTTTCATTAGTTTGCATCTAGTGTGATTTTCGTTAAGTTTTTCAAAAAAAATTCAAAAATTTGTTTAAAAAGTCTTGTAGTTTCTCATGCTTAGTTTAGATTCATTAGCTTTCATTTTACAAAAAAGAAAATAAAAATTGGCATAGTAGTTGCAATTTGCTTTGAAACTTTTATTTTTACATCATTTTTTCTTTCTTTTGCCGAGTCTATAACACCATATAAGTTTCACACTGCTACCTCTCACTAATAACAACCAATTAAAAAGAACAATTTAATTAAAAATTACTAGTAAGTTTCTTTTTTCTAGGTTCATACACCAACTATCTTAGGATAGGCTTGTGGACGAGGAATTTTTAACTATCCATAAGTATTTGACTTCAGATGTAGTTGGCTTGTCACTAGGTAAATCCTCCTCTATATTGAGAATATCTGGAAAGCTCCTCTCACATAGGAGTTAAGAGCGAGGCCGCATGAGGACCTAGACTGAGGAGATAACCCTTCGATTCCTTGTTCGAGCATAGATCAGGATTTTTACGCATTTGGGGGTCTTGTTAATACCACCTTTTGGGCCTTGTGCGATGCCAGTGTTGACATGGTTTCGAGATTTGCTTCCCTACCCACACATAAGGATTAGCCTTGCGACTGTTACACCATACTCTCAATGTATTTGTGGTAGCTTTTAGTCTCTTTACACTAGGGATCATACACAGGTAATACCGAAAAGGTATTTCTGGTTTACCTTGGACGGGCTTGGGAGGTAACCTCGGTAGAAGGTGTGGGAGGGAGGTTGGGTTATTCCTCCGCTTATGCATAAGAACATCTACACAGGACACCGAGTAACCATCTATCAGCTCTTCAGTCATTGGACTTGGGCCTTAACCATTCGAGGCTTTCCTTTGGAAGGCATATCTTATACATGTTGTGTATGTTTGGATTTAGGAAATGTTTTAGTGAGTACTATGTGGTTTGTATTTTTTTATTTTTAGCTGTGGAGGACCAACCTCTCCATAGGTCAAGAAGGTTGCAAAAAATTCCTCCATTTGATACAATGGAGCCTCCACAACCCCCTCAAAGGTGGAGACTAGATACTAACTGTTCATTTGAACCGGTAGGAGTTAGCGAAGTTCTAGGTGATCCAGAAATTAGGACTAATCAGGTAGACACGACTGCAGTAGAGATTGAAGACTTACAGGCTGATGATTTTGCAAGGAAATTTAACCCACCTCTGAATGACTTAAGAGATCCTATGATCTTCCAAGTTTTTCATTTTTATTCACCTGTTATTGGTGTTCCTGTGAGCAGAGTTATGGCTAGCTCTGGAGAGGGTATTTATACCCCCGCTTCAACCATTTTGGCTGGAGGAGTGCCACCTCCCTCGGTTGGTACTCCAAGATCAAATGCACCTACTGCACCTTTGTCACCAAGTAGTCGAGTAGTCCAACCACTGAATCCCTCTAATGTAGTAGGTCCTTCTAGTGGGGTGGTCACTGGGATCCCCAATGCATCATTTGCTCCCCCCTCTTTCATGCATATTTCTCAGAGTGGTCCTAGTGGATCCTCCTTGTTTGTTTCGAGTTTCCCATGGAATGGGGGGCATATTCCCCCATCCACTCCTTATGTAGGTCCTACACCTACATACGTTGAGATGCAGTTTGGAAATGAAACAATTTTGGTCAAGGTTTCCAAACACCGGTTTTGATCCCATTCATGACCTCTCCCTTTTCGCTTCTTAGAGGACGGATACCAACTCCTGTCTTTTAGAATCTAGTTTCATTTAGAGTGGCTCAAACCACCTATACTGCACCACACACAAATAATCCACTAGCTTACCGGTGTAATATGTTTCAAAGTACTCCAACTAATTCACAACCGAAAGCTGGGGGCGACCCCACCTTTACGTTTGGGAACTAGGGGGTAGGTCCTTGTACATCCTAAAATCATGATTTTCAAGCTCTGATTAGGCCTAAAATTCCTTTCCATCTAACTTTTAAACTTTCCATATTTGTCTAAGTTGATGAATAACCCAGTGAGGCATAATGCCACATGGCCTCCTGTTCCTAGAAAGTTACCCTTGGACATTCCCAAGTTTGAGGGAAAAGTTGGTGAAGAACCATGTTCCCATATCACCCCTTTCCACTTATGGTTATCTTCAAACCCACTAAATGATGACACCGTTCGGTTGAGGATTTTCTAAAGAACCCTGACTAGTGTTGCAGAAAAGTGGTATATTGAATTTCCCTTTGCTGCATTTGACAGTTTTTTGGACTTAGAGAATGTGTTCCTTAATCAATTCCATCTTCCTATCCGATATGATGCCGACACAAACATATTGTCTACCTTTCGGTAAGATAAATCCATGCATATTTCGGATCATATCCAAGAGTGGAAAAGATGGAAGAGGCTTATCAAAGCCACCATACCCACTGAGTTCTTGTTAGAGTGGTTCCTAAAATATTTATTGCCTTATATATATAAGGATGTATCAACTTCGGGGGTGACCACTGAAGAAGAGACCATCCTCAAGGCCCAACATATAGATTTGATATATGCTCATTCTGGGATATTATATGAAATCATATCTTAGGCACTGTGGTCTACCCATATTGTCGAGAAACCCAAGCCTGGACCCCATGTCGATGGTGTGGCTGGTTCAGTAAATTCTCCCACTATAGAGTCATTGGCTAAGAAAATCCATGAGTTGTCAGTGAAGCAGTCAATAGCGGAGGCAGCAAAGGCTGCCCCTCACCTCAAAATGCGAACGTTTTTGCACAATCTTCCCAGAAGGGAAATCAACAGCCCACTGGGAAAAAGAGGAAAGGGAAGAAGGGTGAGGGTAATCAAAACAAGAAAAAATCCACGAATAATGTTGATGGGGGTAGGAAAGACAATAAGAAGGTGAATTTTCCCTGTAAATTATGCCAGGGAGATTACTTGAATCATCAATGCCCTCTCATTGATAAAGCTCAGAAGTTGCTTAAAAATCAACAACCGACTATCTTGAAGGATCCATTTCGCCAAGAGTAGAATGCAGCTTTAGTTTCTGATGTAGTCGGGGGCACTGTTAATGCTCCCCCTGACCATAATTATATCAACATGGTACGATATAGTGCCTTAATCCAGATGAGAAATAAAAACTATGAGACGGAGGCTCCTGAGAAGGGTAAGTCTATTGGTGAAACCTCTAACCCTCTCACGATCGAGAAACCTGCTAATCGAATTCCTAGAATATGGAAAGGTGTCTTTAAAAAGGCATCTCATAGTCCAAACTATAGGGCTGCTTCTAAATACTCTGTGGTGGAATATTTGTCCCAAAATCCTTGTGCACTGCCCACATTGGAAGTGTTACAGAGCTGTCCTACTCAGCGAGATGCTCTTTTAGCAGCTTTAGGCAGTATGGATTCCTCAAGCCTATTGGCGAAGTTCAATCTGTCAGATGTTAATATGCACCTACCGTATTGTTGATGTAATTATAACTTCGGAATGTATTCACTTGTATATCCTATGTACTGTACCTTGATGTTTATTCCGGGAAGTGTTTATAATGTAATTGGGTCATTTCATGCCCTGGTGTTTCGATCAGGAGTTTCTATAATGTGAACAAGTCATGTCAAGTCATTGTGGGTAACCCTCCTATTGATCAAGGGTTAATGTCCCCGTAGTTGTGGGGCCCTAGGGTTATTATACTATCCTAGAGAAGGAGACCCTAGGTGAGTTATTGTAATTCAAGGCAATAGTCCCCACCATTGTGTTAAGGATAACCCTCCTTGTTGGTTGGAGGGGAAAAGTCCCCATAAGTTGTGGGGCACTAGGGTTATTAGACTCTCCTAGAGATGTTGGGTCTAGTAAGTAATTGTTAAGTGAGGCCGACATGTTGGAGTGGAAATTAAGTGAATGAAAGAATATAAATAGAGAGTGAGAATCTCTATTTATCATACACACACTCACTCATTGGGGTGCATGAGTGAGAGAGAAGTTGCTGGGATCAGAGAGAGAGACTACTGCTATCAGGAGATCATATTCATGTTTTTGGGTTTTACTTTTTGGTGCTGATTCTATCTCTATGGAAGTTGTGGGGTTTTCTCCTTTATGGTTTCCCCAAGGAAAATTCTTTCTATCTCTTGTCTCTTGTGTTTATTGTTGTGCATGTTATTCTCTCAGTTAAAGATCCTAAGATCATAATCCTATCTTGAATGATAAAAATCTAACATGGTATCAGAGCTAACCTAAGAAGAAGACATTGTGCAGCTACAGAAGGTAGGGATTCTTAATTTTTGGGTCTCTCTCCACAATCCATCAACAAAAGTATGCTAGGATGACTCTCCATTAAACGGTGCATCTTTCTATCAAAGCGGAATTCAATTCCGATCATTTTCAGTTTTCGGTGCGGGAAATTAGGGCTTTCTACAGAAGATGAATTTTTGAGTGAGCCCAGCATAGGATTTCTCTCCTCATAAAAATAGAATTTTAGAGACTTGGTTTGATATTTTTGGTTGGGTGAAACTCCGGGAAAGTGAAACCCTAGTTTGATCCTGAGCCAGAAAAACCCTAAAATAATAAAACTGATAAGTTTTGGTAAATTTGCTATATCTCGGGATTGGAGAAGGATCAGGAGCTGAAACTTTCACAGGCTGAAGCTAAAATCCTGATTTACACTTTATCCAACATTCATCCTCAGATTCACTATATTCGAGGAGATATGATCCCTCAAATGTAGTGTTCCAGCCTCTTCCAGGATTCATCCCTAAACAGGACACCTGGGGAGAATTGCTGTATCTCGGGCTACAAAGGTCCAAATGAAATTTATGAAGATGTTCCAAAAAGGGAACGGAATATAATTTTGGTGGTCTAAGTTTCATACCCATAATATGAAACAATGACATGTGGTAGTCTGTACAACTTCGCTATGATGACAAATCCTCAAAAATGTCACCTTGGGAAAACGATCATAAGTCCCAATTGGTGAAACCAATACTGATGAAACCTATGGTGTTGTAATAGGTATAGGCGAGTATACCTCAGTGAAAAGTTTTAGACACAGAGGAGCAGTAATTTCATATATACCACATAAACAGTAGCAGGCATTTATGTAAGAGAAATTGGTAAACTAGGGCTTCCTATTCCGGGAGCTTCCCTCCACTGTTTTCAGAAAAGGAGTACATTGGACATATTTCCATGAAGAGATATATATTTCTATCCAATCAGATCTGAAATATTCTAAGTTTTTATAATTATGGTTTCTCTGACAAACCCTAGATTAGCTAGCTCTGGAACCAGGACAGACACCTCAAATTGGTAAGATCTAATCTTTTGCTATTTTCATTTGAGGTTATCATTTCAAAGTGATCTATCACATCAAATTTATGATAAGCTTGGTGAATTTGACAAATTCCAAGCATGGAAGTATATGATCTCTCTGAATAAAATGAATTGGATACCTACATAAGTAGACTCGGTTCTAGTTCCAGAGGGAGATGAGGCTAAAAGCCTTACACCAGAAGAACTTGGTCAAGGCCAAGAAGATCATTGCTGATTCAATCACGGATCACCTTATACCACAAGTGTCTTCCCTAAAGACACCAAAAGATATGTTTGATTCCTTGACCAAGATATTTAAAGGGAAGAACATAAATCTGAATATGACTTTGAGAAAATAGTTGAAGAATGTGAAGATCCAGAATGCAAAGACCATACAGTCATACTTTACCAGGGTCTCTCAAATCAAAGAACAACTTGTAGCAGTAGAAGAAGAAGTGGAGAATGCAGAAGTGGTGATAGCCACCTTGAATGGACTCCCAAGATCATGGGATTCATTCATGTGAGGAATGCGTTCCAAAAGGAAGTGACTACTTTCAACAGACTCTGGGAAGAAGACGAAGCTTGATTCATAATAAGAGAAGAGAAGATGGGAGCAACTGAAGATCAAGCTCTCACCATCCAAAGAAGATACCTCAAGTGATGAGGAATACGAAGAACTCAACTCTTGAAGAACCTCTTATCCATCTTATCATTTGGATAAGAAATGATGCTATGATGAATGAAGAAGATGATGAAGCTCAAGGCTCAAGAAGGAATCTACGCACGAAACAAATAAATATAAGTATTCAATTGTCATTTCATGATATTGTTTGTTATGCATTTCTTTATATTTAGTTAATGTATTATGCATGATAGAATGTTTGCATTAATGGCAGTATACTACTAATATGCATGTGATAAGTAAGTAGCTCATTGTGCTATACAACTCTCCATTGCTACTTATATAGAATGAAACCTCTTTGCTGACATATTGGATTAGTGCACAATTTCAATGTTGTCCTGGTAGAGATGGAAGGAAACTAGAAAGTTTTTGTGAGATATGGATGAATGTTGTATTGGCTAAAATAGTTGCATGATCATATTTATGCATAAGAATTTTCCATTATGAATATGCCTTATGAAATGTTTCTAACCATACAACTAATGCATTTGACTTGTAGGAAAGATCGCGTACATAATTTCCTACAAGCAAAGAAGGATGAGACTTGTTCCGAAGAACAAGTGACGATAGTTTAAGATGAAGAATAATATGACAAATGTAGTTACATCATTGATGTAGAACCTTACAGCCATGAAGAAGTAATCAAGAATAAAGGGAAGACCAGTTCAAGAAGAATCATGTCTAGGATGCAGTATCGATACATGTAGGGAAGTTTGTAGTTCCATCATGCAGTGGATGGAAACATCGTGGGATACAAGGCAAGATTCATAGCACGAGGCTTCTCATAAAAAGAAGGCATAGACTACAAAGAGACATTTGCAGCTAGTGGGAGTTGAAACACATGATAGGAAGAATCATGTGTGCAAATGAAAGAAGGCCTTGTATGAGTTTAGAAGACACCCATGGGATAACACATACATGATGAGCTTGATGAAGATCTTAACCTTTGATACAAGGTTGAATATGAAAGCCTATAGAGGATGACAAGCTCACATATGGGTGTGAGAATAACTTTTGAAAAAGTTCAAGATAGAGGATATTGGTATCCAATGATCCTAGATGGATACATAGAATATTAGTAGCATAGGAAGCTACTTCTCACTCTGGTACAGAATGTTTCGGTGCATAGAGTACGAAAGACAGAGGGAGAATGATGCTTCGCTTCAGAGGGAGTGACTGTAGAAGATCCTGAGGTTCGACATGGTATGACAGGATGGATAGATTATTGATGACTCTAGGATTTACTGAGAGTAAAGCCGATTCCAACCTTTGCTTCAAGGTTGAAGGCGGAAGATCAATGATGCTCATGTTATGTGTCGATGCGCTATTTTCTAGGAATGGAGGTGTGGCAGAATATAGATGGAATCTCCCTCGGACAAGGGAAGTATGTAGTAGAGATCCAGAAGAGGTTCGGGATGTTTGAGTGCAAGGGCATGACCACACCTATGGCATCGAACCTGAAGCTATTGAGTGATGCTTCATCAAAAGCAGTTGATGCTACAATGTATCGTCAAATGATTGGGTCCTTGATGTACCTGACGAACACAAGACTAGATATTTTCTTTGCTGTGAACACCTTGACCCAGTTCCTGACATATCTGAGACATGTTCACTTGATTACTGCAAAGCATATTCTGAGTTACCTGAGGGGTACAGTTGATTATGGGCTCAAGTATGAGGTGAATCAGAATATTAACCTAGAGGGTTATGTTGATTCAGATTGGGCAGGTAGTGCCATCTATAGGAAGAGCACTTCAGGGTGTTGCTTCAATATGGGATCAGGTATGATCTCTTGGTTTAGCAGGAATCAATCCTGTGTGGCATTGAGTATAGGTGAAGCAGAGTATGTCACAGCTTGTTCAGCTAGTTGTGAGGCAATATGGCTGAGGAAGCTACTATCTAATTTATTTGATCTCCAGTTAGATGCTACTTGTACACATTGCGACAACCAAAGTTGTGTGAAGTTGTCAGAGAGCCCGATGTTCCACGACAAGTCGAAGCATATGGATATCAAGTATCACTATATCAGGGATATGGTGCAGAGGGGAGCAGTGAAGCTCCAGTATGTTGCGACAGATGAAAAGATAGCTAATGTGTTGATGAAGCCATTAGCTAGAGTGAAGTTTGATTACTTCAGGGAGAAGCTTGGTGTTCTCTAGATCGAGGTTCCCTCCAAAGGGAAGTGATGAGTCCATGAGCCATTCTGACATGGTGAGAGGATTGGTTCCTTCCATGGTCAGATGTAAGGGTTGATCCATTCTATCATGGTGAGAGTATTGGTTCCTTCCATGTCGGATGTGAGTGTTGAGCAATTCTGATGTGACTGTAGGATTGGTTCCTACATGATCAGATATAAGTGCCGACTACCATTCTTAGAATGGAGGCACCTGGTCAGTTACCAAGAAATATTAGTCTAGGACTGGGGGCCATTCTGATGTCACTATAGGATTGGTTCCTACATGATCAGATGTGAGTGTAGAGCCATTCTAAGGTGATTGTAGGATTGGTTCCTTCAATGATCAAATGTAAGTGCAAAGCCATTCTAAGACGATTGTAGGATTGGTTCCTACAATGATCAGATGTAAGTGCAGATCCCTTTCAGCATGGAGGATTGGTTCCTTGCAAGGTCAAATGTAAGTGCTGGGCCTTTCTGACATTACTTGTCAGATGTGAGTGCTGGGCCTTTCTGACAGGGTTTTCGGATGTGTTCCCACATGGTCAGATGTGAGTGTTTGGCGTGCCTTTCTAATGTGATTATAGGATTGGTTCCTACATGATCAGATATAAGTGCTGGGTGGGACATTCTGACTTGGGGTCAGATATAAGTGCTTTGTAGAACTTCATGTGACAAGAAGAATCATGAGATATCACCCATGATGATGATCCAGCAGTGATGATCCAGATCAAGTGATGATCCAGATCCAGTGATGATGATCTAGATCTAGTGATGATGATCAAGATCGAGTGATGATCTAGATCTAGTGATGATGATCTATATTGACTGATGATCCAGATCGAGATGAAGATGACTTGAAGAAGAATATGATGAGAACTCAATGATGATCCAGATGATAAAGAGAAGAAGACTTGCGCTGATAAATTGTGTTGAGAGAATACCTTCCTAGTTAAGAGGGAGTGTTGATGTAATTGTAATTTGAAATGTATTCACTTGTATATCCTATGTATTGTACCCTGATGTTTATTTCGGGAAGTGTTTGTAATGTAATTGAGTCATGTCATGCCCCAATGTTTTGATCGAGAGTTTCTATAATGTGAACAAGTCATGTCAAGTCATTGTGGGTAACCCTCCTATTGATTAAGGGTTAAAGTACCCGTAGTTGGGCAGCCCTAGGGTTATTAGACTATCCTAGAGAAGTCGACCCTAGGAGAGTTATTGTAAGTTGGGGTAATAGTCCCCACCATTGTGTTAAGGATAACCCTCCTTGTTGGTCGGAGGGGAAAATTCCCCACAAGTTGTGGGGCACTAGGGTTATTAGACTCTCCTAGAGATTTCAACTCTAGTAAGTAATTGTTAAGTGAGAACGACATGTTGGAGTGGAAATTAAGTGAACGAAAGAATATAAATAGAGAGTGAGACTCTCTATTTATCATACACACACTCACTCATTGGGGTGTATGAGTGAGAGAGAAGTTGTTGGGATCAGAGAGAGAGACTACTGCTGTCGGGAGATCATCTTTACGTTTTCGGGTTTTACTTTTTCGTGCTGATTCTATCTCTGAGGAAGTTGCAGGGCTTTCTCCTTTATGGTTTCCCCGAGGAAAATTATTTGTGTCTCTTGTCTCTTGTGTTTATTGTTGTGCATGTTATTCTCTCAGTTAAATATCCTAAGATCATAATGCTAGCTTGAATGATAAAAATCTAACACGTATCATGTGGCTTTGTCAGTAGATTTCGTTCATGGCGTAAAAACCATTGGACATACAGTTGTTGACGAAGGTGTGTCACATGCCCCAATTTTGTAAAATAATGTTATCTTATTTTTATTTCATTCCAAAACATTATGTTAAATTTAATGCTAAGTTGAAACTGATGACTCAGCAGAGTCAAAAGATATGGAATGTAATTTTGAATATTTTATTTTTAAATAAATAAAAGTGGAGACAACAGCTTGGGAGAGCCGTTAAAAAGAGTGTTACTGGTCAAGGTGGTGGAGGGAAGTAGGTGGAGAGCAAAAAGACAAGTGGCAGCATCCTCAAACACTTCCTATGTTGCAGGTGGAAACCTCCCTAAATTTGGGGTCATGATCCCCCAAGAAAGTGGGATCAGAGCAGGTGGCTCAATTAATGACAACTAACCCAAAAATACCTAGGCAATCTTAATAAAAGTGCCCAATCTAGAGAGTTGGGGCTGCTCATTCCAGGAGAAGAATTATTCAGGTGAATGCACTTCAAGGAATTCATTGGGAAAGGGAAATTTGAAGGAAGGTGTTTGAGGGGTAAAATGCAGGAAATTGATCTAGTACAACTTTGCAGCTAAAAGATCTTACTGTAGTATGCAGAGTTGGTATTGAGTCTCAGGACTAGTACTTTGTTGATTTCTCCACCTAGTTCCATCCAAGGAGACCAGAACATGCTCAAGGGTCCTAAGAAGTCGTTGTTTGAGCGCTCTCCAGGAGTTGGTAGGGAGGAACGACCTCCCATTGCTGTTGTCGTCTAGCTTTAAAGACAGGTTCCATTATCTTTTAATTTTTGTGTTATAGTTTATATCTGTGTGTGACCAATTAATGAATAATCATATGTTATCTTGTGTTGAAATCTCTTAGTTATTTTTAGGCTGAATCTGTAGTATGATGAAAGATAAATCCTACCTGTGCTTTTCCCCATCTGGAGTAATCCAGATCGTACTCTCGCACAGGTAGTGTGTTTAAATAAATGAAGTATGATAGGAATATAAATGAATAGAATATTTATGTTTTCAGAGTATTGAAATAGTTCCTATCAGTAGATAGTTGTTTTCTAGAAAGTTTATTAATCTGTTTGTAGAGAGGTTGTTAGAACTAGACTGTGTGTTTAAAATATCATACAGGACAAGAATATTTTTATTTACTGACAGTAGTTTGTTAAGTATATGATTCATTTCTTACACAGTATCTACTTCTATAAATGGTACATTGTATTGAAGTAGAAGAACTAGTATTTCAGTTGAAAGTTATTATTTATGTTAAGAAAAGATGTAAAAATAATACAGATAGCTTATCTTCTTCTTTTAGTAACAACTAATCTTCATGCTTCTATCTGAACTATAGTTAAGAATATGATAAATGTTATAGTATTCCTTTCTTAGCTTTAATAACTAAAGGATAGTAGTAATTTAGGTTTAAATTAATATTAATAAGAAATTGGACTTATACTTATACATATAGTATAAATGTAAAGAATACTGACAGGTAAGAAAGTTCTTATATTCCTTCAGTAATTATACAGAAACGATTGTATTAAATAACACAAATATTACAGACTGCTCTTAGTCGCAATTATTATACAAATAAAAACCAGCATAAACTTAAGAATTGATATTATACATAAATAATACTATTATAAATACAAATAATATTATTATTATCCTTAAACAGTGATATTTATAAATTATTAATTCATAAAAACAAACTAAAGAAAACCGTGTAACTGTAATTAAATTTACAAGATAATAACACAGGAATTAATATTCTATCTGTTATGTCAGTAATTTTTTCTCTCCATTTTGGTTTGTTTTTTCACTTTCAATCATAGGTTTGATTACTTCTCAATTTTGGTCTTTTTGAAGAGTTTATTGATGAT
>LPNX010438643.1:0-10725 GCA_001517045.1 Pseudotsuga menziesii
CATGGGAGACCATATAGAAGGTATTCCTGAACCACCTTCTCCCATTCATGTGGAAGATGGGGAGTTTACTCCTAACTATGATCCTTCACCCAAATTGACTTAGTTAAGTACTGTGATTTTTGAGATACGAACCTTTCATTATAGACCTACTTACTCTAGGGTTGATTCCCCATTGACGCATCACTGGTATGGAATGTCGGAGGATGACGAGACTCATTTTGAACCCGCAAGCACTAGTTATGGTAGTTATGGTATGTCTGGTTTTCCCACACATGATTTGGCATTTCATGTCGAATCTGAGTTCAAGCCTAACACTATGCCTGGGGGCACTCGCATTCCTTACCATGCGGAGAGGTTTGGGAGCACTAGTCACATTGCACCTTCCATCCCGGTGGTGGAAGTTACATCACACATTCCTCCTAGGTCTAGGGTTAGTGGTCCTATTAGGATACCAGATCCAAGACGAGTGACTATAGGGAATAGTATGTACTTAATTACACAAATCCCTTCATCCTCTGTCCCTAGTTCTTCGAATGTTCACCCTCCACCTCATTCACGTGGTCCTTCGGGCCGGAACGTTGCTACGAGTTATGTTCATACTGCAGTTACTAGACCAGTTGTGTCTCAGCTTCATGCACCACCCGTTGTTTCAGGAGGTCATGTTCATACTTCTAGAGGTCACATTCCTACTTCCAGAATGTATATTCCTACTTCCAGAGCATATGTTTCTACTTACGGAGTGTCTCATGGGACATCTCATGCGATGAATTATGGACCCTATTATGGGGTGCAGCATGGACAGGGTTCTTCACCTTATGGGGGCGGGTATCAAAAACCTGCTCACTCTCCAAATTACAGCTTTATAGCTCCTAATAGTCAAGGTACACCACACTATGGTGCTAATTCCATGCCAGCCTATACCGGTCAAATGGGAGGAGGGAACTATGGCCAAGGACATGGTGGTAATCAAACCTATGTGAATCAGAACTATCAGGGAGCGGTCCATCAACCTCATCATCCTAGGTTCCCTTTTCTCGCGATGTTGAATCTTCCTGACTTGTCGAGATTGACGAATGATCATGTAGCTCATGACCTGGCTTGGCTGGCTGTCCCTACTAAGCTTCCATCAGACATACCCAAGTTCTAGGGAAAACCGGAAGAGGATCTAGGCGAACATGTTACTACCTTTCACCTATGGTGCTCTTCGAATTCCTTACACCAGGACTCCATCCGTTTAAGGTTGTTTCAATGCACCCTTACAGGGCCTGCCGCGAAATGGTATATAGAGCTACCTAGTGGGGCATTCACTTTGTTCGATGACCTAGCGATGAATTTTCTTAACCACTTCTAGCTACCAGTGCATTATGACGTTGGTACTAAAATATTGTCAGAATTTCAGCAGGATAAGGCCACACATATCTCGAATCATATCCAAAAGTGGCGTAGACGAAAGAGGTTAATTAAAGCCTTTATACCATCGGAATTCCTCCTCGAATGGTTCCTTAAGTCATTATTTCCGTATATAGCGAAAGATGTTTCTACATCCAGAGTGCAGAATGAGGAACAAGAAATTTTTAGGGCACAGGAAATGGACTTGATTTATGCTCAGTCCAGTTTGTTATATGAGATCATTCCCAATGCTCCATGTTCTAGTTTTGACCCCAAAGTTAAACCTAGACCACATGCTGATGGCATTGTTGGTTGTGCAAGTGCTAAACCTATGGATTTAGTTGCAAAACAATTTATTCAATTGTAAATCAACCAATCTGCTTCGGGAGAAGCCACGGCTTCATCTAAACCCGCCTAAACAGCGAGTGTACTTTTGGTGCAATCGTCGGACCAGAAGCGTAACCAGCAGCCCGGACAGAATAAAAAGAAGGGTAAGAATAATCGTAAGGGTGGGAATAAGAATGAGAATAATAATAATGACAAGAACACCTGGAATGCTGTGGGGGACAAGCAAGCTAAACGTAGGTTAAATTCCCTTGCAAGTTGTGTAAGGACAATCACCTCACTTACTTGTGCCCTCGTATCGATGAAGCCTCGAGATTCTTAGCATAGAGCCCAGCTATCCTAACTAACCCTTTACCTCACAATCAAACTATGAACTCGAGGACCCATGATCAGTCTGGTGGTGATCAAGATCCGTCGGAGGGTAGTGGTCATGGTTGCATTAACATCATACATGCTGCAAAATTTGTGACCCATGTGAAGGACTATGGTTTGTCACAACCCATCTCAGGAAAGGAATCTAATCCACCAGGGTCTCCTTTGCATATTTAAAAACCTGTGGATAAACCTGCAGCTACACCTTGCATTCCTAAGGGAGTCCTTAAATGTTCGGGGCACAATCCTAATGCCCAAGCTGCCCAGAACTATTCAGTTGTCGAGGATTTGGGCCACACTTCTTGTGCAATGTCTGCATTGGAAGTGCTTCAGAGTTGTCCTTCACAAAGGAAGGCTTTTCTTTCTGCCCTTGGTGTGAATGATGATTATTCTTCCTCCATGATTAAATTTGAAACTACAGGACTTCAGCCTGGCTTGCCTTACTATGTGTCTCTTTTGATTCACGTAGAATGTATTAACATGACCGTCAAGCGCACTATGATTGACGAAGGCGCTGCCACTTCTGTGATGTATTTATTGTGTTGGAAGGGTTTAGGTTCCCCTAACCTTTCTAAATCGGAGACCATGTTAACTACGTTCAATGGGAGATCATTTAGGCTGCACGGCATCCTTCCTCTCCTTAAGGTCGATTTGGGAGGGAAGACCGTTGCAATAGAGGTCGAGGTGGTTGATGCACCCCTTGACTACAATATCTTGCTGGGTAGCAATTGGATGTACAATATGCAAGCCGTTGCTTCTTCCCTGTTTCATGTTGTATGCTTTCCATTTAATGGGAATATAGTCACGATTGATCAAACGTCATTCAAGAATCTGTCTATTACCGCATCTTCGGGAGCTTCGATCCCGATCGTTGAACACTCTCAGCCGACAACTGGGAGTGTGGGTGTAGGAATGTATCCATCCCTCATGGGAAGCTTTAGTTGTCCTACACCGATCCTTATGATTGGGTCTAGTTCCAGTGAGGCTTTGACATCTATGAGATCGATGTCTTTTCGCACAAGTCATATAGAATATCCTTGGATTCTTCCTACACCGAGTACTCCGAGTGAGCCCATCATGACGAACATGCCATTGACTACAACTATGATAGCTTATCAAGCTAATCTCGAGTGTGTTGCAGACCCCAGTCCTTCCTCTTCATGGACGGAGGAGGAGGACCCTTATGTGCTGCCAGCATGGGTAGTACAGTCTTCTCATGCGCACGACTACCTTGATACTATTTTCCCTTCAGAGGAAGTGATTATTGAGGCCATGTCGGGAGTTGAGCCACCATGGGAGGAACTCCATCATAGATCTTACTTTCTTCTCGAGCTTGACCGCTTGGAGCGTGAGGAGAATTGGTAGTCCTATGGTTCCATTAAGCTCTCCTGGTCCGATGGCTGATGGAAACATGGAAACATATCTTCAACGATTCCTATCAATATCTCTCATGATCCTGGTAGGATGGAGAATGCCTATATTGGGGCAGAATGTTCCCATGCTAAGATTCAATAATACACCGAGCTGTTTAAGGAATTCCATGATATCTTTACTTGATCTTACGATAAAATTCTAGGTATCGACCCTCGTATTGTCGAACACGAGATTAAGACTTATCCCAATGCTAAGATTGTTCAACAACGCTTACATGTAGTGAATCCTAGGAAAGCACCCATGATTAAGGTAGAGATAGAGAAACTATTGAAAGCCAGTTTTATCTATTCTATTCCCTTGATGGAGTGGGTTTCAAACCCCATTCCGGTGGATAAGAAGTAGGGAGCGATCCGCATATGTACTGATTTCTGTGATTTGAATCATGCCTGTCTTAAGGACAATTTCCCCACACCATTTATTGATTAGATTTTGGATGAGTGTGCAGGTAGCGAGGTTTTTTCCTTTATGGATGGCTTTTCCAGATATAATCAGATACAGATTAAACCTGAGGACCAACATAAGGCTGCATTTATTTGTCCTTGGGGAATGTTTGCATATCAAAAAATGCCTTTTGGCCTTAAGAACGTCGGAGCTACTTTTCAGTGGGCAATGACCTTGATCTTCCATGATCTCAAGTCGATTATCGAAGTATTTTTGGATGACCTTGCTGCTCATTCTCATATGAGAATGCGTCATTCCTATCACTTGAGATTGGTATTCGAAAGATGCCACCATTATTTGGTTAGGTTGAATCCTCATAAGTGCATATTTTATGTGAAGTCAGGCCGCTTGTTAGGATTCATCGTTTATAAAGAGGGTATAGGAGTCGACCCTTTGAAGGTGGAGGAAATACTTCAGTTGTCTCCCCCGAATAATATTCGTCATCTTCAATGTTTGTAAGGCATGGTAAACTTCTTACAGAGATTTCTTGTCAATTTTTCCAATTTGACTAGAGGCTTCATGCATCTTTTGAAGAAGGACACCACCTTTTGTTGGGATGACCAAGCCTAGGAGTCCTTTGATGCACTCAAGCGAGCCCTAGCATCAGCCCCGGTGATTAGTCCCCCAGACTATAGCCGTGATTTTCTACTTTATGTGGTCGCGTCCATGGAGACGATTGGTATGGTTTTGGTTGAAGAGGATGAGGAGCTCCAAGAGCATGTCATATACTATCTGAGTTGGAACCTTATTGATGCAGATATTTGTTATTCTCATTTTGAGAAGTTTGCTTTAGCTACCGTAAATGTGGTTCAACAGTTGAGACATTATATTCTCCTTCGCTAGACCTTGGTTGTAGCCCATGTCAATCCCTTTCAATTCATGCTCACTTGAAGGATGATTGGGGGAAAATATAATAAATGGATTGTCATCCTACAAGAATTCGATCTTGAATTTATTTTGGCAAAATCGAAGAAATCGTTAATTTTTGCAGAGCTTATATCAGATTTCCCAAGCGAGGACGGGGAGTTGGTTTGTGAAGATACGTTTGTTGATGAACACATCTTCTTAATCTCAACTTTAGACCCATGTTATGGAGATATCATTATATATTTACAAACATTGAAGGTCCCTACTCACCTCTCATGGGATGAACGACGACGATTACGTCACGTGTCTAAGAATTACCTCACAGTGGATAACACTTTGTACTATCATGGGGTAGATTCCATTTTACGACTTTGTTTAACTCATGAAGAGGCTGAGGTAGTGCTGAATGATTGCCATGGAGGGGCGTGTGGTGGTCATTTATCTGGGCTTTCTACAGCCCAAAAAATCTTAAGAACGGGTTATTTCTGGCCGTCGATCTTTAAGGATTGTGTAGATGCGGTCAAGAGGTGCCACCCTTGCCAGGTGTTTGCACATAATATGCACTTGAAACCTGCCTTGTTACATCCCATCATCACTGCCGGCCCTTTCTCTAAGTGGGAGATTGATTTTATGGATTGCAACCCTGCTTCAGCTGGGGGGCATCATCATATCATAGTGGTTGTTGATTACTTCATGAAATGGGTTGAGGCTATGCCTATAGTTAAATCCAATGGTGAGACAGCCGTGCACTTCGTATTCAACAAAATTATTACTCAGTTTGGGATTATAAAAGAGCTTGTCACTGACCATGGCTCGCACTTTCAGAGTCGTATGATGGAAGAGTTGGCATCAAAGTTAGGGTACAAATAAGAGCATTCCTCCTCTTACTACCCTCAAGCGAATGGACAGGTAGAAGCAGTGAACAAGTCACTCAAATCCATTCTCCAATGAACCATCGCACAAAGCAAGAATAATTGGCACATTATGTTATATCCTTCTTTGTGAGTGTATAGAACCGCTGTTGAGACTGCCAATGGTTTTTCTCCATATCAACTTGTACATGGAGTGGAGTCAGTATTTCCGGTTGAGTGTGAGATTCCTTCTTTCAAGATAGTTGTAGAACTCTTACCAGACACTTCCCCATTGGAGGAGCATTTGGTCCACCTTGAGCAACTTAATGAGCAGCGTCGAGATGCCTTGGTGGCTCTAGAATTCGATAAACATCGCGTAAAGGTCCAGTACGATAAGTATGTCCATCCAAGGAGGTTTAGTGAGGGAGACTTTGTCCTTTTGTGGGATCAACCAAAAGAACCCTTCGGGGTAGGAAAGTTTAACCCCATGTGGCGTGGTCCTTACGTCGTCAAACGTGTGTTAGAGAAGGGCGCTTATGAGTTAGTGGATTATGACGGAACAACCTTGGCGGAGCCTAGGAATGGGCTCTATCTCAAAAAGTACTATGCATGATTTTCAGCCAAGGCTGGTTGTTGTATATTAGTGTACAGTTTTGCATAGGTAGATCTTTTTCTTATGGTGATCGGGTTTGTGATTAGTTTCCATTTATTTTGGTAGATGTCAATGGAATCTTCCACCTACATAGGATTTGCGGATGGTGCAAGCCATCAGACTCAACACTCAGCCTCTGCTGCTTGGGTGATTTATACTCCTATGGGTCAGGTACTATCTTTAGGAGGCGTATGTTTATGGCCATCTTCAAACAATGTTGCTAAATATAGTGCCGTTATTGAGCTTCTACAGGATTCCATTTTACATGGCGTTCTCTCTCTTGAGGTACGTCTTGATTCTAAGTTAGTAGTGTCACAACTTAATGGTTTGTACCATGTTAGAGATCCCATGTTATTAAGAAGATTCTTACGTGTGAGATTATTAGAACGGAAATTTGACAATATAACAAACATACATATTCCAAGAATTAATAATCAAGTTGCTGACTCATATGCTAACTATGTGTTAGATTGGAATTTGTTTCATACACAATAAATTCATCACAAACACAAATTTTACACATGTAAATAAATAAACCGATCATCATAAAAAAATTTATAAACATCCAAAATGTGGTAATACATAGTGTCATGATACAAAAATGGGGCTCTCGAGCCACCAAAATAAAATACATGGTAATACAAAATGTATCACTCCCAGGTATCTAAGACTATGGAGGAGGAAGGGGGTTGTGATCATGGAATGTCACTACAGCTCTAGCTAGCCGTCGAAATAATCACACCCGTGCTCATGGTACACCCACCACCTAGCGCTGCATGGCCTTAGGCAAGTCCTCGACTTGCACCATGGGAACTCGGTGTTTCAGCCTCACAAAGTTGGTATGAATTCTTTGGAGCATCCGCTCCACATCCACACCCGTGATATCGTCTCCTCTTCCCCTCTGTCTATGACGAGGGAAGCCTTTAGGCCATCGTGGTCCCACATCTGCATGCATATGGTAGATGTCACTATGTATTGTCACCTAAAAACATGTCTTTTGATTCCATATAATCAGAAAACACACAAAAAAAATTAAATAACTCAAAAATTTAAGGAGAGGGTCAATATTCGTTACCAATGTCACCGTATGCCGATCCTGGTGGTAGCGGCATGTCCAAGTCCCCCCATAAATCTATCCTGGCATAGGGGTAGTCATCGATGGAAACTATCTGTCCTCGCCACCATGGAAAGAACTCAGATGGATAGGGGTTGGACACCCTACCTCCACCTAGTCTACGCATCGCATTCGTCCAACACCGTTGGGCCGGATCTCGAACCCCGTGTAGAGGAACGTCAACTCTAGGGCTCAATCCGGGAACATGCTCGAAGAAAAACTTGTTCAGTATGCTACTGAAACCGTAGTTTCGCACTCTTCCCATCTTACACTCACTGAGCTGGTGTTTCATGTTTCCCATTAGTGTAGTGCTCCAATCATAAACCATGGGTCTCATGCAATCCACTGCATAGAACATCAAAGACCATGAAGCCTGGTGTTACGGAGAGAAATTCCTATGGCTTTGGGTACCACAATAGATAGCTTGACTCCAGAAATCAATCCTTTCCAATATGCAATAGAAAATAAATATATAACACTAAAGGATCAGACCTTGTACCTTATTCCGGACGGTTGAAGTAGATCCCCATTTAGATTTCCAACTTCAACTTGGATTGATAGATTACTTCCTCAGCAACAAGTAAACAATACAAGCATACTATATATATTGGTGTTAGATCTATTCTAGCATATATAATCAACAATGTATAAACATTTGAAAACATCCATGGATAAAATATGCATTCAAACATACATTATTGGACAGGAAAATATATTTCTATTAATATAAAATCAGAGATTACAATGGATACAACCTTTGTCGACACGTCTGCGAATCGAAGAAACTAAATCCCCCACTTGGGCCTCCACCACCTCAATCCTCCATCTCTCGATAGCAAGCTCACAAGGAAAAGGCAAGCTTGGGAAGAACACAAAAGTGCTCCAAGGGACAAAGGGATGTAGACTCGAGCATAAGTTCTGTCAACAATTGACTATAGTTTCTTTGCTCTCAATTCTCTCATTTGCCTTCAATGTACCAAAGATTTCCTTATATAGCTTTTCAAAGGGGTAATGAAAGGTCAAATCTGAGCGATCTNATATAGATTTTCAAAGGGGTAATGAAAGGTCAAATCTGAGCAATCTCCAGGCACATGGAAGGCCAAGAGTCAAGTCAGTCGGATCCATGTCAAGGAAAACTCCAAAAGGATTTGGATTTTGCACACATCCCGATGTACACGGTTNTCCAAAAGAATTTGGATTTTGCACACATCCCGATGTACACGGTTTTAGGGGTCAAACCCGCGTATATATGTGATCAAGGGTTTAAAAGTCACCTGTATCATTTTTCACATGTTTTTAGGGATGGTCAAGGAAACATCAAAGGAAAAAAAATGGTCCAAGGGGTTTAAGGAGTCTGCAGAGGGATAGGGGAAGGCCATACAAGTGTGATTCACCTGGAGTGGTAAGATCGGCTATAACAGATGCCCCCTAATGTGTAAGGTTAGAGGAGTCATATGATGGCCGAAATACATTATAAGTCCATCCCAGAAGTGGAGTGATGAAGAATCCCAAACAGAAGACCAGCCACCCAATCAGCATAGTACAATGATACAACTCTGCACATAACTGCAAATACATATAACAATTTTGGATACATAAGAGTACAATGGCCATGAATAGGCATGATACAAGATATCACATAAGTGGTCATTGCCATGTACAATATACATATATCAGAATCTCCATGATGAAAATATACAAAGGATCATGATCTCCATAATGGTTGAAGATATACAATGGATCAAGATCTTCATAACAGCTGGAAATGGCTGACATATACTAGAATCAAGTCACGAGAGCTGAAATCTCATGAACACTAGCACAATCAAGGAGGTAGCATATAAGAGATGCCACCAATCTAGAAGGTCTTCTACACAAACTACTACGAGTACATGTCCTACTATGTGAATAGAGGTGTCGAGGTCGAACATAATAGTCCATCGTCTGATTACCGGTCATTAATGTATACCGTTAACAGACGTGAGATCACCCACCGATAATGAAAATGGGAATCAAGGTACTAGAGTGCAAACTAACAAATGTGAATAAATGTGTTGAGGTCAAACGCTTGAGAGGATCCATCGATTAGGGGACATTGATGTTTCCCCAAAGACTGTCGATGGCGAGAGAACCTGCCACTGATGACTGCAAGTCTCAAGGCACTCAAAATGACTCTAGATTCCAATCCCAGAATAAATGATCTGAAGTCGATGGGATGCAATCCATTGGAAAGAGGGCATTAAGGCATCCCCCATCATCCAACATGAGGTACACGAACCAGTAACTGTACCGAGAATGGCCGAAGTGAAAAGTCAAGATAACTGAGGAATGGCCGACTCAGGTTTAAAATTCCTTTGAACAAGAGCATAACAGCTAATGGTGACTAAATAAAGGCAGCATAGACTCGATATACAAAATGGGACATTTCTGCAACATAGGAGGCATCGACAGAGGCTCCATGGGGACTGGAAGCTTAACCAGTCGATGGAGATAAACTCAGATAAATGAGTACAACTCCTAAATTCAAACTATAAACCCAACCAATGGATGTGATATATAGTGCTCTGTTCGAAGGTGACACAACTCGACAGCTGCCAACGATAACATCTTTCCTTGTCCAGCTTTTTGGTTTTTTCATTTTTTTGGACTTTTTCAAATATTTAAAAATCTTGAAAAAGAATAAAATTGCTTTATAGTTATAGACTAGGAGGAGACGAGTGTCATAGGGGAAACCAAACTAGTTCCAAGTAGTGGAACATACCTATGCTCAATGCAAGGGCACATGTGTAGGATATCGACACTCGTGGGAAAATCTCCTCCTAGTAAAAAGGGAATCAAGCTGCAAAGGATATATAAAATGGCTCTGCATGACTAGACATGAGACAAGATCGGGCTATATGGCTGAAGTGCAATGTCAGGGAAGCCGGCATAAAGCTCAATAAGGTAGGAAAAGCTCATGCTAATACAATTACAACTTGACATAAGGGAGTCTTGAGGGAAATAGACCAGCAAAATATCAAGACGAGTATGAGGCTCTTGCGAAATGTCATGGCAGTACTATACAATGAACTCCCACACGCTAAAGGAAAAAACATCAGCATGGGCACCAAATGAAAATAAGGTGCTAGGTAGGGTACCCATGTAAGGTCAAACTCTACCACTCATACCATGCCACTTCTAAAACAACAAGAAGGTTCCGTGACATAATAGAGTGGGTTCATACCTAAGGCTATGATGAAATGGTCATAATGTCATGCAAA
>LPNX010438659.1:5409-55689 GCA_001517045.1 Pseudotsuga menziesii
AAAGAGATCCTCACATATAATCCATGGAAAATGACTCCCAAGTCTTATTTAGAGTAAGTAGACAAGTGTACAAGCACTGTTCTTTAAGGTATATGGATTGCTTATGATTGCAATTATTTTTCAACTTACCTGGTGTTTGAATGAATTGCAAGGGCTTGTGGATGATCATTTCCCTTCCAAGAATATAAAGCTTCTACTAGCGACATGTGTGACTAACATAATACATTTCATTGGCATAGGAAGGGTACTTATGGATTGTGTCAAAGAGTTTCTTATTTCTCTAGTCCACTAGATGTCCATCATGCTATGTGAGGATTGCACCCACAACATAATATTAGGCATCTAACTTAAAATTAACTGATTGTTGTTTGTTTGGTGACATGAAGATTGGTGATAAGCATAGGTGACATTCAAAATCCTTGAATGCTTTCCACTACACCTTGGATAAAAAGAATTATCTTTGGATCTATCCTTGATCACCTTGCTTAGCACGGAAGTGATGTGAAAGAACCTAAATTCAAACCTATGGCTGAAGTTGGAAAGGCCCAAGAAGTTGCAAAAGTCCCTTAGTGTCACTAGGGTTGGGTAATCATAAATGACATGGATCTTCGTTGGATCCACATGCACAACATGATCATTTATGATATGTATCCTAAATATTGAATTCTTTGAATGCTAAATGAATAATTATTTATATCAGTATATGACTTATGTTGTTGAAGGGTGTTGAACACTTAATAATGCATTTTATATGTTCCTTCTAGGATTTACTAAAGATGAGGACATCATCTAGATATATGACCACAAAGGAAGTTGTGAATGGGAATACATTATCATCCATCATCCGTATGAACATTTTTGGGAATTATTTAATTTTAAAAGCATTTTCAACCACTCAAAGGTACCTTCTCTATACCTGAATTGATTGAGAAGATCATTGATCTAGGGGAACTATATTGTGGTTCTTGAGTTGATTGAGAAGATCATTGATCTAGGGAACTATATTGTGGTTCTTGGTTGTGATTTGTCTCTATGGTTCATATAGGTTTGTTTAGTTGGTGTTTTATGGATTTTTTTCAATCCTCCATGAATTCACGGAGGATTGAAAAAAATCAGGCAGCATTTCGGCTTGCCCGGGACACATTTCAAAATTAAACCGGTAGCATAAACACTACCGGTTGACATAATTTTTATATATATAACAAATTAACAAAAAAATTCAATTTAACTACAAATTTTCAAAAATCCGGCAGCATTTCTGCTTGCCGGTACACATTTTAAACATGAAAATAATAAAAACATACATTTACCATATTTTAAAATAAATTTTATAAATTTATTAAAAAAAAAATTAAATTCCATTTAAATTGAAAAACAATTATTTAAACTAAAAAACAATTATTTTAACTGTTACCTCTTGGGTCCAACGCCATCGTGACGAGGTTGGGTTGCTTCGGGGTGCTTGGGTTGCTTCAGGGTGCCAATGCTCTTGTCGCTCTCACTTTGTATCTCGGTGAAGCTTTCACGTTGTCGTTTTGTGAAACAAATGGCGGGGGCCCGCGGCCCCTATTTATAATTTTTTCAATACAGGCACCTTGGTCGAGGTAAATACCTCGACTGAGGTGCATACCTCGACCGAGGTATTTATTAACCCTTGGTCGAGGTTTTAATAGCTCGGCGGAGGGTTAGTAAATACCTCGGTCGAGGGCTTAAAAGAACCTCGGTCGAGGGCTTGATAAAACCTCGGTCGAGATATGAAAACCTCGGTCAAGGGCTTGTTAAACCCTCGACCGAGGTGTGTTTTTTCCTTTTTGCCAAATTGCGCTTGCCAAAAAGTGTTACCCAGGTCCGCGGATTCACCCGGGGAGATATGAAGACAAAAGGGGAGCATGCTTGCAGGGGAAGCATGATTTTTTTTCATCAATGAAAAAAGGGGAGATTGTTGATTAAATTGTCATTGATTCCAACATGGGACTTGTAGTGGCCCCATAGGTAGTCATTGATGCCACCAAGCCCATTTTGCAGTGCACAGGTATGGATGATTTGAGTACCCTCACATCCAGTGCGTTGAAGCCCTTACAGAGATGGGTTATGCCTTGGAGCACCTTGTGGACTCTTGCAAGGTCCTTGAATCCACACGGTTGAATCTTGGAACCATGACCTTGTTGATGATGTTGAATACCCTATTGATGATGATGAAGACCTTGGTGATGATGCTAAATCCCTTGTGGATGATGGAGAAGCTCTTGATAGGTTGAAGAAACATTAATGACCCATTATGTGGTCATTTATGTTTTTGATGGGGTCATGGTACCCTTGGAGATGGTCACGATACATAAGGAGGCTTGACACCCCTACAGGAGGTGGCATGATGGATCTTGAACCTTGTAGGTTCTCTTATGTGATTGAGGTGGTTGAAGAATCCCATGAACACTCTTGCTTGATGAAGAAGCCTTTGAAGAATTCCTTGGACCCAAAAATGGTGAATTAATGGTCCTTGTACTCTTGAAGGAGATGATGTGGTCATTAGTTGAAGATAAATCTACAAAGGTGTAGAAGCCTAAAACCCTTGAAGTGTGTATAGGAATCTTGCACTCAAGCCCATAATATTGATGATGAATTTGGTGATCATATTGTTTTTGAAATCCACATGTAAAGAATTTCTTGAAGAGATGAAGATATGGAGAAAGCCTATAGTGGTTGACATGGAAGCCCCCATCAACAAAAGCACACGAATTTTGCATGGTGTTTGAACCAAATTATGAAGCCCATTTATTGAAGTTTCTTGAGCAAGATATCCAACATGGAAACCCTTCTCAAGTCAAGTATTTCAGTGAATGGTGGTTACACAAATTGATCCAACCTAAATAAAAATTGAAGTGTATTTAAAACAAATGTTAACAAGTCGGCTCAACTTAAAAAATTAATGATAATTTTATTTTAAATTCCTCTAAACAGGTCATCTTTGATAAATTATTAATGGAAAATGTGTATAAATACCCTATCAACATCCTCATTTATCACACAAAATTTTTGGTTTTAGCTATGATGTTCGACTGTTTAATGAGGAAACAAAATCTAATTTTCGGTGGTCACTCAGAGAATATTTTGGTGGTAACTCCTAACTCTGAATTTTTGGTATGTCAACAATCCATTGAGGTAGCGTATGTATAGTCCATTGAGGTAGCGAATGAGGTAGCCACATAATTCTTTTTTTTTAATCTATGAATTCAGGTATACAGGAGCACTATGACAGTTGCAGCAAGAGATATCTGATTTTTCGCTTTTTGGGCTATGAATTTTGTACATCTAAGGAAGATACAACATCTCCATTCTTTTTGTGGCATGACATGAAATATTTGATTAGAAAGAAAGTGTTTACCTCTGAAATTCAGATTTCTCTAAGGAAATTTAGGTGGTTAAACAAGGGAAATCTACAACAATAGTGTGAGTATTTTGTTTTGAAATTCAAATTAAGGCTCTTGCCACAGTTTCCAAGCACAACATATCTCAAACTTCCAAATCTGAGATGAGTTCCTCATCTTGAGTTTGCTTAATCTTGAAATGTCTTCATGATTGGAAACAAGGAGCTATTGTAGAAGTTATACCTTGCAACACTCACAGGAATGCAATGATACATATATATGATCTCATTATGGTATGTTGTAGCAATGTTTATGTGCTTTACTCAGATCTTGAACAAGAGTATCAACAATATACATAATGAAGAGTACACATACAGAGATAGTGCATAATGAAACTTGAAGACATAAACCTAACTTGACAAGTGTAGGGGATTGAAGACATGAACTCACCTACATGACATCATGATGATATGACAATAGCTTGACATGTATCTAACCAGTGAATAGTAGAGTGGAAGTTGATGCCAACCTCTTGATAGGACAAGTTGAACAAAATAAGAGTTGAAGTATAAAAGACATGATCAGTTTATGGTGTTCTGGTGCATATTGAGTTGATGACATAAGTTAAAAGTTACATCAGTTAGATATGTTGATGAGCAGACTTTGTTGAATAACATATGGGCATAACTTAACAAGATCAGATTGGAATTGATGACAACAGTTTACATGAGCAGGATGATAGGATAAAGTGGCAAGGCTGAGAGGTTCTTGATAGTGATAGTAATGGTGATTTGGATAATAACTGATAAGACATAATTGGTTAAGAGTACTTGTTTTGAGGTTAGATTTGAAGAAGTATTTTGGTAGACTCTTGATGAGCAGATTCCTTGATGATTTGGCATGATGAGTATGAGAAGATACTTGAGCAGCAGGTTGATGATTATTGTTGGTGCAAAAGTACTGAGCAGTTGTTGATTGAATGATGGAAGTGTTTCTTGACGATAAAGTTGAGTGTTGCAACCCCGGGGATTGGATTCCTCGACCCTTTCTCAGTTGGACCTGAGAAGACCAAGCTAGGTCTTGGATTAAGAGTTGGTACTCTTTTCATCAGTTGGTGTTGATTGTAATCGAGAAGATTGAAGCATTCCATTTCCATAAATAAAACTTACATTACATATATTGATGTGTCTCTCTTTGATGTGTTTGTTGTGCTTATGACTCATGATGATTTTGATGATAACATAATTCTTAATAAACTCCGATTAATTAATTGAAGGTGAAAAGGGTTTAAATGGTTCACACACTGATTCACCCACCCTCTCAATGTGGCCATTATGTCCAATAGACTGGGCACTCCTTTGTTATTCAAAGTTTAAAAATTTTAAAGGAAAATTCAACACACTTTGGCTTGGTCCTGATGAAGTTGAAGTTGCTTAAGGTAATGTATCTATCAAGGTTAGAAAAATTGACGATGAAAAGGTCTCTTTTAAGGTCAATGGGAGCAGATTTAAAATGTATCAGAATCCCAAATCCAAGGAGTCTATCATAGGTCTTATGGTACAAGTGGACTTAGAGGAGATAAGTAGGGGGCTCTTTCCTATGCTTCCTATTCCTCATATTGATTTCTTTTTTACTAATGATAAATAAAATTATAAAAAAATGAAAAGCAAAGAAAAATAACGCTCGGTTGTGAAAACTAGAATTCCTGGTGCAATAGAGAAAATACCCCACTTGAAAGCCATATTCTGGCTGGTAGGGTCCTTAATAAGCTTTTGATGATTTTGTTTTTCATAAAAATTTTCAGATGCTTGTGTTGGATTGATGGAGGATTCCCTAAGGCCTTCCTTCTAACAGTCTTGTCTCGTCGATTTCAACTCATTATATGGGTCTAAGATCATAGACTTAATAACATTTTGAAGATTGTATGCCTCATTGACAATATTGATCACTAATAGTATTGGGGATGCATCAATGCCTTCTTTCTTTTACATAATGTAGGGGGTTCAACAACAACACATTTATTCACATCGGTTAGGATGCATAAGATTACCTTGGTTCTCATTGTCATTATTGGTGAGAAACCTCGCATTGGTTCATGATATTCATCAATGGTTGGTAGTCCAATGATCTTCGTTCATGTTCAACCACAAAACATATATTCACATGAAGGAGACCATACAAGGAGGGGTGAAGATAAAGAATTTTAGCATCTTGTAGTAGCATGTAGAATTCTCAATAAGAAATATCTTTAGATTTCTTGATCAGGTTCTTGTTGGACCTCCAACAATTCCCCTTAAAATTCACAAAATTTTATGGGATCCCCCATTCACAATTTGGAAAGCATACTTTTAATTGCTTTGTTTTGTCATGTTTCATGAAATTATTTGATCAATTTTTTTCCTTGCTTGATATTTTTCTCTTTATCAATTCTTTGGCTCATGCGATGAGATTTTTATGATTTTGTGTTTTGATTGTGTTATGTTGATTGGGTATGTTTGGTTATTCTTTCTTCAACATCATGTGCATGTTTATATTAATCTTGTGCAAGATTGATCCCATGGCATGATTTGCATCAACATGATTTTCCGACACTTTTGTTAAGTTTTATCCTTTGATGCATCAACATGATTTTACGACACTTTTGTTAAGTTCTTATCAGTTTTTGAGTGCTTTGGCGAATCAAAATTAATTATAAAAAATGATTGATTCTAAAGATTCAATCTATACCTTGAAAGCATCAATGAAGGGAAGCAGGTTCATAATTCTAAATTTGAATGATGAATCTACTCCTCGACGAAGCAAGAACAATTTCAATAACAATTATTCAATAGCATTCTTTGATATATTTTATCTCCAAGTTTGAAGACGAGCTTTGAAGTCTTTATTTAAACAAAATATTAATTTTTATAAGACCTATCTCTGTTTGACATTTTATTTCAAAATGAACATTTTTCACCAACCCAATTTATCTACAAAACAAAACATCAAATAAAATAAACTAATTTTTTTTATAAAGTGTAAATATATAACAAGTAAATAACATAAACTCATAATGAGTTATGTAATACAAATATTTAGAGTTAGGTATATAATTTTATGTAATTGGTATAGCGTATTTGTATTTACGTTTACTTCTTGGTTCTTTGGTCAAAGTCAATACTTTATTAACTTTTATTTTGTTTTGTTGTCTCGAGAGAATTAAAAAAAACTAACTTAACTATTATATTAAGAATATTATATGGTTTTTTTAGGTTAGGTGGTAGGGTGTGGCTTTCTCACGTTGGGTTGGTTGGAATGGTGGACTATGGGTTTTTTTTTAAGGGTGATTAGGGTTGTTGGAATGGTGGACTAAGAATATTATATGGTTTTTTTTGAAGGTTGGGTGGTAGGCTGTGGCTTTTCTCACTTTGTGGTTGTTGGAATGGTGGATTCTCGTGGTTCTTATTTTTAGTTGAATTCAGGGCAATCAAGACATGACACTTTGGGGATAGTTTCAATGTAATTAAAAAAATACACTTTTGCGTCATTTTTAATGTAATTAAAAAATTAAGAATATCATATATTGATTGACTTTTTTGTGGTTCAAGGTGTTAAGAAGCTCCATCGTTTGACATGATAGATATGGGAGGCCTTGTTTTTCAAGTCACATTTTCTCATAGATATAGAACAGAGGAAAATTCCATGATAGGAAGATCGTGTTACCAAAATCTAAAAGAACATGTCAACATAAGATCACTTCAGCCCTAGAAAGGAGATCTCATTAGAAAGGGAGTAAGCTAGCTGTGGAGCAATCCTCCCTCATTAGACGGAGGAAGAGCAAAGTTAGGGTTGACTTTGCTCCTCCTCCGTCCGATGGAGGGAGTTTTGCTCCACAGCTAGCTCACTCCGACATTAGAAAGTGCTTCATCTATCTTTGCCAAATCATTTATCAAATCTTAATGGGCAGTTGGATGAAAAGTTTTCTGCTGAGGATCACTGCTGCTGACTTTTGGTGTGTGTTGTTAATTTAAGTGGGGTCACAGTCAATTGTTGCGTGCTGTGAGACGCCATTGGTGGACTTGTGCATGGCGGGACTGGGCATAGAAACTGTGGTGAGAAACGTGACGCTAAGATCCGATTTGGAGTCTCCTTGGAGTGTGGAAGCTGTGTGATGAACAACCATCGTTTGAAAGGTTGAGATCGTTGTTGGTGAATGCGTTATCTTGAGATAGAGTCGCCCACGCTAGTGTGAAGCAGAATCACTGTTGTGGTTCCCAAAAACCTAGATCGCGACACAGTCGCAGTTCCCTATTTGATCAGGTTGCGACAATAACGCTTCAGTTTCCCTGGTGCAGGCAGTAAATTCACACAGCGAGACATCCTGCAAAGATTCAGGGACGGACGTTGGTATCATATCGAGATTAAGTACCAGTGAAAGTAGGCAAATTTATTCTCCTTACTTATCTTCTTGTTAAATCCGGTGTTGAGGGAAAATGTCTAATCCTGTTTTCGATTCGTACTTGAATGAATCTACTAAATTGGAGGGGAAAAATTATGTTATCCAGAAATTTAAACTCATAACTATGCTTGAAGCCTAAAATTTATGGTCAATTGTGAAAAGCTAAGAAGCTAGACCCATAGTTGTTGCTTCCATTCCATATTGGGATAAGCAGGAAATGAAAGCTAAGGTGACGCTACAAATGTCTGTCAAAGACAACATAATTCCTCATACCATAGATAACAGATGAGACTACAAATGCAAACCGTACTTTATTTTGAAGACTAATTTATTGTCTGAAAAGACAACCAAGTTTATTTCCCTCATTAAAGATTTAAGTGATAAGTTGGGTGATATTACAGAAAACGTATCTAGCACTGATTTAGTAACCATCGCATTGAAAGGCTTAGTGCCATATTATAAAGTCTTAATTTAAGCACTTGCAACCAGACCAAAACCTTACTTTTGAAGAGCTCACAGGAATTCTTCTATAAGAGGAAGAGATGATGAACAATTATGATCTGGACTCACATGGTTCAAATTTGGCACTGATTGCAAAAGGGAGAAATTCACACAGAGGTAAATGGAACAGAAACAGAGGCAAGTTTCATGCAAAGAAGAAAGGTATGGCACAATCTAACTCTTATGCTAGTATAAGTGTTGAATGTGATTATTGTGTAAAACCATGCCACTTCGCTAGAGATTGTTTTAAAAGGTAGAATCATGCATCCAAACAAAGATACAAAAAGCACAATGGAAATTATGTACATAAGGACACCCCAAACATTCATGGATTTAAAAATCTTAAGATGTTCATTTCTAAAGTTGCTTTGTTTGCTGAAACAGAGGATAAGAATGTGTGGTTCATTGATTCAGGTGCCTCTACCCATATGTCCTAGAATAAAGAATGGTATGATGAATATATTGGAAAATTGACGGCACACACATTTATTGAAGTGATAACAGGTCACATAAAGTTCAAGTTTATGGAGTAATAAGTGTGAACTTACGTGATGGACAAGTGAAACATATTCATAATGTGATGTATGTTCTTGGCATAAAAAGGAATATAATATATGTTTCTACTATTACTAATAATGATTTAAAAGTGGAATTTGGTAAGCATCAATGTCTTATTAAAGATATTCAAGATCACTACAAGATTGTTTTTACAAGTTCCAAAATTGGAGGATTGTATAAACTGGATGTGAGCAAGAGCAATCATCAAGAGTTGGCATCCATTGCTATGACAACTGAAGAAATATGGCATCAAAGGTATGGGAACCTTAACCACAATGATTTAATGTTGTTGCAAAAGAAATCAATGGTTGAAGGTCTTCCTATTATAAAAAATAATCATATTGAATGTAAACCATGTGCACTTGGGAAATGACACAGGGAGGAATTCACATAAAGAGAAGAAAAACTGAATTACTTGAATTAATTCACGCTAATGTACGTGGACCTATGCAAACCATATCTCTTGGTGGTGCATGGTATTTTCTCATCTTTGTTGATGACAGATCTAGGTATACTTGGGTCTATTTTATTAGAAGAAAATGTTATGCCTTCGAATACTTTAAGGAATTCAGAACCGTGGTTGAAAAACTGACATGCAAATGCATTAAAATCCTTATATTTGATCAAGGGGGTGAATATAATTATGGAGCATTCAAAATTTATTGTAAATATCATGGAATCCAACAACAATTTACAGTTCTTCATACACCTCAACAAAACAGAGTTGTTGAGAGGAAGAATAGAACACTAGTGGAATGTGTGCATAGCATGCTTCAAGGTAAAAACATATGTAATGGTGTTTGGGATAAATCCATTAATATTGATGTTTATTTAAAGAATATAAGTCCATGAAAGAAGTCATATCTTCAAACACCTTTTGAATTTTTCATGGTTATAAACTAGAATTCAATAAGTTAAGAGTGTTTGGTTGTAAGACTTTTTCACATATTCCAAAAGATGCGAGAAGAAAACTTGATGTGAAATCAATTGAATGCATATTTGTTGGCTATTGCATTGATAAAGAATACAAGTTGTTTCATCCTAGTTCACATAAATTTCTTGCAAGTAGAGATGTGGTGTTCCATGAGAACGCAAATAAAAGTGATAAAATGAATGATACTGATGTATGGCATATCTTTAATGATAATGATAATCGTGTAAAAATAGATGCAATTGTTCAATAGGACCACTGTACAGGAACATGTACAGGAATAGGTTCAGGAACAGAGTGAAAGTAGTATGAACACTTCAAGCAACAGTGATACATCTTATGAAGATACAACATAAAGCAGAAGAATCATGGATGGAACTCCAACAGGTACTATAGTACCTAGAAGGTCAACTCGACAAACTCATCTCCTTAGAATTTATAGAGATTATGTATCAATGAATCATGTAATGAATGATATAGAACCACTGAATTTTGAACAAGCCAAAGATAAGAAAGAATAGGTAAATGTTATGAATGAATAATATAACTCTATAATGAAAAATTAAACTTGGGAATCAATAGAATTTTTTTAGAATAAAGTTCCCATAGGATCTAAATGGTTGTTAGAATCTAAGTTTAAAGTTGATGGTAGTATTGATAAATATAAGAAAAGACTAGTTGCAAAAGGTTATTCTCAAAAACATGGAGTTGATTTTGAAGATACATTTGCCCAGTAGCTTAAGTTGAATACAATTAGAGTGCTTGTTTCATTGGATACAAAAAATAAATTGAAAATACATCAATTATATGTCAAATATTCTTTATTGAATAGTGAGTTAAAGAAATAAGTGTATTTGGCTCATCATGAAGGATGTCTAAAGAAAGGACAATACTATCTTGTTTTCAAATTGAAGAAAGCTATCTATGGTTTGAAACATGCCCCTTGATTATGGTATATAAATATTGATTCCTTCTTTAATCATAAAGGTTTTGTGAAAAGAAAAAGTGATCCTAACCTATTGTTAAGAAAGATAAAGAGGGAAATATTGGATTGATATCCTTACATGTAGATGATCTCATTATCAAGGGTAATGCATGTAAGTTGATCGAAGAAATTAAAATTCAATTGTCACAAGAATTTGAAATGAAAGACCTCGATGAATTGCATTATTGTTTAAGACTTGAATTTTGGAGGGAGTCTAGTAAGGCACTGATCACTCAAAGAAAATATACAAGGGAAAGTATTAAAAAGCTCAATGTGAGTGAATGCAAGATAGTGCCAATTCCTTTAGATCAGAATTTGAAGTTTTATAATGATGATGGAACTAAACAAGCAAATGGTACATTGTATCATCGGATGCTGAGAGTTTGAATTATCTCACCACTACCAAGCCAGATATATCATATGCAGTCAACATTATTAGTAATTTTATGGATAATCCTTGTGAAACTCATTGGAAATATGCAAAGAAAGTCCTGTGATAATTGAAAGGAACAATCAATTTTGGTATTATGGATACTGATGATCTTGATGTTGAGTTGGTAGGTTTTTCTCATTCAGACTAGGCTGGAAATCCCGATGAAAAAAGGTCTACCTTAGGATATTATTTCAGCATAGGATCATGGGTTGTGTCATGGAGTTGTAAGAACCATCCAATTGTTTATTTATCTTCAACAAAAGTTGAGTACAACACCATATCGAGTGCTACCCGTGAAGTCATTAGGTTAAGGCGCATTCTTGAAGATCTTGGAGCAAAACAAGAAGAACCAACATAAATTCATTATGATTACCATAGTGCAATTAAATTGGAACATAACCCATTGTATCATGCAAGGTCAAAGCATATTAAGCTACAACACCATTTCATGAGAAAAAAGATTGAATCAAAGGAAATTGAATAAATCTATTGTAATACAAGTGACAATGTAGTATATATATTTACCAAATCTATTGGAAGGGTTCAATTTGAATTCCTTAGAAAGAAGTTAGGTGTTGTAGAAAATCAATTTCTCCATTAAGGGGAATGTTGGAATAATGTCAAAATTAGCTTTGCAGTTGTGATTGGATTGTTGTGAATCTTCCCAAGTTAGAATGGGTGGTTTGTGATTCATAATTGTAGGAACTTGGTTTTGGTTTGTTGAGAATTATCTCACCTATATATGTAAGCAATTTCTAATGAAATAGATTGAATTGGTCTGCCTACCATTTCCTTATGTGTGAGTCTGGTTGCTCACTGTTTCACTTCTTTATCTTTATGTTAACATTTTTCTCAAACAACAAAGAATTGGAAAAGAATGGTCATCATGCCATTTCACAGAGGAAGATCTGCTAGCTTGTGAAACCATCACGATGATTATGAACACATTCGATGACATAAAAAAATTCCCCAAAATCCGAGAAAGGAGAATTCACTATGAGTTCTCATGCATGTTCCATATCATAGTTAAAGGATATCACATCACAAGGTTTGTTGTAGAAAATATTTGGAAGGATTTTTACGTAGATGAAAGAGATCATTTGTTGCATCAATAAAGGAGGAAATATTTGATCCAATAATGAAACATCACGAAGAAAAGAAGTGTGTTGAAGGATGGAGGGGGTTGCTTGTTTAAGATTTCAGATAAAAGGAACACATTGTATCATGAGAAGAGGGGGGAGAGTTCTCCCAAGAAAATGAGAATGGAACCATGCTTCTATTATTTAATCTTATTTCCTTTTGTAACTATGATTCGAAGGGAATGGATATGGTGATGTTGTCAGCCAGTAGATGATGGATCAATATTTTATTTAAGGAGTGGTGCTTTGGAACATGGAAATATCCTTCAATAGCTATGTATGAATTCTCTCTGCATAAGTAATAGAATATAACTAATTATCTTTTCCTATCTATCATTGTTCTTAGTAGGGTTTCAGTAAACATGAATTGTGTTTTCATTTGTTTTATTCAAATTCTTTCAAAATTATACTCTTTTAAACTATGATTTTAAAGGATTATAATTATTGTTGGGCCAAGAAAGAGCATAAGGAAGAAATAGAAGCACACTCACGAGAAGGAAAAACAAGTGTGTGATGCAGTAAAAGAAAGGTAAAGGAAGGAACGGAAGCGCAAAAGAGAGGAAGTTGCGACGAAGGAAAAGAAAATATGTAGGCAGGTAGAAGAGTAAAGGCTGGAAAGCAATAGGACTGGAAGACCATAGGTACTAGAGGTAGTGGAAGATTGAAAGATGTTTTTGCGGCTAGTTATGCCCTGTAATAAATGTATTGAAAGGCGTTTTTGCAGCTAGTTATGACTTGTAATAAATGTATTGAAAGATGTTTTTGCGGCTAGTTATGGCCTGTAATAAATGTATTGAAATACGCTTTTGCTGTTAGTTATGGTCTTTAATAAATGCATTGAAAGTCATTTTTGTGTCTATTTATGACTGTAATAAATGAGATGTACCCAGTCGACCCCGCGTGTTCTTGTAGAATCTATAAATAGGAAGAACCCATTTTGTATAAGGGTTGCTGAAGTTAGAAAATAATTAAAGAAATCAGAGAGAAGTATGATAGTAGAGTCGAAGAAGGTTGTTGGGCCGCAGAACCCATTTTGTAGAAGGGTTGTCAAGTAGGAGTCAATATGCAGCTAAGTGCATAGATAGTAGATAGAAGAGTCGATCCAGGTTGTGTGTGGATCAGTGGGAGTAGATAGAAGAAAAGTGTAACAAACCAGATAGCATGAGAACAAAAAAGAGCCTGAGCTAAAAAGACATATCTCAAATAGTCTACAGTCAAGTCGTAGACTGAAAGGTGCCATATATTTCTCATGCCAGATGAAGAGCACATTTGTGGTTTTTCCCAGTTGGGTTTCCACATTACATCTTGTGTTGAATGAATGTGCTTGTTGAATGTTTGTGGGTTATTTTGTATTGTTTTTGTTTATTGCTTAAGTGAATGTCACAATATTGATAAGAGAAGTTGAATGAATGAATGACTAAAGCATCGTCGAATCATTGTGTATTATTTCATGCTCATTTACTGTTAAGTTGTAATACAATCGCACCCCTGTCACTTATTGTTAAGGAATAATTTGTGTCGCACAGTTGCACCGCTGTCATAGACTAAGGTGGATAGAATGCACAGTAACATTAACAGTATTTTATATAGTTTCAAGTTCTTTTGCTGATAAGTTGTAAACGGAAAGGTTGTGTTGCATGTTGATTGTGTTGCATTGTTGTGCAACTGTCGAGTTAGTAAAGAGACTCCAACTTTCCAACTTTGTCGAGCTCCTTGGTTGTGCGCTAGGGGACTGTAATCCCTTGCCGACTGTGGAAACATGGTCCTGGAAGTTACACATTAAGATATCTCAGGTGAGACTGTGCTTGCGTCGCAGGTGTTTCTGACTAATATTTCTCTTTCAGGACGATATCTTTGGTTTCTTTGTTGGTTTTGTGGGTCTGTTAAACCTGGGTCGCGAGAATGAGGAAAAGTAGCCAGCAAATGGTTCCTTTTTTCGGGACCCTTAATTATTTGAGTCGAGGGAAATGTTGTTGCATTTGGCAAAGAAGGAAATCTAGAATTTCCTGGATTCTAAGACATTAGCATTTGCACAAGGAGAGAGCGCAAGATTGTGGTTGAGCCCAGAAAATTGGTTGGGCCGATATTGGTACACAGATATTCACAAAATATTATTTGCAGAGTTTCCTATTGTGCTGCATGAGTGGTTATCAAGATTGGAAACTCAGTAGAAAAAATTTCAAAGAAGAGAAGTAGTCGACTGGAATGCTTAGCTGATCCGTGAGTTAACCAGTGTAAGTAACCCCATCTCTAGAGCTATTGATTTTGGGGTTGATAGTATTTTGCAAGGATTTATTATTGTTGTTATCTAAAAATACATGGATAAATATGGTCATCCATGAGAAGGGAATTTTGTAGTTGAGTAGTTGAGTCGCATATCTAGGAAAAAGGATATGTCGTAGAAGACCTGTAAAGAAAATGGGAAATGGTGAGCTGAGATGTTCCTAGGAAGTACAGAACTTGAACTAGAAACTGGATTTCTAAGGAGTGGAAAGAGATTTCGGTTAGGAAAGAGAAGAAAGACAATAGGAGGTAGATGAAATCCTAGTCTATTCGATGAAAGGGAGTACGAGTTTGAGTCACATCTAGAAAAAGGGTCTTGCGATGAAGATGAATAATATAGCTCAATTTATGAAGGAGCAGAAGAGTCAGAATAATATGCAAAGACACCAAAATTAAACATAACTACACCACACCAGGAGCATCGATAGAGGTAAGATCCAGAGCCTCATCTCCTGAAAGAATGATCAATACCATTAGTACTAGTGCTATGACTAGTGTGCAAAGAAGTCCACCTTCATTAAATTATTCATTGAACATCCCCGACACCAACTCAATGGCTAGGGAAGATATTAGATTACCTACATTCAATGGGAATGGAACAGAAGATCTAGAGCAACATTGGTTCCTCTGCGAAATTGTTTGGATGGTTCTCCAAGTTCATAATGCGGACATAAGGAAAAAGCAGATGATTACGACTCTGTGGGGTTGTGCGCTGGATTGGTTTATGGAGTTTTGCATAGTCCCAGTAGGAAGCCACAGAAGAACCTTGATGAGATATGACTCGCGATGATTTGTGAGTTTAGAAAACCTAAATCTGAGTCACAGTGTATCACCGAGATCAAGGAGATAAAGCAGTTACCGACGAAATCTATATGGGATTTCGATCAGTGGTTTAAAAATTTGATGGCCAAAGTTAGTTTCCAAATGTCATATCTACAACATAAAGAGTGGTTTATTGTTGCACTACTACCACACATCCAAGGGTCGTTGATGCAACAGAATATTGTGTCACAAACGAAAGCGCTAGAATTAGCGATGAAGTTAGAATCCTTACTGATCGGAGATGGTGGTGCTGGGATGATACATATTCAGTCGCAGTTGGCTAATATGACGATACAACTTCAGGATATTAAGAAGGGAAAAGAAGCCCAGGAGGATTTATGGTGTACAAGATGTCGAACAGATGGACACCACAACGATAAATTTCTAGAGTACATAAACTATATCTCGTCATGTGTGCCTAATCCACTAAGTACCCAAGGACTACCTTGGTGCAAAATATGCCAGAATAGAGGGCATCACAATGAGGACTGTCTGTACTTGCAGAAGATTGTAAGTACCCTAGCAATTCTTTTTTGTAAGTTTTGTAAGTCAGTAGGACATGATGAGAAGGATTGCAGAGCATATCAGCTCTTGAAGGAGAAGATAATATAAACCTACTTAATGAAGAACGACAAAGAGATTTGGGTTGAACAGGTGCAAGCACACTACCCTCCTACACATTATCCACAATATCAGATTCAATACCTGCAGAAGCAGTATCCACCGCAACAACAATACTCTCAGGGTAGGGGGTTGGAAATTTTAGAGGTAGAGGAGGGGGAGGTTTGGCAGAGGAAGAGGTCAAATTGTATGCTATAACTGTGGACAGTCGGGCCATTATGATAGAGATTTCCATGAACCTACAAAGACATGTTCATATTGCAAAGAGCAGGATCATAACGTGGAACAACGTCCATAGTTGATTGCAAAGTGGCAAGATCAGACCACCGGAGGTCCTAACCCTGCGTCGAATCCCAATCCAAATCCTAACCTAAAATTTCAAATGATTGCTGCTGAGCCGAGAGAACCAAGTGTTGTTGTCGTAACACGAGGAGTTGTTGCGACTGGTGATAAGAATATACCACAAGGACAACCGCAGGTGCGACCTAGGGCACAAAAGAAAGTATTGTTTGACGTTCAGAAACAAAAGCAAGTATTTTTGGATGTGCGACTGGAGTTTGTAGATATAGAACAACCATTAACCTCAGCTAAAGTCATGGGTATTCCTGAATGCTTCTAGTAGTTATTCCAAAAGTAGATTCCAAATAGGGTTAGTAAGCTCAAGTCATTTCTGTCAAGTTGCTTAGCGTTGATCCTTGATAAAGATGTTGTTGCAGAATTACAAGTACTTATAGAAGAAACCCTGTCACAACCTAAAAGAAGAGTTAACCATGTCAAAAAGAAATTCAAAACTGGGCACGAGTTAAGAATGGCTGTGCAGATAGGGGATTACGACATGGATTATATTATCCTATATCTGGGGTCAAATGTCAATATTTTGATATGACAATATTGGGAAAGCATGGGCAAGCGATGCTTGGACTAATCCCCTGTCCAGTTGAGGCTTGCAAATCAGGTGAAGGTCTTACCAATTGGTAGGCCAAGTCAAGTTCCTATTGACATTGAGGGGCTGCGCACATTTGCATATTTTGAAGTTATCAACATTATCGGCGACACAAACCCCTATCCTGTGCTTTTGGGAATAGTTTGGGCAATAGACAATCAAACCATCATAAAACTTAAGAAAATAATCTTCTCATTCGAGGATGATGAGATGAGGGTAGTGTCACCCATTGATCCACTAGAGGGACAAAGTTATGTTGAACTAGTCTACAGTGAGGGAAAGGGTGATTATTTAGACCAGATTTACAATGTCACTACCTTAAAAAAGGATTACATCAATCCTACAGCGGATGGGAACCTGAGATGGAGGAGTACTAGCTCACGCACATAAGATTTAGGAGAGCCATTGGAGCATTGGCAAAATAAACTGCATGAAGTCTCTATGAGGAGATGTGCCATGATTAATAGGTTTATGCGACAGGTGGAGAATCAGTCAAGGGAGTTACCCACATATGAGGGTTTACCTAATCTAATGACCTTTCTTAGTGAGTTTGAAGGACTGGTAACAAAATCGCAGTTCTTTTATGCATTAGATTATGTGTTGAAAAAAACACCCACTAGATGCTGGCATACACATAAGCAATCCATATCCGAATGGACACAATGCAAAAGATTGTTGGAAGTCAGATTCAGCGAAGAAGTCACAGTTTTGAGTTAGAAGTACACAGGGTTGTAAAACCTTGTAGAGAACCTCAATCAGTGTCACACAACATTTGCAGAATACCCACGATAGGAATGGGTCCATCATTTCATACACACATTGGAAATGACACCTAGGAGTTGGCATACATCCATAGAGTTGCGACAAGGAACTTAGGATTGGGAGAAGGTGGTTAAAAAATTCACGCATACCTTTGCATTTGTTGATGAGCAGCTAACAACCGATATTGCGCTTCAAACGATGACAAAAAATATTTGTTGAAATCCCTGTCAAAGTGGTGAATTCCCACAAGTGCAATGTGACCATCCAAAAATGGATGGCTTGTTACAATTTGGTCGGAGAACCAGATGATGATCCTACCAACCTTAACATACCAGATTCAGAGGGTATGCGCGAGGTGGAAGGAAGTGGTATTTTGAGCGAACAGTTCCTCAAGCCGCTAAAAATTAAGAAAGTTAACATTAGTTCGCTGGAAAATCTGAAGTTTGCCAATATAGGATATTATTGGGATGATGAAACAGTAGCAAAGATCACATACTTGCTGCATGAATTTTAGGATATGTTCCCTACAAAATTCTTGGAGATGAAGGGAATAGTAGTAGATCTGGGGGAAATGAAAATACCACTGAAACCAGATGCAAAACTAGTTAAGCAACAATCTTATAGGTTGAATCCAAGGTATAAAGAGAAGGTGAAATATGAGTTAGACTGCATGCTAGATGCAAGAATCATTGAACCCGTCGAAGAATCGGAATGGATCAGTCCTATAGTGATTCAGGATAAGAAGACAATGGGTGAAGTCAGAATCTGTGTCGACTTGAGAAAGTTGAATGGTGCATGCCTACATGATCCATTCCCAACACCATTCACACATGAATTACTTGAAATCATTGGAGGACAAGAGATGTATTCATTTACTGATGGATTTTTTGGCTATCACCAAGTCAGAATAGCGAAGAAGGATTGACACAAAATGACCTTTGTCACAGAATGGGGATGCTATCAGTATACGGTAATGCCCTTTGGACTCAAGAATGCTCCTGCTATTTTTTCTAGAATAGTAGTTTCTGCTTTTAAATATTTCATACATAAATTTATTGAAGTCTACTTTGATGATTAGACAGTGTTTGGTCTAGTAAGAGACCATATTGAGAGTCTGCACATGATGTTGGAGCATTCTTCCCAATATCAGATCATGCTTAATTCAAAGAAATGTATTTTTTGCGCACCATTTGGTGTATTGATAGGACATGTTGAATGTCACGAAGGAATTTTGGTCAAACCAATGAAAGTTGCGATTATCCTTGACTTGCCACCACCTACATCAATCATGCAACTCAGATCAGTGCTAGGACACACAGGCTATTACAGAAAATTTATCTGAGGATATGCAGAGATAACTGCACCTATGGAGAAAATACTGAAGAAAGATGCAAAGTTATAGTGGACAGAAGCTTGTCAGGAAAGTTTAGACAAATTAAAGAGAAAGATGGCCACCGTGCCAATATTGGTATTTCTCAACTAGAAGAAGCAATTCCATGTTCATGTTAACGCGTCATCCATTGCGCTCGGTATAGTCCTGATGCAACCAGGGGAAGGTAGGATTGACCAGCCTATTTCTTTTTCTAGCAGAAAACTATCGACGACAGAGAAAAATACACTACGACAGAGAGAGAAGGACTCGTCATGGTATATGCGCTGCAGAAGTTACAACACTATTTGTTGGGTGGACATTTTAAAATGTACACTGGTCATTCAGCATTAAAATACCTAGTCAACAAGCTAGTGTTGGGGGGGAATATCTGTCGATGGCTCCTCTTGTTTCCAGAATTTGATATTGAAGTCATTGTTAAACCTGGTCGACAAAATGTGGGGCCTTATCACTTCTCAAGGATAGAAAGTGGTGAAGAACCAACCAGCCTGGAGGATAACTTGACCAATGCGCAATTATTTTCAGTCACCGTGGTTGATAAAAAGTTTGAGGCTATCATTCACCTCTTGAGTACAAGTTATGTGCCTGAAGGTTTCACCACTGTGTAGAAGAAATAGTTGGTTGTCAAAGCCGCTGAGTTTACATTGATCACAATAAAACTATAAAAGATGGGCCCTAATGAAATATTGCATCAGTGTGTTTTCAACCACGAATGACATTGGATAATGAGTGAAGCACATGTTGGTGTCATAGGAGGACACTACGCTAGAAAGGAAACAGTGCGCAATATATTGCAAGTTGGATTATGGTGGCCAACTAGACATATGGATACTAAGAGGTTTTGTCAAAGCTATGATTTTTTTTAGAGAACAAAAAAATCGTCGAGACACGACAAAATGCCACTAGCACCATAGATAACCCTTCAAGAATTTGATAAATGGGCCATTGATTTTGTTGGTCCTATCAGTTTTCCAAGGAAAAGGACTGGTGCGCGCTATATTATCACAACGATGGACTACTTAAACTGATGGGTGGAAGCATCACTTGTTAAAGATTATACTGCTACCACCGCGGAAAAGTTTTTATTTGAAAATGTGGTGACCAGATTCAGCTACCCAAAAAATCTCCCAAGTGACCAAGGTATGCATTTTGTTAACAAAATGATTGATGAGCTTACTATAGAGTTCCAGATTCAGCATAGGAAAATGACATCCTATCATCATTAGGAGAATGGAACGGTTGAAGCATTCAACAAGATTTTGGAAAATGCATTAACCAAAGTATGCAATGCGCACAGAGATGATTGGGATCAGAAAGTTTTAGCTGTGCTATGGGCATACCACACAACTTGCAAAAGACTAACAGGACACACTCCATTTAGACTAGTTTATGGACAATAAGTTGTTGTGCCGATGAAATATATTGTGCCGAGCCTAACATTGTTGCGCTAACAGAAATGACCAACGTAGATGCTATCGAGCATAAACTATCACAACTCGTTCAAATGGAGGAGGAACATTTCCTCGCAGGGTTCCATCAAAACATAGAAAAACAAAGACAAAAAGCATGGAATGATCGCCATATCATGACTAAGCAGTTAAAATTCGAAGGAATTATTTTGTTGTACAACAGTAAATTTTTAAACCAACCAGGTAAATTGAAGACACATTGGCTAGGTCCATATGTGACCGCGTGCATCACTGAGGTCGGCGTAGTGAAATTACATAAGCTAGATGGAACATCAGTCGGAGGAATGATAAATGGAAGCCGCCTGAAACCTTACCATGACGGATGCGACACGGCTGGGTAAGAAATTTTTCTTTTTTAAAAGTGAAAAAAAAGAAAAGGAAATTGTTATGTCGCATGTCCGCGACGCGAATATGCAAATCACAATAAGAGCAGGAATGACAGCTGGAAACCATTAAAGCACAAATACCCAAAAATATTTTGGCGTTTATGACAACGAAAAGTCATTAATTCGACAAGTCTGAGGAAAATGGCAACGTGTTTTTCGGTCCTATCCGTCATCCTCACCATAACTGTCCTGACAAGTACATGTCAGAATTCAAGCGAGCAAAGTAAATTTTGGAATGTGTTGAATGAAAAGCACATGTGATCGATAGGACATTGCTCTTCCATCAAATGATCACATGCAGGATGAGTGCACACCTATAAATATCAGCCTTCATTGTCAAGAATCATTTTACTTGCGTGAGAGAAGAAGATTGCATTAGAGTCCGCAACTGTGACAGCTGAAGCCGATGGTAATTTCAATTTCCAGCACCACCAAACAGTCCGATGTTATGAGATAATCACCCTGCCCGATATTGGAGGAGGTTACCTCGCTGGAAGCACAACACACACAGTAAGAGAAAGATCTAGAAACAATGGTGCGATCGGCTCCACAAATTGTTCCTGCTGTTGCTTCGGCCCCAGCTCAGAATCCCCCAGCTAACCCACCAGCTACAAGTCCACAAAAATATGTCTTGATAGGAGTGTTGATCACAGACATTCTAGGAACATCAGTGCCTCAGGTAAGGCTGCCAAATTTTACAAAGTTTCACATGTCCACCATGGAAACAATAGCTCTGCCATCAAGATGAGATAAGAATGCTAGTATAGAGGAGCGAAACCTGCTACCTCCATATGTTCGACCAAGGAGACCAGAGGCACTCTAAGTGAAGCTCCCGATGCGAGCACGCTCCTCCTTGGTGGCACCCCATATCCCTACTAGCTTGCCGCTATTAATGAACATCATTCTGAAGCTGGTGAGACCCAAATTCGAAGATAATGACACACGCAAACATGCGGACCTAGAAAGAAACAAGTATATGGTCACTCTTCGAGCCATGTCGCCCACTCCATAGCTTGTAGTTCTGATGGAGTGGGACTGAGGAATCAAGCACTCGGGCCTAGGTAACTTGTTGATTATGCTGCATTTCGGCCGAAGTAAAGAAGTGAGAACATATGTGCGACAACTCCTAGTCTCCTTCCATGGAGGTTTTTTTTGGCTCGACAGACCATATCATGTTGATGTCGAGCTCATTACATCAATCATGGGTCTCCTGCACTCAAGTTTTTGACCTTGAACCATTTCTGCGCTAGGATAGAGATATGACCAAGATGAGGGACAAGTATGAGCTTGTCTGCGTGAACCGAGAATTCTTGATTTCCTCCATAACCGACAATATAGTGAGGTTCACCATGAAGCTATAATATTTCAAACTGTTGCACAAGATGCGATCCATTAAGTGCATTACGGGGAAAGTGGAACTAGCAGAGCTCTACACTGAAGGCGTGGTGATCAATTGGTCCTAGTTTCTACTGAACGAGCTACTAGAAGATGCAACGCAAGCACAGGAAGAAAGTAAGACAAAATTCCACTACTCTTCATTGTAGATTTTGATTTCTTTTATAGTTAGGTCCGACCCACCAAACTACCAGCCACTAGATGTCCCAGTGCTCTACCAAGGCGTGAAATATCAGAACCTGTGGTTTGACAAGGAATACAGGATCCGATAGAAAGATAAAAACATAGATTTATTTCTTCATGCGGAGGCACTAAGAGAAGTAGTGCAACACCAGTATAGACTGCTCACTGCGACAATACAAAGGTGTGCACCTTTCATAAATTTCTAGGCTTGTGTCCACAATATCAGACAAGCACATGATGAACACAATGAAACAAGCACAACCAATGCATTTCATGATTACTGAATAGGATGTGGAAGCGGTCATCCAGGACTGGCCTGAAGAATGGAATGTTCCATTCGACGAGGAGATGGACCAAGGTAATGACCAAGGTAATGGTGGGGGCAACACACAAGATAACTAGTCACAGGATTCAGACAAAGAAGATGAATTCAGTGATGAGGAATCTAATAAGAGTAATTCAAAGGACACATCGACTGATGAGGATGTGCAAACCCAAAATAATGAACAAGAAAAGGAGCAACACGATCCATAGCATAAGAAGTGCAAAGCCAATAAAATGACTAATATAATTAAGTTAGTTGAGGAAGAAATTACCCTGCTTGCAGAAGCAGTCATAGAAGTAGAGCAGACCATCTTTAAGGGAATAAGTAATCAACAGATGTAATTAACCAACAAACTCACAGAGAATTTCAATAAAATCACCAAGGCCATTAATGAGGTACGAATCACAGTCAAAGCCGAGACGTATGGAGTTGATCCCCGTGATACATTAGAAGCACCACTGTTGTTGTCACCACTCAAGATAAATTTCAAAGCACAAGCATTGGAAATAGGTGAGAAGGCATTTGATGATGTCACCCATGAGTTGGGGACACTGACTATTGATTTTTCCAAACTAGCAATGGCTGAAGTATATGCTGTTCAGCATGCGACCACGATAGAAATCAGAATTCGAGAAAATGGTCTTACTTATCAGGCTAAAAAAGAAACAAGGAAGGCACAAAAGTACAAGGCCCTCCTTAGGGAAAAGGAGGAAGAGATCAAGGCACAAGAAGAAAGAAAGCTTACATTGGATGAAGCCATTAGTAGTGCAGTAACAAAATTTCCAGCGAAATAAGGCCAAGAAGAAATAGATGCTTCCTCAAAGGTATCCCGGTTATCCAGGATAGCTGCGGAACTAAAGAAACAAGTGGAAGAGCTTAAAGCGTAATAAATACCAAGCACACCCCCCAAGGTCCTAGAAGAGCGCAGGAAAACAACATCTAAAGCTGTTGATCGCATTAAGCAAGGAGAGAAGCTATGTACTAAAGAAATCGACGTAGTCTCTGTGACTTGGGAATTGATCCTAGAAGATCAAACAACAAAAAAATTCACAGAACACATGCGCCAAACTAAGATAAAAATAGCAGTGGTTAAGGTAGACATGAAGAAGATTCCTATCAAGGAAAAGCTCGCTAAAGTATTCGAACTGAAATAGCTGCAGCAGGAAGTAAAAAACCTGCGCGACAAGGAGCAGGGAAAAAATGAAGAAGTTACAACACACCAATCAGAAGCTGAGTGAGTTACAAGGCTCATTCAGCTTGTATAATAGAAGCTCCAACATATAACTCAGTCATTGGAAGATGTATCGTTGGAACATATCAGTTTTGACCATGTTGAGAAATTGGAGAAGCAAGCGAAGGAGGTACGAGAAGAATTTGTCCAGGTGCACAGAATTCTCAAATCATTTCAGGACAAGGTCGGTACCATGGCGCAGCCAGTACCAGAACCATAGATTTGCTTAGTGGCTCAGGACGAGCCACATGTGAGTGTTGGGGGTCTATTGGGCCAGGAAATATCATAAGGAAGAAATAGAAGCACATGCATAGGAAGGAAAAACATGTGCATGATGCAGTAAAAAAAAGGTAAAGGAAGGAAAGGAAGCACAGAAGAGAGGAAGCTATGACGAGGAGGAATGCGATGAAGGAAAAGAGAATATACATGAAGGAAGAATAGTAAAGGCTAGAAAGCGACAGGATAGGAAGACCATAGGTAGTAGAGGCAGTGGAATATTGAAAGACATTTTTGCGGATAGTTATGGCCTATAATAAATGTATTGAAAGACATTTTTGTGGCTAGTTATGGCCTATAATAAATGTATTGAAAGACATTTTTGTGGCTAGTTATGGCCTATAATAAATGTATTGAAAGACATTTTTACGGCTAGTTATGGTCTATAATAAATGTATTGAAATACATTTTTATGGCTATTTATGACTGTAATAAATGAGCTGTATCCAGTTGACCCTGCGTGGTATTGTAGAATCTATAAATAGGAAGAACCCATTTTGTATAAGGGCTGCTGAAGTTAGAAAATAATTGAAGAAATCAGCGAGAAGTATGATAGTAGAGTTAGAGAAGGCTGTTGAGTAGTGGAACCCATTTTATAGAAGTGTTGCCGAGTAGGAGTCAATCTGCACCTGAGTGCGCAGATAGTAGATAGAAGAGTCGATCCAAGTTGTGTGCGGATCAGTAGGGGTAGATAGAAGAAAATCATAACAAATTAGAGAGCATGAGAACGAGAAAGATTCCGAGCTAAAAATACATATCTCAAACAATCTATAGTCAAGTCACAGACTGAAAGGTGCCATATATTTCTCATGCCAGATGAAGAGCACCTTTGTGGTTTTTCCCGGTTGGGTTTCCATGTTACATATTGTGTCGAATGAATGTGCTTATTGAATGTTTGTTGATGTATATGTAACTTCGAAATGTATTCACTTGTATTTCTTATGTATTGTAACCCAATTTTTATTTCAGGATGTATTTGTATTGTACTTGAGTCATGTCATGCCCCGATGTTCCTATCGGGAGTTTCTATAATGTAAACAAGTCATGTCAAGTCAAGGTGGGTAACCCTCCTATTGTCTAAGGGTTAAATTCCTCGCTGTTCTGGGGCACTAGAGTTATTAGACTCTCCTAGAGAGGTCATCCCTAGTAGGGTTTAGTCATGTTGGGAATTAGTATGAATAGAGAGCTAGCCTCTCTATTTAACACACACTCACTCACACTCAGTGCACATAGATGAGGAAGAGAAAGACACTAGGGAAAGGAAGAAAGAGGTTACTGTTGTTGGGAGATCATCTTACTGTTTTTGGTTTTACTTTTGGTGATGATTCTATCTCTAAGGAAGTTGTGGGGTTTTCTCCATTTATGGTTTCTTCGAGGAAAAACACTATGTTCGTTGTCTCTTGTGTTTGATTGTTGTACTTGTTGTTCTCTCAGTTAAAGATCCTAACATAATTCTATCTTGAATGATAAAAAATAACATGGTATCAAAGCTAACCTGAGAATAAGACACTGTGCAACTGCAGGAACTAGGGATTCCTACTTTGTGTATCTCTCTCCATATATTTTCAGCAAAATAAGTTTGGAATAACTCTCCTCTCTAGGGCGCATCTTTCTGTCGAAGCAAAATCCAATTCTGAGGTTTTTCAGTTTTGGACCCGACACTTATGCCAGAAATTAGGGCTTTCCACAGAAGTGGAATTTTTCAGTAAGCCTAGGCCTGGATTGATATCCTCCCCAAAATCAAAGTTAGGGATCAAATTCAAAGCATTTGGTTGGATAGAACTCCAGAAAAGCAAAACCCTAATATGCTCCTAAACCAACACTGCAGGATTTCAACTCCAAATCCAACATCTTGACCTGGTAAGATCTAAATATTTTGTATTTCCATTTGAGGTTCTCAGTTAAGATGTCTCATCATACCAATATTGATGAAAAGCTTGAGGGAGCTGATAACTTTCAAGCTTGGAAGTATAGGATCTCACTGGTCCTGGAAGAAAATGAGTTTGACTCCTATATCAATGAGGAGGTTCCAGTTCCAGAGGGAGATGAGGCTAAGGCCTTACATAATAATAAGTTGGTTATGGAAAAGAGGATCATTGCTGATTCAATCAAGGATCACATCATACCACAGGTGTTCTCCCTAAAGACACCTAAGGCTATGTTTGATGCCCTAACCAAATTGTTTGAAGGGAAGAACATAAATCGGAAGATGACTCTGAGAAACCAACTGAAGAATGTAAAGATCCAGAATGATGAGACCATCCAATCTTACTTTACAAGGGTCTCTTAGATCAAGGAACAACTGGAAGCAGTAGATGAAGAAGTGGAAAATGTAGAGATTGTAATGACCACCTTGAATGGTCTCCCTAGATCATGGGACTCCTTTATTCAAGGGATATGTGCTAGAAAGAAGTTAGTCAAGTTTAGGAGACTATGGGAAGAATGCTCTCAAGAAGAATCTCGGATAATAGCTCGAGAATAAAGATGGGAAGTGAAGATCAAGCTCTCATAGTACACTCCAAGAAAACCAAAAGAGGTTCTCATCACTCCACAGGTAAGCATTTCTCTAAAAATAAATCTAGAAAATACATGTCTAGAATCAGATGTTATACATGTGATGAAGTAGGACACTTTGCAAAAGACTGTCCTAAAAGACAAAATAAGAAAAAGGGAAACAAGAGAAGACATCATGCTCATGCTACAGAGGATGATGAACCATCCAAGAAGAGAACTAGATATGAAAGTGAAGACTCTTCAAGTGATGAAGAATATGTCTTAATTTATTCTCTCACGGGAAACATCACACATGGAAGAAATGATTGGATTATACATAGTGGGGATTCCAAACATATGACAGGATTCAAAGAGTCCTTTGTAAAAATTTCAGAACATGAATAACCTCACAAGGTGAAGCTTAGAGATGACTACCAATATCCAATAAAAGGTAGTGGGGAATCCTCCTATAAACTGGACTCTAGAAAGTCTATGAAGACGCAATATGTATTGTTTGTACCAAGTCTCAAGAAGAAACTTCTCTCCATATCTACATTAGATTCAAAAGGAATGAGGGTTGCATTTATAGATGGTCAAGTCATCATGTGGCCAAAAGGAAAGACTATCGATTCTGCGGTAGTGATTGGAGAACAAGAAGGAGGATTGTACAAATTAAAGGGCCATCCAAAAGAAGCCTTGGTCCATGATACAGTAGAACCAAATGATATTTGGCATAGAAGGCTTGCACATGTGCATTACAGAGCACTACCACTAGCAAGCAAATTTGTTGAAGGTCTTCCAGAAATTCAAGCAAAACATGATGGGGTCTGCAAAGGATGTGTGAAAGGAAAGAATACAAAGAAAACATTTCCAAGTAGTGAAAGAAAAGCAAAAGGAATCTTGGAAATCATCCACTCTGATGTATGTGGTCCTATGTCATCAAGCTCACTAAGCGGGTATGTATATTATTTTTCTTTTATTGATGATTTTTCTAGGAAGACATGGATTTACTTCATGAAGAACAAAGATGAAGTATTTAGCAAGTTCAAGGAATTCAAAGCCTTGATTGAGAATCACACTGAAAATAACATCAAGACGTTTCGATCAGATAATGGTGGAGAATTCACTTCAAATGAATTCAAAGATCTATGTAAAGACTCAGGGATTAAGAGGGAGTTGTCCACTCCTTATAATCCACAACAAAATGGGACTACGGAAAGGAAGAACAAAACTATCATGGAAGTTGCAAGGGCTATGCTTCATGATCAAGATCTTCCTATGCATATTTGGGCAGAAGCTTCCTGAACAATGGTGTATGTACAAAACTCTACTCCACACAGAGTATTCGAGAACAAGACTCTTGAAGAAGTATTCTCCGGCAAGAAACCATAAGTTAGCCACCTTAGAATATTTGATTGTCCAGTGTACATACACATTACAAAAGAGAAGAGGACTAAATTAGATCCTTTAGGAAAGAAGGGTATATTTGTGGGATACTCTAAAAGCTCAAAGGCTTACAAAATATACTTCCTAGGATTCAAGAAGATTGACATCAACAGGGATGTGACATTTGATGAAGATCCAGCTTACAACAAATCCAGAAAGATACCTACTGAAGTTCCTGAAGAATCAGAAGCACCTAGAATTCATGACACAACCATGAATGAAGAAATTCAAGAAGAAGATCGAGAATTCAAAGAACCACAAAGACTTGTAGATCCACCTCCAGAGAAGAATTCTCATAAGAGGAAACTTGCTTGGGTATGAGAAGTTATCCAAGGTGCAGAAAAATATGGGGCTCCAGAAGAGAATCATAGAGAAAGAAAGAGGACCATATCCTGCTCCGGGTATGTAGCATTACTATGTAATTTCATCGATAAAGAACCTTCCAATTATGAAGAAGCGACAGAATGGAAAGAATGGAAGGATGCTATGATCAAAGAGTATCAATTGATCATGAATAATGGTGTTTGGGATATTGTCTTAAGACTAGAAGGGAAGTGTTAGGTCATGATTTTGTCTTAGTTTTATTCTTTTATTTATGTTTTTTGAACCTTGCTAGTATTTTTTGTTTCTAGGAAATTTTGTTTATAAAGATAATTTTGAGTTCAAACTTTTAATTTTCATGATTTTGATTTTTTAAGCCTGTTTTTATAAATTTTGATTTGATTTCATTATTGAAGGGTTTTACAAGGCATATATGGATTAAATAAGTTTTATAAATGACACTAAGGTCGAGATTGAACACATAAACCAAGTTTTAATCTTTATTAGTGGCCTAATAATGTGAAATTATTTGATTGGACTTTCTTGTAGCGCAAGAGAAAAATTGATACACTAGAGCACTACAAGAAAAGCGTGAATGCTAAAATCATCATTTTTCAGTCCGATTTTTTTGGGTGTCTTACTCCTGAGGTGTTAATCATATCATTTGATGCATTTGATACGTGTCCTGCATAGTTTGATCATTGAAACAGGTGGATGATCATCAGAAGAGGTAGATCGTGGCGATTGCATGCAGAGCGGGATAAATGATGACAGCGAGTAGAATGATACAGAGTTTTTTGGGAGTATGTTCCTTATCTGAAGGACACGAAGGATATTGAAAGTTGTGGTGAGAAGACACTATTGAGAAATCGGGATTTTTCAACTGAATGAGGAATTAGGGATTTTCAGCAGTGACTGTTTGAAGTGGTCTAGACAGTTAGAGACAGGTGGAACATGAAATTCGACACTTAACCATTGAAATGATTGCATTCCAGCACTCGTATTGGTCTTCTAAACAGGTAGACTGCGTGTCATTGCTAGGGTTTTCTTAATTTGGGGATTTTCTAATGAAATCCTTAATGATAAAATTCGAAGGAGGAATATGAGTTTTTCACCTAATACACTGTGAATGATGAATTATTAACAAATATATTCAAAGTATTCATCATTTAAAACAGTAAAATTCAAAGCAGAACTTGTTGGAATTCCCTGAACTCTGTGATTGGTTCAGACTGTTGTGATTTGGCACAAAAGATCTCTGAACTGTGTGTTAGGTCATACTGTTATGATTTGAAGATAGTTAGATTGTGGGATATCGATTGGTGCTGTTAAACCATAGTAAAGATGAAGAAAAGTGGAAAAAGAAATAGAGCAGAGCCCACTGACCTAAGCTGGGTAGACAATTTTCCAGAATGTGTAGAGTTATTTTCAAATGCAGGATGGTTAACATTTTTCAAAAAGATTGATGGATATCATGCAGAGGTGTCTCATAAGTTTGCTCAGTGCGTTGATAAAGACATTGTGTCTTTTGATACTTTACAATTCAAAATAACTAAGGAGTTGATATATGAGGCAACATGCATCTTGAAAGAGGGAGAATTATGGTTTAAGAAGGTTCCATTCACCTTCAATGCACAAAAGTACTTACTTCCTGGTGTAATTGCAGATTGGGGTAAAGGTGTACCAATTCATAACTTCAAACCTGAATGGATTGATCCCATTAAAGTCTTACAGAGTTATATTACCTGTGAGAGTAGATATGCTTTTATTTTCAAATACCACTTTAGATTTCTTCAACATCTTAGTAATGAGCACAATATGAACTTACCCTTATTCTTTCTGAAGAGTTTGGAAAAGATTTCATGCAGAGTTAAGGAGCACCAAAATCATACAAGGAAGTCTATTTTCCATCATGGACTCATTAAACTTATCATAAACACTGTTTTGTAGAATAGGGGAAAGACTTGGGAGTATTTCATTTTCTGGTCATTTTTCAAAATGATCAAGAAGGACAGTCTCATAGAAGACAAGCTAATAAAGGGAAGACTTTGATTAGAAAGCTCAGGAAAAAGGTAAAGGTCAAAGATGAAGACAGGGTTAAATTAGAGGAAGTTTCAGACCATGCAAATGAAGACTTTGAATCTAAAAAACACCTTAATGACAATGAGAGTAAGAATTTACAGTCAGATATTAAGGAAGCCGAGCCTGTTGAAAATTTTGTACCTGCAAAGACAATTTCAGATGAAAAAGAGGATATTGAAGTACAAAGACAAAGTCCTATCACAGTTCTATCAGAAGATGATAAATACCTATTTGATGATGATAAAGTCCCTGTCACTGATGCAAATAGGGTTTGTATTGAGCAGGAATTTCACAGCCATGGTGATGAGGTAGCACTGTCAAAAAGAAAGAAAATAAAAGTTGTTGAGTTTGCCTCAGTTACTCATCAGGGTAAGACTATCAAAATGTTGGGGGAGATTGCTCCTGTTTGGAGACCTAAAACTAGACCTAGAAATAAACTCACACTAAATATGAAGAAGTTGTTGAATCCTAAATTGAACAAAGAAAGAGTGACAATGATAAATGATTCTTCATCAGAGGAAAAATTGAATGATGATAAATATGACAGTAAGGGTAAAAGGCCAATTGAATAAAAAAGAGTCTATCCTGACTGATACTAAAATATCTGATATATTTCTGGAGGTATGAAGTCAAATGTTGCAGGAATAGCAAGAAGGTGAAATAAAGAGTTCTTACTCAGAGAAGAAAGTGATGGTTGAGGAAAACGATCCAAGTAAAACTGAGAGTGAAGAACACCTAGGATTTCTTGGAACACCTACAAAATTGTTGCAAAAAGATGAAGAAATTTATAAGAGATTGAATATTCCATGGCTTCCAAATGAGATGCAAACCATAGCAGGAAATAAAACCTTTGATTCAGAAAAAGAGAATTTACAAAGAAGTGTAAAATAATATAAGTATCAGATTGAGTACATGCAGGAGACTAATGATGGTTTAGTCATGGAAAACAGAAGGCTCATAGAGGATTTGGAGGAGGTGAACAACCATTATTAGGAGCTGATCTCAGTTTCAAGGGAAGCATTGAAAAGGAAAAGGAAAACAGAAGGTCAATACACAATGTTGAAGCAAACCATCCAAGACCTGCAACAGCATAATGAAGAGCTAACGAGGAAGATTGCTGATATGGAGGAAGATCAATTGAATGCAAGAATAAAAGCTCAATTCTTAGAAGGGATTGCCTTATTAGCTGAAGCAACTAAGGATCTGTAAAGTTTGTTAAGATAATCAGTCATTAGTTAGGTTTGAAAGTTACTTTAATTTTGTAAATATTATTTAGATGAAACTTTTCGATGGGGTAGACTAAAAAATAGTTAGGGTTCAGTTACTTAACCAATTTTGGAGAATAGTATTAATGTAAGTCTCAAAGAAGACAAATGGTTTGATTTTTTGGCTGGCAAGAGGAGGTCATCAGACTTGTTTATGAGCTAAGTAAAGAATCTTATGTGTATTTGAAAGACTGAATATGAAATATATGCTCTATATTCCCTTAAGTTTATTCTCTAGCTTCATTTATAACTTGTTTTAGTTACTCAACTGGTAATTTCATTGCTTGTTTAAAGTGTTTTTTACTTGGAATGCTTGCCATTTGTGGGTGAATCTCAGTGTTATTTTCTGTTGGATTATGGTTATTATGTTATGCATCTCAACCTTTCTATGATTATGATTTAGTGTTTATTTGGATTTATGAATGTATGCCCTCTTGTCATCAAACTTAACCAAAAAACCTTGAAAAACCCTAAAAACCCTATTTTGTTTTATTGAGATTATTTAGATTGTGTTGGCTTGTTTTCTTGTAGTCTGGGAACGATTTATGGCACTATTATCTTTGGCGTCGTTGCCATAGAAAGAAGTTGAAAACATATTTTTCCTTGGGATACTTATCATTTCACTGGTTTTAAGAGGTGAACTTAAACCAACAAATCTGAAAAACTACTTTTCACCAGTTTGTCACAGTGGCTACTAAGGGAATTGGAACAAGAAACAAACCTATTTCACCTTTGTAGTTGGGTGTTTCAGATCCAGAACAGATACTGAAAACAACTAGGAAGATTAGAATGTCTCTGTCAGCACCAGACCTATGTAACCCTGATCAGTTGGATAGTTCATCACCTTTATCTATTTTGAAAAAAGAAGAAGAAACTTCACCTTGGTTGAAGCCTATAATTCATGTCAGTAACTTTCAAGTTTTCACTGATCCTAAATCCTTCAAAAAGGTAAAAACAATATCTCATAGTAAAATTCCTTTATTTCATCTGAAATTTGGCAAAACCCCATTTCAGCCAGGTTCCAGTCAAATCTCTCCATCACTAAAGTCAGTCAACCTTAAAATGGCAGCCCAAAATCAACCAATAGATATGATGGACCGAATTGTTGTAGCTAAGTATGCACCCTTAGTTTTGCCTCAACCTTTGAATGCACTTCCTGGAGGTGATTATCAGAAATACCTGCTTAGGTTTAATGGACAGGGTGAAACTACAGCTGAGGAACACTGGGAATCCTTTGTCAGTTATGCTGATAACCAAAATATTAAATCTAAGGATGTATGGATGAGGATGTTTTTGCAGAGCCTTGATGGAGATGTTAGAAAATGGTTTAGGGAGTTGCCTGCAAATTCTATCACCATTATAGAAGATCTTCAGGATCTCTTCATGAGACAATGGGGTGACACCAAAGATCATACTTATTATATAACTGAGTTTGGAGCCCTTAGGAGAAAGAAGGATGAAACCATTGAAAATTTTTCGAATAGATTCAATAAAATGTATGGCAAAGATCCTGCAGAGATAAAACCTTCATAAACATCTACAAAACTCACATACGCAAATGCTTTTGACCATGAATTTTCCATACTACTAAGAGAAAGAAGACATGTTTCTTTACTGAACATGCATGATGCAACATTAGAGGTGGATTCTAATATATTGGCTTCCAATAGATTGAAGAAGGAAACAACTCAATAGATATATGATAGGAAAGGTAAGAAGGAAGCAGCTCAAGGGGTTTCAACATCCCATTCTACAGAAGGAAAAATTGATGAGATGGCCAAGCTATTTTAAGATCTTGACTGAAAAATTAAACAAGTTAGAACTAGAAAGGAATTCAAACAAACCTGTCCAAGAAGGTGAAAGAAACCCTAACAATAAAAACCAATTCAGAAGACATTTTTCTCCTCACTTCATAACTAGAGAACGAAGAAACAATGATATACAACGAGAAAGGAGAGAGAATGAGGATCAAAGAGTACCACCCCCTCTTTAGAATAATGTTGTTGATGAAGAATAAATTGAAGAAGAAGTATTATTTGAAGAAACAGATCAAGATATAAACTATTTTGGAGAATAGTTGGCTAAGGGTTTTGTCACTGAAGAAGAATTTTTAAATGCAGAATACTATGATGCTGATATGTTTGAAATAGAAGATGACTTAAATCTGAAAATGACTGCTGTAACTACTGATGTTTATCAGAGTGAACCAAAGAAAACTTTGAATTTGAGGTCAGGCCCAAAACAAGTAGTACAAAACCCAAAGAAGAAGGTGGTTGTACCTACTAAACAACAATCTAATCCTGTGTCAGAGAAAAAAAAAATTCAGGATGAGTAAAAGAAGAATATGGATGTTGAAGAGGTAAATAAAGCGGTGCAAAATTTTAATCTGGAAAATGAATTAGGCAAAATAAAAATTCCTATGCCTTTTACTGAATTAATGAAAAATCCTTCTTACGAAGAATCAGTTCTTAAAATGATTGGTTCAATAAACAGTTAAGATCTTTCTGATACAGTGAATCTACAAGAAGAAAATCCTAAAATATTTATTGGATCAGCTTTGGCTGAAAAAACTGAGAATGAAGCAGGTGCTTCACCTCCATTTTACATTACACTGACTATCCATGAACAAATGATACATAACTGTCTTTTAGATTCAGGAGCATCACATAACCTAATTCCAAAGGCTGTCATGGAGGCTTTAGGTTTGAGTATAACAAAACCCTACCATGATATATATGCTTTTGATTCATGAGTTGTAAATTGTTTGGGTGTGATTAAAGATATGGTTGTCATTTTGGCTCAATTACCAATGAAAAGTGTGATTATGGATGTGGTAGTAGTAGATATTACACCTAAATTTGGGTTACTTCTCTCTAGGTCTTGGGCAAAGAAAGTTGGTGGAACTTTACAAATGGATTTAACATATGCTACTATTCCTGTGTTTGGAGGAGAAAACAGAAGGCTGTATAGAGAGCTTCAATTTTCCTATATTGTGACAGATGACAAGAACCCAACAAACCATCCTCTGTATGCTGTTGATAAAGATTTGGGTACTTGCATGTTACATTTTAGCGATGATGATAATACTGCTAGTTTGTTACAGGTTGAAAAGGAACAGGCAGTTAAATGCAGTAAGGAACAAGAGGATGAGCTTTGGCAATTATACTTTAATCGATCATCTTGTAAAGAAGGTGCTAGAGCAGGGGTTCTTCTCATATCTCCCGGTGGTGAAATAGTAAAGATGATGTATAGATTAGAATTTATTACTACAAATAATACTGCTGAATATGAAGCTTTGCTGTTAGGTTTGAAGGCTGCTAAATATTTAGGCATTCAACAGATTTTTGCATATGGCGACTCCGAGTTGGTTGTTCAGAAGGTGAGGAACAACTATCAAGTGAAACAAGATTTGCTGAAAGTATACCAAAATGAGGTATGGGATATGATTGACAATTATTTTGTAGCTTTTAACATTACCTATATTCCAAGGGATCATAATTAGACTGCTGATTCATTGGCCTTAGCAGCCACACATTTTAGAATTCCCAAAACCACACAGTTGAAGTATCCTATTGAGGTTAGGTATAGACCCTATGTGCCTGATAATGTAAAGTAGTGGAGAGTTTTTGAAGATGACATTGAAATTAAAAGATTTTTGGAGCTTACACATGAGTTTTCTAATTCCCTGATTGATCAAGAAAAAGATGATGATGATGATGAAGATGTTGAAGAGATTGCTGAAATGAAATTGCTGGTCACAAGATTATTGAACTAAAAGGTAATTTCATCCCAAAGGGTTTGGTACCTTTAGAAAGGATATTTTCAAAAGATGATACTCCTTTAAAACCTCTTGTATAGTCTTCAGAAGAGAATGTGGTGGATTGTAACATTGGTACTGCAGAACATCCTAGAATGGTGAAGATTTCAAAAGCACTCACAGTAGAATAGAGAAACAGGTACATTAAGTTGTTAAAGGAGCATGTTGATGTCTTTGCATGGTATTATGAAGAATTGAGAACATATGATACTGGGATTATACAACATAAAGTACCTTTAAAACCAAATGTTAAACCTTTTCGACATAAATTGAGGAGGATTAATCCAGCTTTGTTACCTATTATTGAAAAAGAATTCAAGAAGTTATTAGATGCCAAGATCATTTTTCCTCTCAGGTACTCTTCATGGGTTTTTAATCTAGTTCCTGTCAGGAAAAAGAATGGAGAAATTAGACTATGTGTTGACTTTCAAAACTTGAATAGATATTCACTAAAGGATAATTATCCTTTGCCTAAAATTGAACAAATATTGCAGAAGATTGTTGGGGCACAAAGGATTTCTATGGTTGATATCTTTTCAGGATACAATCAAATTTCTATGCATCCCAATGATAAAGAAAAAACAGCTTTTACTACTCCATGGGGAACTTTCATGTATGATAAAATGCCTTTTGGTTTAATGAATGTTGGAGCAAATTTTCAAAGAGCTATGGATATAGCCTTTGTTGGGGAAAAGGACAAGTTTGTGGTAATTTACTTAGATGATATTATTGTATTTTCACAATCAGATGATGAACATCTAAAACATTTGAAACAAACTTTCCTAAAATGCAGAAAATTTAGTTTATCCTTGAATCCAAAGAAGTCACACTTTGCTATACAGGAAGACAAATTATTAGTTCATTTAGTTTCAGCTGATGGTATGAGGATTGACCTAGAAAGGGTGAAAGCAATACTGAAGATAAGTCTGCCAAGGAGTAAAAAAGATGTCCAATCTTTCATTGGTAAAATCAACTTTCTGCGTTGGTTTATACCAAATTTTGTTGAGACTATCAAATAGATTACAACCATGCTAAAGAAGGATCAAGAATTCAAGTGGACCACTGAAGCAAAGAACTCATTTGAAAAAATTAAGATGGCTCTTATCGAAGCTCCAGTATTAGTAAGTCTAGATTTTACCAGAGAATTTCTAACCTTTTCCTTTGCATCTAAAGATACATTAGCTGCTATTCTGTTACAGAAGAATAAGGATGGTCTTGAACAGCCTATTGCCTTCTTCAGCAAAACTCTCAGATATTCTGAATTAAAATACAACATCTTAGAAAAACGAGCTTACTCTTTGGTAAAAGCTTTGAAATTTTTCAGAATCTATGTTTTGCATTCCAAAGCTATTTCATATGTGCCTAATACTGCTGTAAAAGATGTTTTGACACAGCCTAACAGTGAGGAAAAAAGAGGCAAGTGGATTACTAAAATCATGGAGTATGATGTAGATATCAGACCTACCAAACTAGTAAAGGGACAAGGTTTAGCTAAGCTATTGGATGAATCAAATTGCCAAGCTTTAGGATTGCATTTGATGGCAGAGGAGCCAACACAGGAAGAAAATCAAGCAGAGTTGGAGAAAGAGAAGATTATGGATTTCTATTCAACATCCACATGGTATGCAGACATTGTATATTTTCTGTTGTATTTGCAATGTCCTGAACACTTAGATAAAAAAGCTGCTAGGTCTTTGAAGCTAAAAACTACTAAGTACTATTTGGTAGAATGTCAGCTATTTTGGAAGGATCCAAGGGGTATTCTACTTAGATGCTTAGATAAACTTGAAATCGAAGGAGTGATTTCTGAATCTCATGAGGGTGCTTGTGGAGGTCACAAGTATTGGAAGGAAACATCCTACAAAATATTAAGAGTTGGATACTATTGGCCCTCTTTATTTTCAGATGTATATCAGCAGGTAAGAGCATGCATCCCTTGTCAGAAATTTGCTGGTAAACAAAAATTGTTATCATTACCTTTAAAACCAATTGTAGTAAGTGCCCCTTTTTAGTAGTGGGGTCTAGACTATATAGGAGAGATAAATCCATCTTCCTCAGGACAACACAAGTGGATTTTGACTGCAACATATTTATTTACCAAATGGGTGGAAGCTATCCCCACAATGAATGCCACAGATAAGGTGATTATGGAATTTATTGAAGAAAATATTCTCAGTAGGTTTGGGTGTCCTCAGAGAATAGTAACAGATAATGCAAAGGATTTTAAGTCTAAGGAAATGGGATAATTTTGTGAAAAGAATGCCATATTGTTGAAATATTCAACTCCTTACTATCCTCAAGGTAATGGTTTAGCTGATTCCTTGAATAAAAATATCATTCAGAGTATCAAAAAATTGTTGAAGCATAATAAGAGATCATGGTATTCTATGCTGAAATATGCGTTATGGGCTGATAGAATAACAACCAAACAAGCAATTGGAACTTCTCCTTTCCAATTAGTGTATGGTACAGATGCAGTTTTTCCTGTTAAGTTGGGTATCCCAGTGATGAAGTTTTTTCAGGATTGTCAGGAAGAACATAATGATATGCAGAGAAGGATTTATGCAATGACAGAGTTGCAGCAGAATAGAGAAAAAGTGGAAGAAAAGGCACAGCTATACAGATTGAAAATTAAAGAAAGATTTGATAGGAAAATCATAGATAATACTTTCTCAATAGGAGACATGGTTCTAAGATGGGATGCTAGGAAGGAGCAAAAAGGGAAACATGGAAAATTTGATAACCTCTGTTTTGGCCCTTTCCTAGTATCTAAGTTTTTGGAAAACAACACTTTTGTTCTACAGACTTTGGAAGGTGAGGAATTGTCAAGTCCAGTTAATGGATGATTCCTCAAGCATTTCTATAGTTTTTGAGGTGAATTTTAGTTTTCATTGTACATACCGGTGTGAGTAAAACACAATAAGGACTCCTTAACCCAATGGAAATTTTGCATATTAGTAGGTAGCAGTACAGAAGGCACTGGTCTACAGGTTCTTGAAGCCTCACAAGGAGGACTTCATCTCGCAGTAGGAGCCAGATGTTAGGTCATGATTTTGCCTTCCTTAGTTTTATGCTTTTATTTATGTTTTTTGAACCTTGCTAGTATTTTTTGTTTCTAGGAAATTTTGTTTATATAGATCATTTTGAGTTCAAACTTTTATTTTTCATGATTTTGATTTTTTAAGCTTGCTTTTATAAATTTTGCTTTGATTTCATTATTGAAGGGTTTTACAAGGCATATATGGATTAAATAAGTTTTATAAATGACACTAAGGTCGAGATTGAACACATAAACCAAGTTTTAATCCTTATTAGTGGCCTAATAATGTGAAATTATTTGATTGGACTTTCTTGTAGTGCAAGAGCAAAATTGATACACTAGAGCACTACAAGAAAATCATGAATGCTAAAATCATCATTTTTCAGTCTGATTTTTTTGGGTGTCTTATTCCTGAGGTGTTAATCATCTCATTTGATGCATTTGATACGTGTACTGCATAGTTTTATCATTGAAACAGGTGGATGATCATCATAAGAGGTAGATTGTGGCGATTGCATGTAGAGCAGGATAAATGATGACAACGAGTAGAATGATACAGAATTTTTCGGGAGTATGTTCCTTATCTGAAGGACACGAAGGATATTGAAAGTCGTGGTGAGAAGACACTGCTGAGAAATTGGGATTTTTCAACTGAATGAGGAATTAGGGCTTTTCAGCAGTGACTGTTTGAAGTGGTTTGGACAGTCAGAGAGAGGTGGAACATGAAATTCGACACTTAACCATTGAAATGATTGCATTCCAGCGCTCGTATTGGTAATCTAAACAGGTAGCCCGCATGTCATTGCTAGGGTTTTCTTAATTTGGGGATTTTCTGATGAAATCCTTAATGATAAAATTCGAAGGAGGAATATGAGTTTTTCACCTAATACACTGTGAATGATGAATTATTAACAAATATATTCAAAGTATTCATCATTTAAAACAGTAAAATTCAAAGAAGAACTTCTTGGAATTCCCTGAACTTTGTGATTGGGTTAGACTATTGTGATTTGGCATAAAAGATATCTGAACTGTGTGTTAGGTCAGACTGTTATGATTTGAACATAGTTAGATTGTGGGATATTGACAGGTGCTGTTAAACCATAGTAAAGATGAAGAAAAGTGGAAAAACAAATAGAGAAGAGCCCACTGACCTAAGCTGGGTAGACAATTTTCCAGAATGTGTAGAGTTATTTTCAAATGTAGGATGGTTAACATTTTTCAAAAAGATTGATGGATATCATGCAGAGGTGTCTCATAAATTTGCTCAGTGCTTTGATAAAGACATTGTGTCTTTTGATACTTTACAATTCAAAATAAATAAGGAGTTGATAGTTGAGGCAACAAGCATCTTGAACGAGGGAGAATTATGGTTTAAGAAGGTTCCATTCACCTTCAATGCACAAAAGTACTTACTTCCTGGTGTAATTGCAGATTGGGGTAAAGGTGTACCAATTCATAACTTCAAACCTAAATGGATTGAGCCCATTAAAGTCTTACAGAGTTATATTACCTGTGAGGGTAGATATGCTTTTGTTTTCAAATACCATTTTAAATTTCTTCATCATCTTAGTAATGAGTCCAAGATGAACTTACCCTTCTTATTTCTGAAAAGTTTGCAAAAGATGTCATGCAGAGTTAAGGAGCACCAAAATCATACAAGGCAGTTCATTTTCCATCATGGACTCATTAAACTTATCATAAATACTGTTTTTCAGAGTAGGGGAAATACTTGGGAGTATTTCATTTTATGGTCAGGTTTTCAAAATGATCAAGAAGGATAGTCTCACAGAAGACAAGCTGATAAAGGGCAGACTTTGATTAGAAAGCTCAGGAAAAAGGTAAAGGTCAAAGATGAAGACATGGTTAAATTAGAGGAAGTTTTAGATCATGCAAATGAAGACTTTAAATATAAACAACACCTTAATGACAATGAGAGTAAGAATTTACAGTCAGATATTAAGGAAGTCAAGCCTGTTGAAAATGTTGTACCTGCATAGACAATTTCAGATGAAAAAGAGGATATTGAAGTACAAAGACAAAGTCCTATCACAGTTCTATTAGAAGATGAGAAATGCCTATTTGATGATGATAAAGTCCCTGTCACTAATGCAACTAGGGTTTGTACTGAGCAGGAATTTCATAGCCATGGTGATGAGGTAGCACTGTAAAAAAGAAAGAAAATAAAAGTTGTTGAGTTTGCCTCAGTTACTCATCAGGGTAAGACTATCAAAATGTTGGGGGAGATTGCTCCTGTTTGGAGACCTAAAACCAGACCTAGAAATAAAATCAGACTGAATATGAAGAAGTTGTTGAAGCCTAAATTGAACAAAGAAAGCGTGACAGTGATAAATGATTCTTCATCTGAGGAAAAATTGAATGATGATAAAGATGAAAGTAAGGGTAAAAGGCCAATTGAATAAAAAAGAGAGTCTGTCCCGACTGATACTAAAATATCTAATATATTTCTTGAGGTACGAAGTCAGATGTTGCAAGAATAGCAAGAAGGTGAAATAAAGAGTTCTTACTCAAAGTAGAAGGTGATGGTTGAGGAAAAGGATCCAAGTAAATATGAGAGTGAAGAACACCTAGGATTTATTAGAACACCTACAGAATTGTTGCAAGAAGATGACAAAATTTATAAGAGAATGAAGATTCCATGGCTTCCAAATGAGATGCAAACCATAGTAGGAAATAAAACCTTTGATTCAAAAAAAGAGAATTTACAAAGAAGCGTAAAACAATATAAGTATCAGATTGAGTACATGCAGGAGACTAATGATGGTTTAGTCATGGCAAACAAAAGGCTCAGAGAGGATTTGGAGGAGGTGAACAGCCATTATCAGGAGCTAATCTCAGTTTCAAGGGAAGCTTTGAAAAGGAAAATGAAAACATAAGGTCAATTCACAATGTTGAAGCAAACCATCCAAGACCTGCAACAACATAATCAAGAGCTAACGAGGAAGATTGTAGATATGGAGGTAGATCAATTGAAGGCAAGAAGAAAAGCTCAAGCCTTAAAAGGGATTGCCTTATTAGTTGAAGTAGCTAAGGATCTATAAATTTTGTTAAGATAATAAGTTATTAGTTAGGTTTGAAAGTTACTTTATTTTTGTAAATATTATTTAGATGAAAATTTTCAATGGGGTATACTAAAAAACAGTTAAGGTTTAGTTACTTAACCAATTTTAGAGAATAGTATTAATGTAAGTCTCAAAGAAGACAAATGGTTCAATGTTTTGGCTGGCAAGAGGAGGTCATCAGACTTGTTTATGAGCTAAGTAAAGACTCTTATGTGTTTTTGAAAGACTGATTATGAAATATATGCTCTATATGCCCTTCAGTTTATTCTCTGGCTTCAATTATAACTTGTTTTAGTTACTTAGCTAGTAATTTCATTGCTTTTTTAAAGCTTTTTTACTTGGAATGCTTGCCATTTGTGGGTGAATCTCAGTGTTATTTTCTGTTGGATTATGGTTATTATGTTAAGCATCTCAGCCTTTCTATGCTTATGATTTAGTGTTTATTTGGATTTATAAATGTATGCCCTCTTGTCATCAAACTTCTCAACCAAAAAACCTTGAAAAACCCTAAAAACCCTATTTTGTTTTATTGAGATTATTGAGATTGTGTTGGCCTTTTCTCTTGTAGTTTGGGAACAATTTCTGGAACTAACAAAAAGTCAGTTGTAACTTCTAAATGGAACTACAAGATCAAGCATGATGTAGACGGTAGCATAGACAAATATAAAGAAATATTTTTTCTCGTGGTTTCTCCCAGAAAGAAGGAATAGATTATGAAGAAACCTTTGCACCTGTAGCCAGATACACTTCCATTAGATCAATACTTGCTCTGGCTACACTGATGAAATGGAAGATTCACCAAATGGATGTCAAGACTGCTTTCTTGAATGGTGTAGTCGAAGAGGAAGTGTATGTGGAGCAACCACTCGGTTTCGAGACACATGACAGGGAGTCTCATGTATGCAGATTCAAGAAATCCCTGTACGGTTTGAAACAGGAACCCAGGACATGGTACCGCAAAATTGACAACTTTCTATATAGTTTGGGCTTTACCAAGAGTAAAGCAAATTCCAACCTTTACTACAAGGTTGAATATGGAAACCCAGTGATGCTCCTATTGTATGTAGATGATTTGTTTGTGACAGGTATGGATGGGTTGATTACTGATACGAAGAGAAATCTTGCTGCCGAGTTCAAAATGAAGGACTTGGGTATGATGCATTATTTTCTAGGTATGGAGGTGTGGTGGAGTGTGGATGGAATATCCCTTGGGAAAAGGAAGTATGCAGAGATCCTAAAGAGGTTTGGGATGATGGATTGCAAGGCCATGACCACACCTATGGCATCGAACCTAAATCTATTGAGTGATGCTTCATCAGAAGCAGTTGATGCCACGATGTATCATCAGATGATTGGGTCCTTGATGTACCTGATGAACACGAGACCATATATTTGCTTTGCTGTGAACACCTTGAGCCAGTTCCTGACAGATCTGATACATGTTCACTTGATTGCTGCAAAGCATATTCTGAGGTACCTGAGGGGTACAATTGATTATCGGCTCAAGTACGAGGTTAATCAAAATATTAACCTAGAGGGTTATGTTGATTCAGATTGGGCAGGAAATTCCATCAATAGGAAGAGCACTTCAGTATGCTGTTTCAGTATGGGATCAGGTGTGATCTCTTGGTTTAGCAAGAAGCAATCATGTGTGGCACTGAGTACAGCTAAAGTAGAGTATGTCGCAGCTTGTTCAACTAGTTGTGAGGCAGTATAGATGAGGAAGCTACTGTCTGATTTATTTGATCTCCAGATGGATGCTACTTGTATACATTGTGACAACCAGAGTTGTGTGAAGTTTTCAGAGAATTCAATGTTCCATGACAAGTTGAAGCATATCGAGATCAAGTATCACTATATCAGGGATATGGTATAGAGGGGAGTAGTGAAGCTCCAGTATGTTGTGACGGATGATTAGATAGCTGATGTGTTGATGAATCCATTGGCTAGAGTGAAGTTTGAGTACTTCAGGGAGAAACTTGGTGTTCTCCAGATTGAGGTCCCTTGCAAGGGGAAGTGATGAGTCCGTGAGCCATTCTGACGAGTAGGTCAGATGTAAGGGCTGAGCCATTCTATCATGGTGAGAGGATTGGTTCATTCCATGTCAGATATGAGTGCTAAGACATTCTGATATGACTGTAGGATTGGTTCCTACATGATTAGATATAAGATCTACTGCCATTCTTGGAATGAAGCTACCTCGTGAGTTACCAGGAATAATTGGTCTAGGACTGAGGGCCTTTCTGAGACGATTGTAAGATGTAGTCTTACATGATCAGATGTGAGCACATGGCCATTCTAATGTGATTGAGGGATGTGTTCCCAGTTGATCAGATATAAGGGTTGTTTCCATTCTGTCATGGTGAGAGGATTGCTTCCTTCCATGTCAGATGTGAGTGCTGGCCATTCTAATGTAGGATTAGTTCCTACATAGATGTAAGGGCTACCTCCTTTCTGACGAGTAGGTCAGATGTGAGTACTGGCCATTCTGACGAGTAGGTTAGATGTAAGGGCTATTGCCATTCTCTGAATGGAGGCACCTGGTCAGTTACCAAGAACCGTCAGTGTAGGACTGAGCACCTTTTTGACGAGTAGGTCAGATGTAAGTGCTATGCCTTTTTGATGAGTAGGTCAGATGTGAGTGCTGGCCATTCTAACAAGTAGGTAAGATATAAGGGATACTAAATACCTACAAGGAGTTAGGCCTACAACCAGCATGAAAAAGGGATGTCTCTGTAGAAATTCCTGTGACGAGAAGAATCATGAGATAGCACATATGATGATGACCTAGTGATGATCCAGATCAAGCTATGATTCAGATCCAGTTATGATGTCTCCGAGATGATCCAGATCGAGTGATGATCCAGATCTAGTGATGATCTAGAACTAGCAATGATGATCCATATCCAGTGATGATCCATATATAGTGATGATGATCCAGATCGAGTGATGATCCAGATCCAGTGATGATGAGCCCGTGATGATTCAGATCAAGTGATGATGATCCAGGTTGAGTGATGATCCAAATCCAGTGATGACTTGAAGATGGAGATGAATTAGAGATGAAGAATACAAGAACTTGATGATGACCCAGATGATATAGAGAAGAAGACTTGTGCTAAAAATTGTGTCGAGAGAATACCTTCCTAGTTAAGAGGGAGTGTTCATGTATAAGTAACTTCAGAATGTATTCACTTGTATTTCTTATGTATTGTAACACGATGTTTATTTCGGGATGTATTTTTAATGTACTTGAGTCATGTCATGCCCCGATGTTCCTATCGGGAGTTTCTATAATGTAAACAATTCATGTCAAGTCAAGGTGGGTAACCCTCCTATTGTCTAAGGGTTAAAGTCCTTACAGTTCCGGGGCACTAGGGTTATTAGACTCTCCTAGAGAGGTCAGCCCTAGTAGGGTTTAGTCATGTTGGGAATTAGTATAAATAGAGAGCTAGCCTCTCTATTTAACACACACTCGCTCACACTCAGTTGTAGTGCATAGCTGAGGAAGAGAAAGACACTGGGGAAAGGAAGAAAGAGGTTACTGCTGTCGGGAGATCATCTTACTATTTTGGGGTTTTACTTTTGGTGCTGATTCTATCTCTAAGGAAGTTGCAGGGTTTTATCCATTTATGGTTTCCCCGAGGAAAAACACTGTGTTCATTGTCTCTTGTGTTTGATTGTTGTACTTGTTGTTCTCTCAGTTAAAGATCCTAACNACTTCGTATTGTTTATGTTTATTTCTTAAGTGAATGTCGCAATATTGATAAGATAATTTTAATGAATGAATGAATGACTAAAGCATCGTCGAATAATTGTGTATTATTTCATGCTCATTTACTATTAAGTTGCAATACATTCATGCCACTATCACTTATTGTTAAGGAATAATTTGCGTCACACAAATGCGTTGTTGTCGCAAACTAAGGCGGATAGAATGCACAGTAACATTGATAGTATTTTATATATTTTCAAGTTATTTTGCTGATAAGTTGTCAAGGGAAAGGATGTGTCGCACGTCAGTTGTGTCGCACTATTGTGCCACTGTCAATTTAGTAAAGGGACTCCAACCTTTCGACTCTATCGAGCTCCTTGGTTGTGTGCCAGGGGACTGTAATCCCTTGCCGACTATGGAAACATGGTTATAGAAGTTACACATTAAGATATCTCAGGTGATACTGTGCCTACATCGCAGGTGTTTCCAACTGAGCTTGCTCTGTCGGGCCACTATATTTGGGTGTTTTGTTGGTTTTGTGGGTCTGTTGAACTTGGGTCGTGAGAGTGAGGAAAAGTAGCCAACAATTATATAAATGTGTAATGATTGAATAACAAAATAAATTATGTGATTTTTATTATTACCTATTTTGAATGCAAGCTAAATTGATTAGTTTAAATTGTTTGCTCCTATGAGATAGGACATAGATTTTACTTATTTGGGATATTAATTAAATAGTTAAATATTCACGATAATAGTTTAATATTAGTGCTTTTGTAGCTTACCTTTCTTGTATATATTGAATCACATTGTGACTATAGATTGCATATTATTTATAATTAAAATTGCATTTAGATTAGAAGAACTTAAATGAAGTCTCCTTTCGATGGGTAATTTCACTTAACAACTAATAGATCCATAAAACCCGTAATATTTTTTCATTCCAAACAACTAGGAGTTAATCAAATACTCCCAGCTCAGGCTATTTCTTCCTATTGGCAACAAATTGTTGGTGAAACCTCTTATCCTAAACTATAGAATAGAGAAAAAGAAAATAAGAGAACAATATTCCAAGAAGAAAGGTAGTGTCTAAAGACACTGTAGAAGCACTTATGCACAACCCATCATGATAGGAACATCAAGATGCATAATTAGCATGATAAAATATATCAAAGAGATATGTTAGGAAACCCATAGGATCACCTATTTATAGTTTCTGGATCTAACCAACTTCCTCAAAGTGGGGAAGATCTGGTCCACAAATAGGGGTATTTGGTCCAAATCATTTCCGTAGAATTATAAACATCTAAAAGTTTAGTCGTTTGTTGTAGTCATGCCTACCACAATCGTTCCAACCATTCAGTCATTTGTCCAACTGACTGTTCAGTCGATCTATCAACTCTAGTCGTCTGCTCTGCTGGTCACTTATCATTTAACAAATTATTTTCTCAGAAGATCCAGAGGTGTGATGAACCATTAAGATTGTATATTCCAACACCCCCCCATCATCATAATGCTCTGAAGATTCAAGAGGTGAAATTACTTTCTCTAAACACCCCCCCATAATAGCATCTTCCTAAATCCTAAGCATAGCTTGACGTTTCACAAACTTAGCTTCTAGTAAAGGCTTCATAAATATATTAGCGACCTACTCATCTATCCTTCAATAAATAAGTGAGACAATATTCTCCTACATCGTCTCAAATAGTGAAAATGGAGTTTGACACGCTTCATATTTTTATGAGCAATAATATTATTAGCAACCTAAATAGAACCCTAATTATCGTAGTAGATAATAGTAGATTCCCAAATAGGAAATCCAAGCTTGTCAACTAGCTGATGGATACAAAATAATTCTATACTTGCATTAACAACACCACAATAATCGACTTTTGTAGTCAAAAGAGAGACTACATTATGTTTCTTACATGAATAGACCAGAGTTTTAAAACTAAGACAAAACACATAGTCAAAAGTAGACTTCCAGTCATCAATGTTACCTCCCTAGTAGGAATCAATGCAGCCAATGAGTGGTTATGTACTGTGACAATACTTGATATCATATTGATAAGTAACCTTTATATAGCGAGCAATTATCTTTTCTATACCTCCAGTGTCTTTCTCGAGGATCCTTCATGAACTTGGAAACCACACTAACTACAAAGGAAATATTTGGTCGACTGTGTGTCAAATAAATCAATATACCAACCGACTATCGATAAAGAGTGGCGTTGAATCATGGAGAGTCACAGTATTTCGACAACTTCACTCTTGAATGATAAGGTGTAGTACATGAATTGAAGTCATCTAGCTTGAATTGTTTCAAAAGATTCAAGGTATATTTGGGTTGAGAAAGAAATATATTGTCATTCATTTGTAAAAATTGAATTCCAAGAAAGAAATGTAAATGACCAAGGTCAGACATTTCAAAGGTATCAACAAGTTGTTTCTTCAAACCCAAAGTAAGATTCACACTATTTCCAGTTATGACTAAATCATCATCATATAATGCCAAAATTAAAGTATCGCCATGAACATGTAATACATAAATGTTGTGATCATATTCACAACTATTGACAAAGAAATGATTAATATTCTCATACCAAGCACAAGGTGCCTATTTTAAATTGTACAACTTATTGAGTCAACAAACAAGACCAAAATCTGTCACAAAACCAAGAGCTTTCTCCATATATATTTCTTCAATTAGATCCCCATGAAGAAAGGCACTTTTAACATCCATATGATGAAGATCCCAACCAAAACAAGCAATAAGGTAAAGGATTAGTCGAACATAATTCATCTTTATGATAGGGGCAAAGGTTTCAGTATAGTCGATGCATTCTTGCTTAGAGAAGCCCTTGGAAACCAAACGATCCTTGTGGCATTCAACAACACCATTAGAGGTAAACTTGGTCTTATAGACCTATTGACACTTCAAAACATTCTTTCCTTACGGTTGAGGAACAAGTTCCCACGTGTGATTCTTCTTCAAGGAATCAATTTCATCAAACAATATTATCCCATTCTGGCATGCTCGGAGCATCAACATATGTATCAGGATCATTAGTTCCAACTACATGTGCCATTAAGGAAACACTGCCAAATTGTTTCTAAATGCAATTCTATTGGTCAATTCTCGGATTTCCAGAATTTGTTCTAGTAGATTCAATTGTATTAATAACTCGGAGAGGTAAGTAAGTCATCAGTGACTCGGGTCGATGATCATCAGTTATTTGAGTAGAGGAACTCAGACTGCAGACTTCAATAGTCATAGTACAACGATTACCAGTTGATTCATGAGTACAATCCATCGATCCAATCGACCAATACCCATCAACGACATCAAATGGATCATTGTTCAAAGGATGTTACAGAGAGAAATTCCTATGGCTTGGGGTACCACAACAGACAGCTAGACTCCAGAAATCAATCTTTCCCAATATGCAATAGAAATAAAAACATCTAACACTAAAGGATCGAACCTCGTACCTTATTCCAGACGGTTGAAGTAGATCCCTGTTGAGCTTTCCAATCTTCAGCTTGAATTGTTATAGCACATCCTCAACAACAAGTAAACAATACAAGCATACTATATTTCATGGTGTTAGATCTATTCTAGCATATATAATCAATAATGTATAAGCATTTGACATATTCCAATGGATACAACATTCATTCAAATACACATTACTGGACAGGAAAAGATATTTCTATTAATATGAATCAGATATTACAAGTGACAACCTCTGATGGCACGTCTGCGAGCCGGAGAAACTGAATCCCCCACTTGGGCCTCCACCACCTCAATCCTCCATCACTTCGATAGAAAGCTTACTAGCAAAAGGAAAGCTTGGGAAGAACACAACAGTGCTCCAAGGGACAAAGGGTTGCAGACTCAAGCATAAGTTCTGGCAACAATGGACTATAGTTTCGATGCTCTCAATTCTCTCTTATGTCTCCCCCTCTTTCAATGTACCAAGGGGTTCCATATATAGCTTTTCAAAGTGATACTGAAAGGTCGAATCCGTGCGATCTCAAGGCATATGGAAGGCCAAGAGTCATATGAGTCGGATCCAAGTCAAGGAACGCTCCAAAAGGTTTTGGATTATGTACACATCCCGATGTACGTGACTATAGATGGAATATCTGCGTATGTACGCGGTTATCGGGAAAAATTCCGCGTATATAATTTTTCTAATGTTTTTATGGATGGTTGATGATACATCAAAAGACAAAAAAATGGTCCATAGGGGCTAATGAGTCTGCAGCGGGACAGGGGAAGGCCGTACAATGTGTGATTCACCTAGTGTGGTGAAATCCGCTATAACAGATGCCCCCTAATGTATGAGATCAGAGGGGTTATACGATGGCCGAAATACATTATAAGTCCATCCCAGAAGTGAAGTGATGAAGGTACCCAAATGGAAGACCAGCCACCCAATCAGCATAATACTCTAATACAACTTTGCATATAACTGCAAATACATATAACAGTCCCGGATACATAAGAGTACAATGGCCATGAATAGGCATGAAACATGATAACACATATGTGGTCATCGCCACGTACAATATACAT
>LPNX010438659.1:55867-92322 GCA_001517045.1 Pseudotsuga menziesii
ATGTATAATATGGAAGGACTCGATCATAAGGTGCACGAACCAGTAACTGTACCGAGAATGGCCGACATGCAAAGTCAAGATAACTGAGGAATGGCCGACTCAGGTTTCAACTTCCTTCAAACAAGAGCATAATGGCGTATGGTGACTGAATGAAGGAAACATAGACTCGATATACAAACTGGGACATCTCTATGATGTAGGAGGCATCAATAGAGGCTCCATAGGGACTGGAAGCTTAACCGGTCAGTGGAGATAAAACTCAGATAACGAGTATAGCTCCTAAAGTCAAACTATAACCCAACCAATGGATGTGATATACAGTGCTCTGTTCGAAGGCGACATGACTCGACAGCTGCCAAAGATAATATCTTTTCTTGTCTGGCTTTTTGGTTTTTTGATTTTTTGGTCTTTTTCAGTTATTTGAAAAGCTTGAAAAAAGAATAAACTAGCTTTATAGTTACAAACTAGGAGGAGACGAGTGTCATTTAAGACAAACAAACTAGTTCCAAGCAGTGGAACATACCTATGCTCAATGAAAGGATACATGTGTAGGATATCGACACTCGGGGGAAAATCCCCTCCCAGTAAAAAGGGAATCAAGCTGCGAAGGATATAAAGAAAGGCCCTGCATGGCTAGACATGAGACAAGCTCGGGCTATATGGCTAAAACACAATGTCAGGGAAGCCGGCATAAAGCTCAATAAGATAGGAAAATCTCATGATAATGCATCCACAACTTGATACAAGGGAGTCCGGGGGGTCATGGCCAGCATAAGAACAAGAGGAGTATGAGGCTCTTGCTAAATGTCATGACAATACTATACAATGGACTCCCACACCCTAAAGGGGGAAACATCAGCATGGGCACCAACTGCAAATAAGGTGCTAACTAGGGTACCCATGTAAGGTGAGGCTCTACCACTCATATCATGCCACTTCTATAGCAGCAAGAAGGTTCCATGACATAATAGAGTGGGTTCGTACCTAAGGATATAGTGACATGGTCATAAGGTCATGCAAAATGCAAATGGTGGTGAACGTAACCTATATGCCAGTATAGATGTAATACCTATGATAGGAACGAATGGTCTCTGGTCACAAAAGAAGCATCCAACAGACAACTTCAGACCCAAGGAAGACCCAACCACACTCACAACCCACCTAGCAACTTCCCACAACATCAGACTCACAAAAAAGGAGGATGTACACGACTGTATAAGGAACAGCTGCGTATGTACGTGACTTTTGGCCAAACATCCGCGTATGTACGCGACTGTTGTCCAAAAACCCGCGTATATAGAGAAGGCAGTGGTAAAAAGCAGGTCAAGACCAAACCAATAAAGGGGAGTGTCAAATGGACAAACATACTATGACATGCGACACAGAAACATAGAGAAACAGAGAGAAAATCAATAATATCAAGCCCATTGTACCCCCAACCCCAAATAAAAACAAGGGACATCCCCAGCGGAGTCGCCAATTCTGTTACGGAGAGAAATTCCTATGGCTTGGGGTACCACAACAGACAGCTAGACTCCAGAAATCAATCTTTCCCAATATGCAATAGAAATAAAAACATCTAACACTAAAGGATCAAACCTCGTACCTTATTCTGGACGGTTGAAGTAGATCCCCGTTGAGCTTTCCAATCTTCAGCTTGAATTGTTATAGCATGTCCTCAACAACAAGTAAACAATACAAGCATACTATATTTCATGGTGTTAGATATATTCTAGCATATATAATCAATAATGTATAAGCATTTGACATATTCCAATGGATACAACATTCATTCAAATACACATTATTGGACAGGAAAAGATATTTCTATTAATATGAATCAGAGATTACAAGTGGCAACCTCTGATGGCATGTCTACGAACCGGAGAAACTGAATCCCCCACTTGGGCCTCCACCACCTCAATCCTCCATCACTTCGATAGCAAGCTTACTAGCAAAAGGCAAGCTTGGGAAGAACACAACAGTGCTCCAAGGGACAAAGGGATGCAGACTCAAGCATAAGTTCTGGCAACAATGGACTATAGTTTCGATGCTCTCAATTCTCTCTTATGTCTCCCCCTCTTTCAATGTACCAAGGGGTTCCTTATATAGCTTTTCAAAGTGATACTGAAAGGTCAAATCTGTGCGATCTCAAGGCATATGGAAGGCCAGGAGTCATATGAGTCAGATCCAAGTCAAGGAACGCTCCAAAAGGTTTTGGATTATGTACACATCCCGATGTACGTGACTATAGAGGGAATATCCACGTATGTACGCGGTTATCGGGGAAAATGCCGCGTATATCATTTTTCTAATGTTTTTAGGGATGGTCGATGATACATCAAAAGACAAAAAATGGTCCATAGGGGCTAATGAGTCTGCAGCGGGACAGGGGAAGGCCATACAATGTGTGATTCACCTAGTGTGGTGAAATCCGCTATAACAAAGGACAAGGAGAGTAATTCAATAGATTATTACCTGTATTTGTCTCATTAAAAAATAGACTTTAAGTCAATATGATATGGTGTTTTACAGGATCAAATAGTCTATAGGATTTCAAATCATTAGAGTAACTCATTATGATGGAACCATGAATCTTATAATCCAGTTTCTTTCTACATTTATCACTATAATGTGCCCAAGCAACACATCCAAAGGTTTTGAGGTGTCTGAGACAGAGGGTTTTTAACCATTTTATTTCTTGAATGGAGTCGTTTGAATGATTTCTCGAGTTAGTATAAGGTTCAAGAGATAATTTGAGTGGTAGATGGATTCTTCACAAAATTTTGTCAGGATTTCCTTAGCCTCTAGCATGCACCTAGCCATTTCTACTAAGGTTTGATTCTTCCTCTCTATAGTTCCATTTTGATAAGGGGCGTGACGGACAAATCTCTCCCATGAATTAATTTCAATCTACAAGAGATATTATTCAAATTGTCGACTCACATATTCACCACCATTATCTGATCTCAAAAATTTAAGGGGTATACCACACTACTTCTCATCTAGTGTTCTAAATTCCTTGAATCTTTCAAATACTTGACTCTTGTTCTTCAAGAAATAAACCCACGTAAATTGAGAGAAATCATATATAAATATCAAAATATACTTTTGTTGCAGCTGCAACTGTTTTCCCAAATTTTTGAAATTTTGGACCCTCCTTTTCACGTTTAGCGTGCTTAATTTTGTTTGGATCCATGAACTCTATTTTGTTTCCCCTCTTCTTCTTTTTGGACTGTTTTGAGGACAACTGTTTTCGTGCTTTTCAGAAAAAATGCTTATGTCTGAAACTATTTGATTTTTCCTGTTTTATTGGTAGTCTCTTTCTTTGATATTAAAAATATTTTTCTTTGTTTTTTCCATTGTTCTGGAGGCGAAACAAGATTTTCGTCGCTACCTGGCCAAAGGTCTATTGGAACTTAATGTTTAATTTTAAATTTTTTGGAGGCCATTCAAACAACACTTTGGAGCCATCTTTCCTTATGGAGCCGCCATTGCGGAAGCTGGACGATGAGTGTTCTGCCGGATAGTTTGGACTTCTCTGATGATGTGTTGTTTTTGTTTTGACTTGTTTTGTATTATCAGAAGGTTTTATAACTTTGATCGGGGGTGGCAGTCTGATTTCCTTCCCCTATTGCGGCTCTCGAGTAAACTAAGTGTCTGTTTTGTAGCCACTCCACCTGCCGATGTTTTGTTTGGTTTCGTCGATATGTTTGTATTTTCCATGGAGTCTGCAGTCTTTTCATCTTCCTCCATTACAGCTGCGTACTACACTAACCTCCTGACGCAATGTCACCTCGGTCGTCGATGAGGAGTTCCCCACTCAATGCTTTAGTGTTTAGTCTTCCGGATGCCGATGGGCTTAGTGGTCCCGCGGAACTCATTTTCCATTTGAAGCCCTCCGTCGCGGATGTTCCTTAAACTATCCTCCTGATGTTTTAATGTTTCAAGCTGCTGATAAGGCTTTTCCCACCATTTTGTGAGTTTTTAACTTTCTCTGGGTGGAAGTGGTTTCGGTTTCGGGTTAAGGGACTGATGTAGAGAAGAACTCATTTAGAAAAATCAAAACAGCTGTTGCGCATGCACCCTCCCTCAAAAGTCCAGATTTTGAGAAAGACTTTATTTTGTACACTTTCACATCTGATGATTCACTAGTAGCTGTGCTTACCCAGAAGGAAGATGGGGGAGATGAGTTCCCCATATCATTTATGAGCATTGGTTTGCAAGGGGCCGAATTGAATTACCCATCTATGGATAAACAAGCTTACGCAGTGTTTAAAGTGGTAAAACAATTCATGCCATACATACTAAAGAACCAAACAAAGGTCATTGTTCCACACCCAGCTGTGAGGTCTCTTTTCATACAAAAGGAGTTAGGAGAAAGAAGAGGCAACTGGGTAATAGCTCTACAGGAGTATGATCTTGAATTCAAGCCAGCTTCTATAGTCAAAGGGAAAGGATTGTGCAGACTAATGACTGAAGGTAAAAAAAATGAAGAACATGATTGGGAAGATGAAGCTGAGTTACATCTAATGGATGTGTGCCCCCTTTTCACAGCTCCAAAATCTTGGTATCAAGACCTCATACGTTACCTTCAGATGGGAGTATTATCGGAACACTGGAACTCCAAGCAAAGAAGAGCATTATGTCTTAAATCAGCCTCCTATCAGATTGTTGAAGGAATATTATTCAGAAAGAATTATGATGGAGTTCTCCTTAGATGCTTAGAGAAAGAAGATGCGAAAAAGGTAATGATAGATTTACATGATGGGCCTGCTGGAAGACATTTCTCTGGACATACTACAACTCATAAAATTCTCAGATCCGGGTACTATTGGCCCACACTGTTCAAAGATGAGCATGCTCATGTCAGAAAGTGCAACATCTGCAAAAGGTGTGGTGGAAGACAAGTTAAAGAGGCAAGGCCTTTAAAGCCTATTATGATAATAGAACCTTTTGAGTAGTGGGGGATAGACATCATTGGAGAGATAAAGCCAAATTCTTCTTTGTAGCACAAATATATTCTAACAGCAACTGACTACTTCACTCGTTGGGTTGAAGCCATTCCATTTGCGTAAAGTAAATGAAGATGTGGTCATGGAATTCTTGCAAGATCATATTATGACCAGGTTTGGAGTTCCAATTTCTTTAGTTTTCAATAATGCTACTTATTTTTCCTCGATTAGATTAATTGCATTTTCTCATGAAAAAGGAATTAAGTTGCATTACTCTACAAATTACTATCCACAGGGAAATGGTTTGGATGAATCTACTAACAAGAAGCTGATTAGGATTTTAAAAAAGATGGTGATATAAAATCATAGGAGTTGGCACTCAGCATTACCAAATGCTCTGTGGGCTGACAGGGTCACGCCTAAGATTTCTTTAGGAGTATCCCCATATACCCTTGTTTATGGAAAAGAGGCCATTCTACCCCCCAACATCATGCTACCCTCTTCCATAATCGCCCAAGAATCCAGAGGATCAAATAGTGAAGTCTTGCAAATGAGGATACATAATCTTTTGAAGGCAAAAGAGTCTAGAGCCAAGGCTAGAGAACGTTTTAAACAACAACATGAAGTAGTAAAGAGATGGTTTGATAAACACAAAGCTGGAACAAAAGAGTTTGAGGTAGGAGACTTGGTTCTCAAATGGGACCACCCCCATGATGAAAAGGGAAAACACACAAAATTCCAACAGCTATGGGTAGGCCCCTTCCAGATTGCGGGAAAGCTTGGCCCCTCAACCTATAAATTGCAGGATCTTCAGGGGTGGGAAGAGAACTTACCAGTAAATGGTTTAGCTCTCAAACCTTATTTTTCCTGAGTTTTGTTTTGTTCTTTTCTTTTGTACATAATTATTTTGATTTGTTTTATTTATGTTTTGTTGTAGTTTAGATCTTGACTGATTTCAATAAGCAAGAGGAAAAATTTTGGTTGCATGGAGAATATCAGAGTTCTGGAGTAATTAAAGTCCTTTTAGTATAAGGCTATGTATATTTGTTTTATTTCAAATAATTTCTTCTAGTTCAACAGTTTTCTTGAATGGCTATGAACACATTGAAGTCCTACTTAATCCTTGTAAAATAAACCAGGATCAAAAGTTCTGGAATACTATTTTGAGGCTCCATCCATCTCACATTTAAAATGCCCTAGTGAGCAATAGGAAAAGACCCACGGAAAGGAAGCAAGGTAAACAGTATATTATATATAAATGATCCCATGTCAAGAATTAAATTCCAAGAGGCAGATAAGAGTCAGAAACTCCTACAGGGATGATTTTAAGGAACCATACTTATTTAAAATTGTATAAATGTTGGCGAATATTACCAATTCTTAAAACGCCAACTATAAAATGTTTGGCGATATTTTTCAAAAAATATTTTAATTTCCAAGGATATTATATCGTTTATATAATAATTTGGCGATTTTTAGGGTGAAACAATTTTACCCCATCAAAATTGGGCGAAACAGGGCTTCAAAAAATGCAAAATGGCGAATGTTTTTTGGGAGAAAAACATGGAAAAATAGCCCACTAGGCTATAATTCGCCCCTAAAATCATCCCTGATTACTCCTATAAACGTATTATGTATCGAAACAAAGTACTGAACCATATAAGTACCGAATTTCCAAATTTCTTCTCCGTCTGTGATCTAAAAGTTAAATGCATCTCTCACACAGAAGGACAATATGGATAGAAGAGCCTGAATAAAAATTTCAGAAAGAAAGGCATGCAGGAGGACTCATATGTTAAGACAAAAGTTCAAAAAAAAAGCACAAAAAAGTGCAAAATGACATGGGAATGAGGAAAAAATGAATATTTCTGTTTACCATATGTTACAATCTTGTGGCGTCGCTGGAAGCTACCCAAAGAATAGAAGTAATAAATGAAACTCATCTCCTGGACTCGAAAGAGTTATCTTGAACTGGAAGTCTTGGTTTCCTTGCTCCTAAATTGGACTATCATCAATGATTAAAAGTACATATATTTTCCTTTTGGGAAATCCATATATCTAGAAGAATTGAACATGTTGGTTCTATTGTTAAAACAGTCTGATACTTAAGAAATAAATTGTCCAAAGAACTGGGCTCACCAGGTAGTCGCCAATTGTTGTAGCTGCAACTGTTTTCACAAATTTTTGAAATTTTGGACCCTCCTCTTCACGTTTAGCGTGCCTAATTTTGTTTGGATCCATGAACTCTGTTTTGTTTCCCCTCTGTTTCTTGTTGGATTGTTTTGAGGACAACTGTTTTCGTGCTTTTCGGAAAAATTGCTTATGTCTGAAACTGTTTGATTTTGCCCGTTTGATTGGTAATCTCTTTCTTTGATATCATAAATCTTTTTCTTTGTTTTTGCCGCTGTTTTGGAGGTGAAACAAGCTTTTCGTTGCTACCCAGCCAAAGGTCTGTTGGAACTTAATGTGTAATTTTAAATTTTTCGGAGGCCATTCAAACAACGCTTCGTAGCCATCTTTCCTTATGGAGCCGCCATTGCGGAAGCTGGACGATGAGTGTTTTGCTGGATAGTTTGGACTTCTTCGATGATGTGTTGTTTTTGTTTTGACTTTTTTTGCATTATCGGAAGGTTTTATAACTTTGATCGGGGGTGGCAGTCTGATTTCCTTCGACCATTGCAGCTCTCGAGTAAACTAAGTGTCCGTTTTGTAGCCACTCCACCCGTCGATGTTTTGTTTGGTTTCGCTGATATGTTTGTATTTACTGTGGAGTCTACAGTCTTTTCATCTTCCGACATTACGACTGCGTACTACACTAACCTCCCGATGCAATGTCTCCCTGGTCACCGACGAGGAGTTCCTTGCTTGATGCTTTAGTGTTTAGTCTTCCAGACGCTGATAGGCTTAGTGGTCCCGCGGAACTCATTGTCAGTTTGAAGCCCTTCGTCGTGGATGTTCCTTAAACTATCGTCCCGATGTTTTAATGTTTCAAGATGTTGATAAGGCTTTTCCCACCATTTTGTGAGTTTTTAACTTTCTCTGGGCGGCAGTGGTTTCGGTTTCGGGCTGATGGTTGTGTAACAAAAGCGCAGTACATGGCCTCATTTTGTTGATCAATTTTATTGTTAGTATGGTGGAAAAGATGCAGTCCTAATTAATTATTAAATTTTGCAGACGGACTCAGAAAATTCCTCAGATTACTACTGCAAGGAGACACAACGAAAGGATCAAGCTGAGGAGAGTTGACCGAAGAGTAACAAGCAGAGTTTTTCTAATATCAATGTGAGCTAAGAAAGGAAAAATAAAGACAAAGGTGAATTGTTAGCAGCAGGGTCTGGGTTTTGAAAGATTCATCAGTTACTAAGTTGGTTCGGTTTTATGAAGTACTCATAAATCTTAATCCGAAATGTAACGCATTATGTGAATCATGAGCGTTCACGAGAAGACAAAATTGTGAAACTAAAAGTTTTGGGGGAGCCCAAGAGACATTTGTGGGAATCCCAACAGTTAGGGTTCTTTTTGTATAAATATAGAAGATTTAGATAAGGAAAGGGACTTTTTCCCAGTTAGATTGGAGGACATATTGTAAGAAGAACTATTTCCTTTTGCAATAGAAAATTATAGTTTGCTATTGGAGAAATCTTGGTGGAATGTTCAAATGTTATGCTATGGATTTGTTGAAGAGGAACTATTTAATTTTCAACATTTTGTCCATTAACTGTGAGATCATTCTAACTCTTTGAACCTAAGTTCTCATCTGAATGATCTCTGGTTTATTTTATGAAAATTTCCACTACGAGTGATGAATGTTGTTCATAAGCAATTGGCTATCTGGTTGTTTAAATATCTTTAAATGTTCATGTGTTTTGAAGGAAGCATCAACTATCTATGATTTCTTTTTTATGATACATACACAAAATACATTGCTCATTAATAAATAATAATCTTGCTCCCTAGGGATAGGTCAGGTAGTTAGTTTTAATTTCTTGTTGTGTGTGTGATTTAGATGCATGAGAGTCTAAGACAAGAGGTAAGAACCTGCGCATCACATTGTGAATACTCCTTCCATTCTCTATCAATATACATCTTAGATAGGCACTTGCATATCATATTTAAAGTAAATAATACAAAAATATACATGGTGGACCGGGCCGCAACCGGTAAAAACTTTTATTTTTGTTACTTGACCTACGGTAGCTGGACCGCAAACCGGATGGATTCCCTACACCAAACAGTCACGGGCTAGTTGGGAACGTTGACTGGGGAGAATCCCTTGCTGTTGTTGCCTGTGAATTTCCAGGCCTCAACAACTTCACACCCGCTAATGATGGTTTGTTCATGCAAATGATATCACTGTGAACAAGCTCCAAATGTTTCTGTGCATGCCATGATTTCCTCGAATCAAAGGGTTCCTAATGATGCTTCCCAAGCATACATCCTTTACAAAATCCATCAAGTGGATTATTATTTGAGATACCAGTAACCATATCTTGAGTTATCATCATATTCATACTTTTAAAGTTTAAATGACCAAGTCATTCATTCTAAATGCGACATATGTCGTCTATTTGAGTGATGAGTGTAGTCAGTTCAGTCATATGGGAAACTTCCGTCTTTGGGATCCAAAATCCATGAATAAACAATTGCTCCACCAAGCCTCATATCCTTTATGATAAAGCGATCCAATGAAAACTCAACAACATTCTTGGTCTTCCTCAATTGAGAAATAGACAACAAACTTGCACTCAAGATCAGTACATGATAGACATCAGATATATGACCATGTTGACATTCAACATATCCATTTCTAGTGACATTGAGAGCATAATCACCGGTGACATAAATATTATTTTTGTAGGTTGGTTTATATATTCTAGTAAATGGTCCTATCGACCACACTCTTTAATATTTTCCTTACCCTTTCTTTTCAGCAAATGAGCCTATTTTTTTCCACCAAGATTCCCCTCTTCAAACAACTTTTGTTTGTCCTTGATCAACGAATTGCATAAAGCTTCAAACATAGCATCCTTACCATATTTATTGTGTGATATCCAATTAACCCAAAAGGAGGAGCACAAGACATCATAAGGTGTCTTCAAATTCATCAAGACCAGCTCAATGAGTTTTCCAACCATCTTTGAAAAATCATTTCCACAATCACTCAATTTAGTTGTAGCTCCTTGATATACGATAAATAGTCCTCGATCCGATAAAAGGAAATAGATTCCAAAGATATCAACTCTTTCTCTATCTGCATTACTTCACCTTCGTTTATCTTGTTGAAAAAAGTCTTCATCTTGGTCCATATGGCATGAGGACAGTCGATCCCGCTTGTATGGAAGGGAATTTCCCTCGAAATATAGGTTGTGATAAAACCCACAATCTTGTCATTTTTAAATTCGATAGAAAACTTAGTATCGACATCCATCAGATCAGCAATAACAGTCTTTGTGAACTGCCACAATTATTTTCTCTTCAACAAGGTTTCCATATCTATCTCCCAAATAGAATAATCATGTCCATTGATTACAACAAGTTCTATCTTGGAATTCATCGTTTCTATCTAACAGATATTACCAAACATTAGGTAGAGGTATCAATCGACAAATATTCCTCCAAGATTCGATCAAGCCTAGATCTGACTCAACACAATTTGCAGAGAACAAGGCTAGGTCAAAACCTTCACTCTGATACCATGTTGGGGAAACCTCTCAACCTAAACTATAGAACATAACAAAAGAAAACAAGGGAACAATATTCCAAGAAGAAAGGTGGTGTCTAAAGACAACGTTGATGCACTTACGCACAATGCATAATGAGAATGGTAAAACATCACTAAACAATGTTTTAGGAAACCCATAGGATCACCTATTTATAGTTACATGATCTAACAAACTTCCTACAAGTGGGGAAGATCTTGTCCACAAATAGAGGTCTTTGGTCCAAATAGTTTATGTAGATTCTGCAACTTCCCAAAAATTTAGTCGGTTGTTGTAGTCGCACCAACCATGCTCGTGTCGATGTTACACCAAAATATTGTCATTTTCCCTAAATCCCTAGAGTACATATGCCAAAGAAATTTTTGAAGGGATGTTTCCTTGTTAGAAGCTCATTTCTAGGAGCACTAGTGCACCATTCTTCTTGACATAAGGTGTCAGCATAGGTTGACATTGGTTGCTAGTGGAAAAAATGCATTGGTGACACTCGCCTTTGTGCAAGGAGCATCTTCCATTCCTGACGCCTTTTTCTAGTGTGAAAAGAGCATTGACGCTCAATAAAAGGAAAACAGATGAGTTTAGAGAGGTTTATAGAAGAAATACATCATGGAGGGTTATCCCAACCAATTAGATTAGGTGGAAGTCAATCCTCTAACCCCTACGGATGATCCCCCAACTTCCTCCAAGTATATCTCAACCCATTTGATATTATTTTGGCCTATAAATGTAAGCTTACATTCATGGTTTATGGAGGACTAGGAAAGTACCTTTATGTTGTTTAAATTCTTCTAGGAGTGAAAGGAAAAGAGATTGGAGTTTTAGGGTGAAATAACTGTGGGGATAAGTCCAAAATCAAGGGAATTTGGTTGTAATTATTTCTTCATTCACATTAATACAAATATGTTTTCCCTTTCCCATAAATAATGTGTAATGTTATTTATTGTTTTATCCTTGATCATTAGCATAGATATATCAAATTATATTGTTGTTTTTATTCTTGTTTTGTGTCATTTATATCTTTTGCAGGTATCTCTTCTTCACGGTTGGAATGAAAAAAGATTCAAGAAGGAAAGGATAACCTTAAGAAAAAGGTATAAAAGATTTATATTCAAGTAGTTTTATGACCTAGGGAAAGGTTGCATAGATGTACTTGTTTTGTTCTAGATATAAACCATTTAGACTAGGGAACAATTTCTGTCTGCACTAACCGCATTTTTTGGGTAACAAAATTGGCAACTCCACTGGGGACATATCTGTACATATTATTCTTTGGTTTTGACTTGTGTTTCAATACAAATTTTGAGTTTTTATTTTTCTCTTCAAATTTCAAAATGTGTGAAATTCACTTTCTTTACGTCCTAATTTTCCTCTCCTGGTCATTATTCGATCTTAGAAATTTCAAGTTATTCATTGTTTTTTGAATTTAAAGGTGTTTATCATTTTTTGGATCCTTGTCTACGTCGATGCACATGGGTTATTTTTGTTCAACACCATCAATTCTCTAAGGCCCTTTTCTTTTGTTAAAAGAGCGTCACCAACACTTTTGACAAAATACAAATGGCATCGTTGACACCTTTTCACAGTGGACAAGGAGCGTCAGCCAAGGGAGGACACATTGGTGTCAACCTATAGGTTGTGTCAAGGTAGGTATTAAGTGACCCTTTTGTATTGATTCTATATTATAGTTAGGGGTGTTTTTAGCTTACATTTTAAGCAAAATATTATGCAGTCTCTTTGACCTATATACTCTTTGCATTCAAATAAGTGTTTGTGTTTCTTGCATTGAATTTTACATATGTTTCTTTGCTTGAAACCTCTTGCTCTTTTTTGTGTATTGTGTTCATTGAAATCAGAAAATTTGCATTTTATTTTTGTGTGTATGTGTTGATCTTGTCTTGAGTTCTTTTGTATTGGGATTTTTGTTTGTTTCCTTATATCTCTGTAGAAGAGGAAAATTGATCTTTTGTTTCCATAATAGTTCAAAGAGAAAATCTTGCTTTGATCTTCTTTATTAGATTGAAAAATACTTCAAAATAAATAAAAAACAATTTCTTCTTGTTTTAGTTTATTTCAAAATTGTCTTTTGTTAAATCTTAGTTGGCATATAAAAGAAAAAATAAAAAAATCAAGTTTCATAATCTGTAAATAATATTTGCTTTAACTTTTTTTATTGGAAATTTTAATTAGATCTTTTTCTTCCTAGAGATATTTTTTTCACTTTTGTTGGAAACATAGGAAACATAATTCTAGTTTCAAGTTTGGGTGTATGTTATTCAATTTCTGCATTTTGGGAGAATAATCTCTTACTCTCTCACAAGTAGGGCATCCATTAAAAGAAAATGTGAAAGATCTGCATCTCATCCTTGCATGGTTTCGAGTCAGTATTCACTCTATATGTCCACTTAACCGTTTCAGATAAAAATAAGTGATAGTTAGGTTAGAACTCTTAGCAATAAGTGTGTAATAGGTTAGAGGCATGTTCTGGTGTCTTTAATCATAGGAACCGTCATTTATTGTGTGAAATACATCCCAGGGGCTGTACAGTTCTTCCACATACTTGTTGGTATATTGAACGGCCTTTCATGTACTTTTATGGTATATAAAAAGGCACTTCATGTACTCAACGATATATAGGAAGACCCCTTTCATAAGGTTATGCATTAGACATTAGAGGAAATTTCAACTCAAAATGGGCCTCCTAAGGAAAAATAATAAAATACTAGTTAAAATAATAAAATAATATTTATTAATTTTGGAGGAAGAAAAGAAAAAACTACTTTTTTGTTCGTATTTTCGACATATCTCCCTGTGTTTTTACTCAAATTTCGACCAAGAGAGCTTGTTGGATGCAAAATTAAATTCCACATCCAACGTGTACCCACTTGACATACTTTTGATGAGCACCTCTACCCCAAAAACAAGAAATACCTGAAAAAACATGATGATGACATCATCATCACATTTTTTCAGCTATTTCTTCTTTTTGGGGTAGCAGGGCTCATCAAAGTATGCTGAGTGGGTACTCGTTGCATGTGGAATTTAATTCCACATCCAACAAGCTCTCCCGATGGAAATGTGAATAAAAACACAGGGAGATATGTCAAAAATACAAACAAAAAAGTAGCTTTTTTATGATACCTATCCCCAAATCTATATTAAAAATTGTTTAAGAGGTGCTCCCTTTTTTAATTTTAAATCATTTTGATTGGCTAATACATGATGACATGGAATTTGTATTATTTTTGGAAGGCCCATTTTAAATTCAAATTTCCTCTAGTGCAACACTACTATGGATTTTAGCTCCCTCATACCTTGTGTATATCGAGATACACCATTAGGGATCCTCAAACCATCTGAGAAAATTCATTTGGTCATCCTACCATTGTAATACACTAAGAAGAGCACTTGGGGAGCTTCTATGCATGTGTCATCGAAGTATGCAAGTATATAGGAAAGGGTACGGTCCTATTCCTCCTTGTCATGTATCGCTATTAGACCTTGTGATATATCGCGAGTTGTGATGGATTGACAATCCTGTGAGGATATAGAAATTTTATCCACTTCGTTCACATGTTTGATTGTTCCTATAGTTTGAATAGTGCTTGTTTCCCATACAGTTAAAAGTATTAAAGAGAGAGGTAGTTTTGTTGCATAGCTATGGCTATGCCTTCTGGGACTACCAACCAAAAGAACCATTCTCAAGGGGAACCTTTTGTTATTCCTTCATTTGGAAATGTTGGCCCCCCTCTCATGGCTACGTTAAGTCTTCTCAAATTGACCGTAGGATTACATGTATTGTTATTCTCCAGTTTGGTTATCCCAAATTCACCAATTGTTTCAAATCCCATCTCTCCATCACAAAACCATCAACATCATGTTGATATTTCCCCATCTTCATCAGATTTTTCTTATTCCATTTCTCCTTCTTCGCCTATAGAAACTTGTGGTGCTAGTAATTAGGTGGATAAGAAGAAGAAGAAAAAGAAGATTAAGAAGAAGAAAGACAAAAAAAAATATCAACCAACTACTACTCACAGTGTTGAGAGTATTTATTTTCCCACAAAAATACCTCATAAGTGTAAGTTCCCTTACATAATTTTCAAGGGTGCCCATCTTCTTAAGGATTGTCATGGTTTGTCCCAAGTTTTAGAAGTGTGGTTTAAGGATTCCCAAAAACCCATGCCATCATCCTATGGTGATCATATTGATAACACCCCATCAACCAACTATGGTTAAGAGTCGAAAAGAAAAAGTCATAAATCATTGCTTGCTATGTAAGGGAATGCACTTGGCTTACCTTTGTCCTTGCATGGATGAAGCTTCAAAGTTGTTGGAAGATATTATTGTTCCTCATAAATGGCTTGCAATATGTTACCATAAGTTGTCCCTTGAACTCCCATTGGTTGATATTGATCCAGTTCCATCTTCAGTCGAGTCGATGTAATATCCACTTGATCCCACTCTTTCATCAAAGAGATTTAAGATTGAAGTAGTCACTTTGACACAATATTCATCTCATCCTCCAGTTGAAAGTGAACCTAAAACTGCTGAAATTTTTGTTGTCAGTTAAAATTGTTCTAAGCAAGGGGAAATCCTATCTATTTCAACAGAACCCTCTCCAAGTACTGAGGTTATTTAATTTGACTATATTAATCTAATAGGATCTCATCTTCATTTGCTTGTTCCTTTCCAGATATCTATGTGAGTTACCTTTAAGAGCATACTATGCATTATTGTGGATGAAGGGGCTTCTTTTAGTATTCTATCCTCAATTGCTTGGCAAGATATAGGTTCTCCTCAGCTCATGACAACCACTGATTAGATATTGGATTTTAATAGAATACCTACTACACCTTTAGGTATCCTTCATCACTTACCTATCACCTTAGAATGGAAAATTGTTTCCATTGATGTTATGGTAGTCCAAGGTCCCTTAGATTTTAATCTGATCCTTGGATGAGATTATGTTTACACCATGAAATTTGTAGTGTCTGCACTCTTTCGAGTGATGAATTTTCCCCATGATGGGAATATTGTGACCATTGATCAACTTTCATTTGTTAAACATGATAATTATATAAATGCTAGTCATCGTACTTCCCTGAATGTCCTGCATGTTCTTGTTGTTCCTTCCCCTTTGTCAGCCATGTCTCTCAACTCTGTATATCATGCCAGAGTTTAATTGTTTGTAAATCGATAGTTTATTCCCATCAAGGGAAATCTTGGGGGGCATGTTTCCAGTATATGGACATCATATTGGAGTTAATACACTAACATATTATGTAAGGGGGGAAACCTACCAACCTATGGACACCATGTTAGGTAATAAATGATCATGTTGAGCATAGTTCCTATTATGTGTCAAGATCATTAAAAAGTGAAACAGGTGCCATCGAGCATAGTTCCCATTCTATTTCAATCTCATTAAAAAATGAAACAAGCACCCTTGATCATAGTTTATTTATGGTTTCAATCTCGTTAAAAAATAAAACTGACTATTGAGCATAGTTTATTTTTGGTTTCAAGCTCATTAAAAAACAAAACCGCTCTTGAGCATCGTTTTTCCCTTTTCAAGCTCATTAAAAATGAAATCATTTACCTTAAGCATAGTTATTTTCTATTTCAAGCTTGTGTAAAAATGAAACAAGTCACCAAAAGCATAGTTCTTTTTTGTTTCAGTCTTTTGTAAAAATGAAATAGGTCGTTATGAGCATAGTTCCCTTTTTGTGTCAATCTTGTTAAAAAATGAAATAGATTCTTCCATTATGTCAAGTATTTTACTCAACCTTCATTTCATTTACTTGTATCATTTGATCCTCTTTCGTCCTCTGTCCCTGGTGAACCTTTTCCTTGGAGTAACCTAGAATTTAGTTAGATGAAGAAAAGTGTAAAAAGACGAAATGAAGCTTGGGGGGGGGGGATGTCTCCAACTTTTTTATATTATGTTGGACTTAAGATACTTGAAATTTATGCTGGGGGGAAGTACTAACCATTGGACATCATGTTTGATAAACACTCGTATATGGGACTCATTTTGAGCATAGTTCTCTTTAGTTTTGATCTTGCTAAACCATGAAACGATATATTGATCATAATTCATATTCTATGTCAAGCTCGTTAAAAAATGAAGCAGATACCCTGATCATTCTTCCAACTGATATTCAAGATCGTTAAAAATAGTAAGATGGTGTTGAGCTTACTTTTTATATTCTTCGTGCTCTAGTTAAAACATGAAAAGTGTTTTGAGCTTAGTTTATTGTTTTTTCGTACTCTATATTTAAACATGAAAAAGGTTCCGAGTTCATTTGATACCATAGTCATTCTTGTTAAAAACCAAGCGAAAAGGTGTCAAGTATACTTATATCAATTTTTCAGACTCATAAAACCTACATGGAAAAGGAACCCCCCATAGTTGTCTTTAAGCGCTTTTCAGACTCTCTAATAGGAAAAGATCGCCAAGCAAACTTGGTTCTTTCACACTTGTAAAAGTATTTGAAAGATCGTCTATACAGTGATAGTTTACCCCTTCTTCGGACCATTTAGACTTATTCACAAAAAAGGTGCACTCTAGTTTATCATAACTAGAAGAGTTATCCTAGGTATCGGATTACACCTTTTCAGACCTTGGGGACTAAATTTATGAAAAAGTCTACATTGGAGTCTTCTTTATTCCTTTTAGAATCTCTAAACATGAAATGACTCCGAGTTTACCATCTTCAGACTCGTAAAATCAAACGATGAAGGACCCTTTTTGGGATTGAACCCCTCCTTTCTCAGGTTCATAAACATGTGAGATTGGACTCATCCTATTTGGATGAGCTATATCGATCATTTGTTTCCCTTTTCTAGCTTCTTTAAAAAAACAATTACTCATCCTTCTTGATGGGGAAATTAAGGGAATGGGAAGAAAAATTCATTTGTATTAATGATAGATTTTAGTCACCTTTGAACATGGCACCTGTTTGCATTTCATTCAAACAGTTGGGTAATCAAATTCTCCTTGAATCGATCCACTTTTATGATTCATTTATGTTAGATGTATAGCATTTGGAGTCATCCTCTATGAGACTTGTTGTGTCAAGTCTATAACTTATGCTATATTAAGTTCAAATCCTCTCCATGAGACTTGTTGTGTCAAGTCCAGAACTTATGTTGTATTAAATTCACTAACTTATTGTGTTAAGTTAAAGAGCTTGTGTTGTATCAAGTCCGTAACTTTTGGTGTATTAAGTTCACATGACTTATGTTGTATTAAGTCTCAAGGATATATTATGTGATGTATGGCTAGTCATGGTCAATGGGTGCTACAAGTCTCCTTTAGGGATTAGCTACCCCTAGAGTGATTTACTTTAACATGTGACTATATGACCTGGCTAATACATATGATCTTAGGTTCAAAACAATTCTTTTGAGTATGATATGATATATAATTAATGAAAACACATATAGACCATGCAAAGGAAATTAATATGAGCACATAGATAGAGAGAGAATTTGAATTTCCCATGTATGCCACCAAGTGTACTTGAATTAATAAGACATTAGTTGAGTCTTAGTTGTGATAAAAAAATTAGTTAATTAAATAATCAACTCCTTAATTTATCCAAGTGGTTGTTGAAGATGACACTAATGGAGAAGCTCTAATTACAATTAGTTTTGTCCAGTTACATTCAGTTATATTCAGTTTTGTTAAGTTATATTTAGTTCCATTCAGTTACATGCAATTCCATTTAGTTCATTTTAGTTCATTGAGTTAACAATTCAGTTAGAGGCATTTAAACTCATTGAATTAGTGGGGGCGCATGGTTGAAGATGAGATAGTGTTCTTAGTGTTAACAAGTTACTAAAGCATGCAAATATTTTCTTACCTCCATTGTATGACATAATGTGACTTGTTATTAAAGTTCTATTATCTTGGAAATATCATCACAATTCTCCATTTTATCTCTACTCTCTTTTGCTCTTGAAAAAGCAATATTCTATTGTGTTGTAATCATTCTCTGTCGATTATCAATCATACTCTAAGATTGTTTGCTGGGATTTTTATCCTCCAAATTAGTGAAGGGTTTTCCCAGGGTATATCATATGTTATATGGTTAGATTTATTTATGTATTTAGATTATTGATGAGTGTGAAAATTTAACCCAATTTTAAATCAATTAAACTCACAAAATTTCTTGAAAAACATGCATAGATCCACTCAAATTAGAGACTAAAATTGGTGCATAACACAAACTTGCATTGCATAAGTTTTCATCAGCCAACCATATAAAGTAACATGCTGTCCAAATATATAATTACATAATATATTCGAATTCCTAAGGAGGCAAGTTGAATCCTCAAAAAAGCAAGCTTACTAAAACTCAAAAATCCCCCCTAGGTGCATAATACACTTTCCAAACCAGTCAAGGAGGTCATGAATTGGATGAATGAGGTGTATCAATTGATAAGTGATGGAAATTCAATATACTCATGCTTTTAGGAGAGAAAATGATGGATAATGAGTTGTGCAAAATACAAGGTAGTTGCCATGTGACTAGCTTTCACCTTTTGCCTTAAAAACTGCTAAAAATCAGTCAAACTCAGGATAAGGAAGGAATGTGCACTTACTAAATTGGGAAGTCTGCATATCTGTCAAAATATTATCTAGAATCTTATGGAGGTGCTCCTGGAGGAATTTTAGGCAATTTTTTACCAAATGGTGCAATTGGATGCCAACTAGCTAGTGTACGACCTAGGAGATTAATTAAAAAGACTAATTATTTTATCCTAAGTATGAGAATGTTCTAACACCCCCTCGTAAGCATGAATTATGTGAAATATCAGAAATATATCAGAGATATAGGGCCTAGTAACAAGTCTTAGTGGAGGAGTTATAATTGACGATTCCGGGAGATACGGGGCCTCGAAAGGAAATCCAGGGCTTGCAGGAAGTGGAGGAGTTATAATTGACGATTCCGGGAGGATTATTCTCAACTTCTCCTGGGGCCTGGGCAAAAAAACAAATAATGCTGCTGAAATCCTTACCATTTGGTAGGGTCTCACTCAGGCTAGAGCGCTTTCCATCAAGAAGCTCGCTATAATAAGTGACTCTCGAATCACCATCCAGGCCCTCATTCTGAAGAAGGCACCAAAAAATATGGAGCTGACCCACATCTACAGGAAAGTCTCTCTAAAGATAAAAGAGTTCGAAGAGGTGAAATTCTTCCATGTCCTCCGTCATCTCAACCAATTAGCTGATCATGAAGCAAACTTGGGAGTCCAGTTGAACAAAGGAGAACTTAGTCTCAATGGAACCATAAATCACGTGACCATTCCTTAGTCAAAGTGATTCTGTCCTTTCAAGCTCTGTCCAGGAAAGACAATGAGAATCTCATGTTCCTTAAGCACAGCATTGGCAAATATCTTGAGGATTCGCTTTGTACAAAACGCAGGAGTAAATCAATTATGCAGCAGAGTTGGTATCATGACCACGATTCCCCTTGTACTGGGTCTGTATCCAAAGGAAATGGACTCCAATCGACGTCCTTAAGGAAGATCCTCCTCCAGCAGGGTAAATCTCCTTTTCAGAAAAGGAAATCTCAGGAAATCATTGTGAATCACCCTCATTTCAAATGATGCCAATTACTCGAGCCTATATCAGGCAGCATCCTCCTTTCATCTCCAACAATCTCCTCTGTTTTTTATTGAAGGAAGCGCTGAGCTACTCTCAGATCGTGAGCAAAGAAAGTGGTAGGAAGAAGCGATATGGCCTCCAGCTCGTCCTCCCTTGAATCACACCTTTCTCAACTCCAGACAGATCTTAATGAGATAAAGTCGGCTCTTAGCAAAGTGGAGAGCAAGCAAGTCAGAATGCAGGCTCTTGGAACAAGCAGATGGGACAGCTTGAACCTGGAACTAAAAGAACTGAGGGAAGAAATCTATGATGATAAGCTGAAAAATATAAAGGAATTGGCTGAGGCCACTGGAGGAATTGGTTTCCGGCTAACAGAGCTGGAAAAAAAGGTTGCAGAAATGAGCAAAGAGAATGGAAAGGCGCCAAAACCAGAACATTGAGTTTATTCTTCTCTGTTTACAAGTTCTTCTCTATTTTCAAAGTTTTGTTTACAAGTTTAGTCTCCTTTCTTTGATTTCTAGTTCTTCTGTTCATATTTCACTCTTTAAGAAACTGTTTTTCTCTCCAGATCTTTTGTAAAGGGCACAATCTATATAATGCAGCCTGTATATCTGGAAACCAAGCATATGATAGATTAGGTAACTGGATGTAAAGCCTCTGGCAGCTGTTTAGCCAGTCGATAATTAATAAAAAAGCCCCATAGCCATTTTAGTAAAAAAAAAAAAAGTCTTAGTAACCCTTTACATACTGCTTGTCCATACAAAACAAGGAAAGAGGCAAAACCACAAAGGGGAAAATCGTCCCTTAAACATGGACATGAACAAAATTTTGTGAAATATTGTCTTCAATCAATATTCACCATATGATCAGCTATCCTAAGTAGCGATTTGATATTGTTGAAGGTATTCTCAGAGAATTATTTGTTGAAGATGTCTGTAGCTTGCTCATATGATGCACAGTAGTGCAGAGCAATGATCTCATCATGCACAAGTCCTCTGATGTAGTGCATATGGATCTCTATGTGTTTGGTTCACTACCTCTATACTGTGTCTGTTGATATTCAAATAGTACTTAGGTTGTAACAATAAATTACTATGGAAGTGTCAGATTTGATCCCAAACTCTCCAAGTATACCCTGCAACCACCATTAGAGGAAATTTGAGGTCTAAAATGGACCTTCTAAGAAAACGTGCCATCATATAAGAAACAAGGCAACCATAATTTGTTGATGAGTTAGAATTCAAGAAACAATAGAATTTTAATCAAATGAGTCAACCATAATGGTTGACTTGACATATTTGTCATAATAAAAAAATCATATTTTCAACATGTCTCGCTTTGTTTTTACTCAAATTTCAAGTGGGAGCGCTTGTCGGATGTGGATTTGAATTATGCATCTAGCAAGTACCCACAATGCACACTTTTGACAAACCTATATTCCCCAAAAACAAGAAATACCTGAAAAAAAATGTGATGATGACATCATCATCACATATTTTCAAGTATTTCTTGTTTTTGGGGCAAGGGCGTCTATCAAAAGTATTTCACATTTTTTTAGGTATTTCTTGTTTTTGGGGAAGTGGGGTCTATCAAAAGTATGCAATGTGGGTACTCGTTGGATGTGGAATTGAAATATGCATCCAACGAGTGCTCCCTCTTGAAATTTGAATAAAACACACTGAGACATTGAAAATATGAACAAAAAGAGTAGTTTTTTTCTTTCTTCCTCTAAAATTAATAAATATTATTTTATTTGTTTCTTTAGGAGGAAAATTTTAGACCCCAAGTTTCCTCTAATGAAACATTGAGTAGTTGTATTCATAGATCCTCTATATTATTCCTATGTAGAATAAAATACAATGACACTTTGCTTTTTACTTAACCAGCTGATTGGTCCATCTGCAAGAAGAAACACGTATCTGGAAGTTGGTTTTCTATCAGTGTTATCACCTACCCAATCAGATTCAGTAAATCCAAATAACTCTCGGTCATATTTTGCAACATAGTGAATCCCATGTGTCTTTGTTCCTTGCACAAAGTGAAATATTCTCTTTGTTTCCCTCTAATTTATATCATGTCGTTGATCCATGTCGTGGAACATCCTTAGATATATATGGCAATAAGGACTTAAGGAACCATTCTAGTAAAAACTTGAGAGGGATAGTGGCCTTAATGGGCCTCTTCCACATTCTCCACTCTTAGATTTGATCCGAAATATGAGTGGCTTTGTCCTGCCAAAAGGTGGACAATAAGTCTGTCCCAGCATCATACCAGAAATGAAGTTGGAAATGGTTAAGGAACACATTATCTAAGTCCCAAAAACTACCAAATACAACAGAGGGAAGTTCAATATACCACTTTTCTACGACACTACTAAGATTTCTTTGGAACAATCTCAACTGAATGGTGTCATCGTTTAGTGAGTTGGAGAAGCACCACAAGTGAAAAGTGGTGATATGAGCCCCTGGGTCTTCACCAACTTTTCTTTTGAATTTTGGGATATCCAAGGGTAACTTGGTAGGAACAGGTGGCCAAGAGGCATCATGTCTCACCGAATCATTCATTAGCTTGGACAAATCTGGAAAATTCAAAGTTTCCAGGAAAGGAAGCTTGGGCCTAACTGGAGCATGAAAAGTACCATCTTGGGAAGTAGAAGGACTTGCCCCCAGGTTCCCAAATGTGAAGGCGGGGTTTTCCCCAGCTACCGGTTGCAAAGTATTTGAATCGCTTTGGAAACAGTTCCATCCATAAGCCAGTGGATTATGTGGTGCAGTGTATGAGGTTCAATCTGCCCCAGTTGAAACTGGAGTTTGGAAAACAGGAGCTAGTATCCCTCTGCTAAAAAGAGAAAAAGGAGATCTCACGAAGGAATTTGAAACCGGTGTTTGGAAACATTGACCATAACGGTTAGTGTTTCTGAACTGCACTCCTACATATGTAGGTGTTGGACCTACATATGGGTCGGATGGGGGAATGTGCCCCCCATTCCAAGGGAAACCTTAGACAAATGAAGATGATCCAAATGGACCACTCTAAGCAGTGTGTGCAAAATAAGTTGAAGCAGAAGGTACACTAGGGATCCTAGTGACCACCCCACCAGAAGTGCCTACTACATTTTTTGAAGCCAGTGGTTGAACCACCCAACTAGCTAGAGTTAAAGGAGTAGTAGGTATATTTGTTCTGGGGGCACCAACCAGGGGAGGTGTTACTCCTTCAGTCCGAGTAGTTGAGGTGGAGGTAGAAGGACTTTCTCCTGCACTAGACATTAGTCTACCCACAGTAACACCAATAACAGGTGAATTGAAAGGACGAACCTGCATGATCACTGGATAATTTAGGTCAGTAAGAGGTGAATTAAAGTTTCTCACAAACTCGTCAGTCTGCAAGTATTCTATCTCTACTGTGGTTGTATCATCCTGGTTTGTCCTAAGTTCTGGTTCACCCAGAACTTCACTAATTCCTACTGGTTCAAAAGAGCCATCTATGTCTAATCTCCGCCTTTGAGGGGGTGGTGGAGGTTCCATTGTAACAAGTGGAGGAAGGTTTTGCAACCTTCTTGACCTTCTGAGAGGTAGGTCCTCCACAATTGAAAATTTGACTCTTCACACCCTAAGGCCGACTAAACAAAAGCAAACCACAGAGAAATCACTACAATGTTTCCTAAAGTCACAACAAACACAAGGGGTATAAGATATTCTTTCCAGAAGAAAGCTGTGATGTTCTTAGGCACAAGTGGAGGAATCGCCCACCACCCTCCCACACTTTCTACAAGGGTTACCTTCCAGGGCTGTCCAAGGTCAACCAGAAATAGCCTTCCGGTGTACCTGTGTATAAAACCTAGATATCAAAGAGACTAAAGGATACCTTAACTATATCAATAGTCTGGGGGACAGTCGTAAGTCTGGTTCGTATGCATGGGCAGGATAGCAAAGCTCGAAACCCTGTCTAAGACAGAATCCCCAGATGCGCAAAAACCTTGGTCTATGCTTTGGCAAGGAATCAGAGGGTTATCTCCTTAGTCCAAGCATCCACGCGGCCTCGTGCTTAACTCTCGTTTGAGAGAATCTTCCCAGATACAATCAACATAGAAAAAGATTTACCTATCGATTGGCCAACTACATCTGAATTTAAACACTTGTGGAGAGTTTAAAATTCCTATTCCACAAGTCTAGCCTAATCTAGTTGGTGTATGACCCTATAAAATAAAACTTACTAATAAATTTTAAATTATATCGTTCATTTTAAGGGTTGTTCTTAGTCAGAAGGTAAATGGCGTGAAAGACTGTGATATTATAGAATAGATAAGAAAAAGTAAAATGATGTATAAAAGAAAATGCCAAAGCAAATTGCAACTGCTTAAACCAAATTTCTTTTCTTGTTTTTTTTTTGTAAATATAAGCTAATGAAAATGAAACTAAGTGTCGGAAAACTAAGACTTTTTTTTATAATTTTTGAAATTTTATTTGAAAATACTGAAAAGAAAACTACTAAGTGCAACTAAATGCAAAAAGCATAAGACGTTTTTCTTTACTTTTTTCAAATTCTTCAAAAAATATAATGCATCTAAATGCAAAATTTTGAGTGAGTTTGAATCATAATAACATATAAAAAGCAAGAAGAAGTATCAAGGACCCACTCCAACCAAATTCAACCAACAGGAAGAAAACTTTGATGAAAAACCTGACTTGGAAAAAACTAATGAATAAAATCCACTAGGTTGACATAAAGAGCAAGTGGAAAAATGACACTACACAAAGTAGCACAGAGTATAAGGTATCTAAAGCCCTGATCACCAACTCAGACACACAACACCAAACTCATAGAACAAGCAGGAGGGCCAACTTCCAATCACTAGATGAAATAAAATTCGAACAAAGAAAACTCAAAGGCTTAACAACAAGCACAAAGCATGGTATAAATGACTTTCAGACTCACAGAATCATGCCAACAGTAGAAGACCCCTAAGCAGACAAAAATAAAACAAGACAGGGACAAGCAACCCTCCCTAAAATTTTATGCTGCTATAGGATATACGCAATTGTATTATAGAGCAACCCCCGTATACAAGTTGCTATACACGACTGTGTATAACAGCAACCCACGTATACAACAAAAACAATTTCAAAGAAAAAACAATAAAGGTCTCTGGACATATTATACTACAAGTCAAAGGAAAGATAAAAAGACCACACTCAAAATCAGAGCAAAGACTGGTAAAGTACTTACAGGACTAACCCACAGTAGGCTGGACTCCCCAGTGAAGTCACCAATTCTGTTGTTCAGGATAAATCACCCTTGTAACCTAGGGTTTGGGGTTACCAACTTACTACTAACTTGTAGACAATCAACTTTTTATAGAGAATGGAAAGAGAATAGGAAGAAAATCTTGACTTACCCGATTAACAATGGTTGATCCAAGCTTGATCTTCTCTCGCTCCAATCCTCTTCAAAGCTTCTAGGGATGCACCTTTTCACCTGCAAAGAATAAATCCTTCAAGTAATATCTCATGCATATATATATCATAGGTTAGATGAAAATAATATTAATCATATAAACAAACATATTCATTAACCAATATACATGAAATAAACACAATACAAGATTGGAAGAATAATTCTCTTTATTAACAATCGATGAATAAAATAAAAGTACAACCCAACTTCTGAGACAAGGAATCCTCCGCAACCAAAGGAATCCAAGTTCTGTTGCTCCAAGATTCTGAAGATATACCACCAGCATAAATTTACTCTCTAAAAATTGATTAGTTAGCCCCCACCCCAAGGCCTCTATTTATACTTTGGGAAATAGAGTGGTTTCGAAGGTTAGGATGGTTGAGATGGTTGGGATAGTTATGGATTAGGTCCCAACTAATCTCATCTAATATCGATTTATATTTTTTAATGTCAAATTAAGGTATATGCGGGTATTAATATAGGCAACTCGAGTATGATACACGATTTGCTCAAAGGGAATTCACATATGAAAGTATACGTGGGTTGCAATGCAAATACTTGCGTATAATACACGAGTTCCAATGCACATAGTCGCATATGCAACCCAAAATCCATAATAAAAATATATAAGGCTAGTTTGAGGATAATGCATCAAAGGTCATGCCCATCTATAGTATTTTTGTCACTTCAATCCAAATTTGTCCTTTTGTGTACCAACATGAGGAATGTTTGTACTCGGATGAAGAAGTGCCATTTTGGCTGATAACACCTGCCCAATCAGATTTAGTAAATCCAACTAACTCTAGGTCATATTTTACAACATAGTGAATCCCATGTGTATTTGTTACTTGCACAAAGTGAAATATTCTCTTTGTTTCCCTCCAATTTATATCATGTCATTGATCCATGGTTCTATATTCCACACTCACTGCATAAGAAATATCAAGTCAAGTGTGAGTCACATAGAGCAGAAAACCAACTAGATGCCTATATAGTGTGTTGCTTACCAAAGGAGTTGAATTCACTTGTTGAAGCTTAACTCCTGAAAGGAAATGAGTCTTTATTGGCTTGTAATCCTTCATGTTGAACTTGTTTATCAGGCCTAAACCATACTTGTACTTATGTACTTTGATTCGAAGATCTGTTTGAGAAACCTCAATCCCCAAAAATTAGCTCAACAATCCCAAATAAATCATGGAGAAGGCATGGTTCAATGCATACCTCAAGGAGGAAATAAAAATTAATGTGATCAAGAGGTCATCCACATATAAAAAAATAATAATTATTGAACCATTAATCAGCTTCAAATAGAAATTTGGATCAAACTTGCATCTACTAAAGTTCAATGATAGCATAAACCCGTCAATCTTGGCATACAAAGATCTAGGAGCTTGTTTTAGCCCATATAGTGATTTTTTCAACCTGCACACAGGAGATGGATTAGTAACAAGACCTTAGGTTTTCTGCATATATATCTCTTCTTTGAGATCTCCATGTATAAAGGTAGTCTTCACATCCATGTGATGTACCTCCCATTGCTTGGAAGTTGCAATGGCCAAAACTAGTTTTATGGAATCCATCTTTGCCACTAGTGCAATGTATCACTGTAGTCAATTCCTTGGACTTTGGAGAAACCCTTGGCCACTAAAATTTCCTTATAGTTCAGAGGAGAGCCATCAGCAGCAAAAAAATTATGGAATACCCATTTGCATTTTACTAACTTTCTCCTGGTGGAAGATTGACTAGTTCCCATGTTTCATTCTTCAGGAGCGAATGGTATTCTTATTTCATGGTTGTTTTCATATTGGATATTATGATTCTTATTCATATGTTTGTGTATCTGATTCAAACATCAAATAACACTTCTCGGCAAAGCATGGGTCCTTGATAGAAAGGGCACTCTCGAATTGAGATCTAGGATCACTAGGATTCCCAGCTAGTTCCCGTGTTGCTTGAATGGTATTTGATGCCCACTTTGGTATTGCAAGAGAGTTAGGATATGCAATTATATATTCATTATAATACATATAAAAATAATAAAACGTATTAGAGTCTTCAATTACAACCAATGGTGGTGGTGTTGAAGAGGATTCTCCAATTTTTTATGCTTGCATGAGCTCTTCTTCAAACTGAACACTCTTTTCAATTAAGGTTTTCTAAGTGCTCATATTGATTAGCTTATAACCTTTGGAATCCTATGAATACCAAAAAAATAGGCACTCTTGACTTTGGGTTTTTAAAGCCTTCCTCTTTTCTGGTGGAATTATAGCCCAAGCTTTTGAGCCAAAAATCCTGAACTGAGACACGTCAGACTTGTGTCCACTCCAAGCTTCGAAAGGAATGGGTCCATCAAGATATTTGTGAGGCACCCTATTATTGATATATGATGCATATTTTATTACTTCAACCCAAAAATTTGGTGGAAAATCTTTAGACTCCATCATGCAAGTGGCCATTTCATTGAGAGATGTATTCTTCCTCTCAGCAACACCATTATGATGAGGTGTGTAAGGAATAGAGTGTTGCATATGGATACCTGCATCTTCACAATATTGGATAAATTCAGATTTGACATATTCACCACCATTATCATATATGAGGACTTTGATCCTTCTCCCAGACTGGTTCTCAACCAAGGATTTAAATCCTTTGAAGAGGTCAAAAAAATATGACTTGTACTTGAGGAAAAAGACCCAACAGTATTTGGAAAAGTCATCAATGAAGGTTAGGAAATATTTGTCTTGACTCATTGGCATATGAGGGAAAGGACCAGCTATGTCACTATGAATAAGCTCAAGGGGTGCAGAGGTTTTCTCATGACTGGATCTCTCATACTTGTGCTCTGGGTGTTTTCCTAGAATGCATCCTTGACAAACACCTTTAGAAAAATTGATTTTGGGAAAACCCTATGACCATGTCTTTGTCACACAAATCAGATATATACTTGTATTTTATATTACCAAACTTTCATGCCAAAGCTTGCTAGATTCATTAACATGGGTGAGGAGAGAAGAGGGTTTTGAGAAGGGCATGAAGTGTGAGAACTTGTACACTTTATAGCTATGATCAACAAAACCTTTTGCTATGACTCTACCATTCGAAATTTTAGTGATTTCAACATCATTGGGAGAGAAGAAAACCTTCTTAGGAGGCCCAGTGTGGGTCATATGATAAATAGACAAGATATTAGCAGCAAGACATGAGACATGCAAAACATTATTGAAGGAACCAAGGTCAATCTCTATTCTACCCTTCCCTTTACTTTCAATTTCATAATAATATGCCAAAACAATTTTTGGACCATTAAAATCATCAAGAGAGGAGAAGGCCTCCCTTGTCGAAACCATGTGTCTTGAATCTCCTTAATCAATGATAAAGGAAAGAGATATTACATTGATTTATACTAGTGCATGAACCCTCAACTTGTCGTCAAAATTTGATGCACTCTCCTTCTTCTTTGTGCCTTAAGGAAGAGAGATGTTGTGCTCTTCAAGGAGTTTATTCAACATATAAATTTGTTTATTCGTGCAAGAGATCTCTGGATTATATCCCTTACCATAGTATGCACAAATACTCATTACACATTTACCTTTCTTATTCTGGGAATTATTATTTTAGCTTGAAGACTCCTTATGAGGCTTCAACTTGTCTTTATTTTGATCAGGAGGATTCTTTGACTTCTTCTTGCCTTTGGAATCAACCTTTGAATCTCAAAAAACCAAATATTGATCTTTCAAAGGCTTGATGGTGCCCATCATGACCAACTTATCTTGCTCATGGGTCAAGGATTCCATGAACTCTGCAAGTGAAGGCATCTTCCAGTTTTGAACTGTTGATGTATATGTAACTTAGGAACGTATTCATATATGTTTCTTATGTATTGTAACCCGATGTTTATTTTGGGATGTATTTGAGTCATGTCATGCCCCGATGTTCCGATCGGGAAGTTTCTATAATGAGAAAGTCATGTCAAGTCATTGTGGGTAACCCTCCTATTGGTCAAGGGTTAAAGTCCCCACAGTTGTGGGGCCCTTGGGTTATTAGACTATCCTATTGAAGTCGACCCTAGGTGAGTCATTGTAAGTCAGGGCAATAGTCCCCACCATTGTGTTACCCTCCTATTGGTCGGAGGAGGCAAAGTCCCCACAAGTGGTGGGGCACCAGGGTTATTAGACACTCCTAGAGATGTCGGCTCTAGTAATTAATTGTTAAGTAAGGCCGACATGTTGGAGTGTACTTCAAGTGAACTAAATAATATAAATAGAGAGTGAGCCTCTCTATTTATCTCACTTGCAACACTCACACTCACTCATTGGGGCGCATGAGTGAGAGGAGAAGCTCTCTTAGTGTGAGAGAGAGAGACTGCTGCTGTGTGGAGATCATCTTACTGTTTTGGGGCTTTTAATGTTTTGGTGTTGATTCTATCTCTGAGGAAGTTGTGGGGTTTTCTCCTTTATGTTTTCCCTGAGGAAAACTCTTTGTGTCTCTTTTCTCTTGTGTTGTGCTTATGTTTTATTGCTGTGCTTGTTATTCTCTCAGTTAAAAGATCCTATGATCATAATGCTAGCTTATATGATGAAAAACTAACATGGTATCATAGCTAACCTGAGAAGAAGACATTGTGCAGCTACAGAAGCTAGGGCTTCTTAATTTTTGGGTCTCTCTCCACAATCCATCGGAAAAATTATGCTAGGCTAACTCTCCATTGAAGGGCGCATCTTTCTGTCGAAGCGGAATTCGATTTCGAGCATTTTCAGTTTTTGATGCAAAAATTAGGGCTTTCTACATAAGAGGAATTTTTGAGTGAGACTAGCATAGGATTTTTATCCTCATCAAAACCGAAGTTTAGAGACCTGGATCAAGAAATTTGGTTGGGTGAAACTCCGGTAAAGTCAAACCCCAGTTTGACCCCGAGCTAGAAAAACCCTAAATACTAAAACTGCTAAGTTTTGTTACATTCGCTATATTCTGAGTTTGGTGAAGTCTCAGAAGCTGAAAATTGCAAGGGCCGAATATAAGATCCTGATGAATACTGTTCCCAAAAATCAGCTTCATATTTGCTGTATTCCAGGAGATATGATCTCTCCAAGTTATGGTTCCAGCCTCTTCCAGAATTCATCCCTAAACAAGACATCTGGGGAGATCTGCAATATCTTGGGCTACCGAGGTCCAAATGAAATTCCTGAAGATGTTCTAGAAATGGTACAGAATTTAATTTAATTTTTCCGAATATTAGACTCAGAATATAAACCAGTGACACGTGGCATGCCGTACAACTTTGTTGTTCTGAACAGTCCTGTAACAGGTAACCTTGGGAAAAGGATCATAAATCCAAAATGGTAAAACAAATTCTGATAAAAACTATGGTGGTAGATCAGGGATAGGCGAGGTTACCTCAGTGCAAAATTTTAGACATAGAGGATCAGTAATTTCGGAGATATCATAGAAACAGTAACAGACATTTCTGTAGAAGAAATTGGAAATCTAGGGCTTCCTGTTCTGGGAGCTTCCCTCCACTATTTTCAGAAAAGGAGTACATTGGACAGCTCCATTTGAAGAGATATATCTATCTATCCAATCACATCTAGAATGTTCCAAGTTTTTAAAATTAGGGTTTTTGTGACAAACTCTAGATCAGCCAACTACGGAACCAAGACGGACACCTCAAATAGGTAAGATCTAATCCTTTGCTATTTTCATTTGAGGTTCTCATTTCAAAGTGATCTATCACATCAGATTGATGATAAGATTGTTTAATTGGAAAAATTCCAAGCATGGAAGTATATGATCTCTCTAAAGAAAATGAATTGGACACCTACATGAGTAGAAAGGTTCCAGTTCCAGAGGGAGATGAGGCTAGAAGCCTTAGACAAGAAGAACATGGTCAAGGCCAAGAAGATCATGGTTGATTCAGTCATGGATCAACTTGTACTACAAGTGTCTTCCTTAAAGACACCAATACGTTTAATTCCTTGACCAAGCTATTTGAAGGGAAGAACAGAAATCATAATATGACCTTAAGAAACCAATTGAAGAATGTGAAGATCCATAATGCAGAGACCATGTAGTCATAAGGGTCTCTCAAATCAAAGAACAACTTGAAGCGATCAAAGAAAAAGTGAAGAATGCAGAAGTGGTGATGGCCACCTTGAATGGCCTCCCAGGATCATGGAATTCATTCATTCAAGGAATGTGTTCCAGAAGGAAGTGATTACTTTCAGCAGACTCTGGGAAGAAGAAGAAGAAGCTCGACTCATAAGAAAAGAAGACGATGAAGCTGAAGGCTCAAGAAGGAGTCTACCCATGAAACAAATACAGATAAGTATTCAATTGTCATTTCATGATATTGTTTTGTTATGCATTTGTTTATATTCAGTTGATGTATTATGCATGATAGGATGTTTGCATTAAATGACAACATACTACTAATATGAATGTGATGGGTAAGTAGCTCATGGTGCTATAGAACTCTCCATTGCTACTTATCTAGAATGAAACCTCTTTGCTGACATATTGGATTAGTGCACAATCTCAATGTTGTCCTGGTAGAGATGGAAGGAATCTAGAAAGTTTCCGTGAGATATGGATGGATGTTGTATTGGATAAAATAGTTGCATGATCATATAGTTATGCATAAGAATTTGTCATTATGAATATACTTTATGAAATGTTTCTAACCATACAACTGCATTTGACTTGTAGGAAAGATCGCATACATAATCACCTACAACCAAAGAAGAATGATATCTAGGATGCAGTATCGAAACATGCAGAGAAGTTCATAGTTCCATCATGCAGTAGATGGAAACATCATAGGATACAAAGCAAGACTCGTAGCACGAGGCTTCTCATGAAAAGAAGGCATAGACTACGAAGAGACATTTGCAGTGAAGTCACATGACATGCATAATCATGTGTGCCAATGAAAGAAGGCATTGTACGAGTTTAGAAGACACCCATGGGATAACACATACATGATGAGCTTGATGAATATCTTAACCTTTGCTACAAGGTTGATAAAGGATGACAAGCTCACAGATGGATGTGAGAAGAACTTTTGAAAAAGTTCAAGATAGAGGATCTTGGTATCCAATGATCCTAGACAGATACTACTTGTCACTCCAGTACAGAATGTTTCAGTGCATAGAGTACAGAAGATAGAGGGAGTATGATGCTTCACTTCAGAGGGAGTGACTGCAGAAGATCTAAGGTTCGACATGGTACGACAGGATGGATAGATTACGGATGAATCTAGGCTTTACTAAGAGTAAAGCAAATTCCAACCTTTACTACAAAGTTGAAGATGGCAACCCAGTGATGCTTCTACTATATGTAGATGATCTATTTGTGACAAGTACATATGGGTTGATTGCTGATACGAAGAGAAAGCTTGCTGCTGAGTTCGAAATGAAAAACTTGGGGATGATGCATTACTTTCTAGGTATGGAGGTGTGGTAGAGTACAGATGGAATCTTCCTTGGACAAGGGAAGTATGCAGTAGAGATCCTAAAGAGGTTTGGGATGATGGACTGCAAAGCTATGGCCACACCCATGGCAACGAACCTGAAGCTATTGAGGGATGCTTCATCAGAGTCGGTTGATGCTACAATGTATCGTCAGATGATTGGGTCATTGATGTACCTGACGAACACAAGATCAGACATTTTCTTTGCTATGAACACCTTGAGCCAGCACTTGACATATCCGAGAAGTGTTCACTTGACTGCTGCAAAGCATATTCTGAGGTACCTGAAGGGTACAGTTGATTATGGGCTCAAGTACGATGCAAATCAAAAGATTAACCTAGAGGGCTATGTTGATTCAGATTGGGCAGGCAGTGCCATCGACATGAAGAGTACTTCAGGATGTTGCTTTAGTATGGGATTAGGTGTGATCTCTTGGTTTAGCAGGAAGCAATCCTGTGTGGCACTGAGTACAGATGAAGCAGAGTATGTCGTAGCTTGTTCAGCTAGTTGTGAGGTAGTATGGCTACGGAAGCTACTGTCTGATATATTTGATCTCTAGTTGGATGCTACTTGTATACATTGTGACAACCAGAGTTGCGTGAAGTTTTCAGAGAATCCAGTGTTCCATGACAAGTCGAAGCATATCGAGATCAAGTACCACTATATTAGGGATATGTTACAAAGAGGAGTAGTGAAGCTCCAGTATATTGCAATGGAGGAACAGATAGCTGATGTATTAACGAAGCCATTGGCTAGGATGAAGTTCGAGTACTTCAGGGAGAAGCTTGGTGTTCTCCAGATCAAGGTTCCCTCCAAGAGAAAGTGATGAGACCCATAGCCATTCTGACATGGTGAGAGGACTGGTTCCTTCCATGGTTAGATGTAAGGGCTGAACCATTCTGTCATGGTGATAGGATTGGTTCCTTCCATGTCAGATATGAGTGCTGGCCATTCTATCAAGCAGGACAGATGTAAGGGAAATTGCCATTCTAGGAATGGAGGCACCTGGTCAGTTACCAGGTAGCTCAGTCGAGGACTGGGGGCCATTCTGATATAACTGCTAGGATGTGTTCTCATAGGATTAGATGTAAGTGCAAGCCATTCCATCACTGTGATAGGATGTGTTCCTGTCTGGATGGATGTAAGTGCAGAGCCTTTCTGGAGCGACTGAGGGATGTGTTCCCACATGCTCAGATGTAAGTGCTGAAATCTCTCATCACTGTGATAGGATGTGTTCCTGTCTGGATGGATGTGCCCTTCTAACGAGTAGGTAATATGTAAGTGTTGAAATCTCTCATCACTATGATAGGATGTGTTCCTGTCTGGATGGGAGTCTTCCATCACTGTGATAGGATGTGCCCTTCTGACGAGTAGGTCAGATGTAAGTGCTGAAATCTTCCATCACTGTGATAGGATGTGTTCCTTTCTGGATGGATGTGCCTTTCTGATGAGTAGGTCATATTTAAGTGCTAGGCAAAGACCTGCATGATGGGTAGGCCTACAACCAGCATGAAAAAGGGCTGGCTCTGTAGAAATTCCCGTGACGAGAAGAATCATGAGATAGCACCAGTGATGATCCAGATCGAGTGATGATCCAGATCCAGTGATGACAGCCAGTGATGATCCATATTGAATGATGATCCAGATCTAGTAGTGATGATACAGATCGAGTGATCATCCAGATCCAGTCTAGTGATGTTGATCCAGATCGAGAGATGATCCAGATCCAGTGATGATGTTCCATGATGATCCAGATCGAGAGATGATCCAGATCCAGTGAAGTTGACTTGAAGATGAATATGAATTGAAGATGAAGATGAATTGAAGACTCCAAAGACTCAATATGCTGATGACAAGATGATCCAGTTGATACAGAGAAGAAGACCAGTGCTGAAAATTGTTTCGAAAGAATACCTTCCTAGTTAAGAGGGAGTGTTGATGTATATGTAACTTTGGAATGTATTCATCTATGTTTCTTATGTATTGTAACCTGATGTTTATTCCAGGATGTATTTGAGTCATGTCATGCCCCAATGTTCCGATCGGGAAGTTTCTATAATGAGAAATTCATGTCAAGTCATTGTGGGTAACCCTCCTATTGGTCAAGGGTTAAAGTCCCCACAGTTGTGGGGCCCTTGGGTTATTAGACTATCCTAGTGAAGTCGACCCTAGGTGAGTCATTGTAAGTCAGGGAAATAGTCCCCACCATTGTGTTACCCTCCTATTGGTCGGAGGAGGCAAAGTCCCCATAAGTTGTGGGGCACTAGGGTTATTAGACACTCCTAGAGATGTCGGCTCTAATAAGTAATTGTTAAGTAAGGCCGACATGTTGGAGTGTACTTCAAGTGAACTAAAGAATATAAATAGAGAGTGAGCCTCTCTATTTATCTCACTTGCAACACTCACACTCACTCATTGGGGCGCATGAGTGAGAGGAGAAGCTCTCTTAGTGAGAGAGAGAGAGACTGTTGCTGTGTGGATATCATCTTACTGTTTTGGGGATTTTACTATTTTGGTGCTGATTCTATCTCTGAGGAAGTTGCGGGCTTTTCTCCTTTATGGTTTCCCCAAGGAAAACTCTTTGTGTCTCTTGTATCTTGTGTTGTGCTTGTTATTCTCTCAGTTAAAAGATCATATGATCATAATGCTAGCTTATATGATGAAAAACTAACATGAACTCTCAATTTTTAGGCATGGAAGGTCGATACAAAAGCTAAATATTCAAGGCCAAACTTCGAAAGGATAGCCAAGGCTAGTTTTTCATATTTCTTTTCAATACCACCATTAGAGGAAATTTCAACTCAAAATGGGCCTCCTAGAAAGAATTAATAAAATAATATTTATTAAGTTTGGAGGAAGAAAAGAAAAAAACTACTTTTTTGTTTGTATTTTCGACATGTCTCCCTGTGTTTTTACTCAAATTTCAGTCAGGAGAGCTTTTTGGCTGTGGAATTAAGTTCCTCATCCAACGAGTACCCACTCAGCATACTTTTGACAGACCCCACTACCCCAAAAACAAGAAACACCTGAAAAAATGGAATGATGATGTCATCATTCCATTTTTTCAGGTATTTCTTTTTTGGGGTAGCGGGGTCTATCAAAAGTATGCCAAGTGGGTACTCGTTGAATGCAAAATTTAATTCCGCTTCCAATGAGCTCTCCCGATCGAAATTTGAGTAAAAACACGGGGAGATATGTCGAAAATACAAACAAAAAAAGTAGTTTTTTTTATGATACCTATCCCCAA
>LPNX010438659.1:94449-143764 GCA_001517045.1 Pseudotsuga menziesii
GGCTGATGTAAACTCATGCCAAACAATAAATATTATTTTAGTCTCCAATTTCCAGTAATCTCTAGAAGGAAGAAGAGGTCAAGAGGGAGCATGCAAAACAATAAAAGATAAGTACCCAAATTTTTTATTATATGTTATTTAGGTCTATATTTTTTGAATTTTTTCATTGGAGTCAAATAGAGATCTGTATTCCTGAGATTAGGAATTGTGAGCATATATGTTAATTGTCTTTCATTTATTTTCAAATAAACAAAATTCATAAAATATGACTATAAAGCATGCATAATAAGTGTTGGTTGTGGAGCCTGATCTTCTAGATCCAGAGATATTATTCAGTTGTGTTTGTACCCTAGGTGTATTGTACACTCATTCCCTCTGCCTTGGGGTTCGGGGGAAACTCCCCTGAGATATGGGGGTTCGGGGGCAGTGCCCCTGAGAATCAAGGGTTCGGGGGCAGAGCCCTCGAGAAATATTTTTGGGATGCTTGTTAGCCAACAGTTATGTGAACCCATGGTATTGGGTTAACCGTAGTATTTTCCCATGGTATTTTTCCCTTATAAAAGAAAGCATTGTAACACAGTTTTTTATGGTATTATAGCATTGTAAACAATCTCTGTGATTATGTGAGAGAGGCTGTGAGAGCATGAAGAGGAAGTGTAGCAGTTTCATTGTAGGTTGTATCCCTTCATCTTTCTGGACTGTAATAAAAGGACTGGCAATTTCTTTGGGGACGTATCCCATCATTTGGGTGAACCACATTATATCTATGTCTCTCTGTAATGTGTTTAATGTGTTTTGCACCTTGTTTAATGATTTAACTGTATATTTGTTATTGTTCTGCGGTCTTATTTTCTAACAATTGGTATCAGATCCAAAAGGTCTATTTGGCTGTTCAACTCGCAAGAAAGAAGGGTTCCTGGTTCGAGTGGGAGCAATGGAGAAAGAGGGAAAGTTTAGGGTCGATGAGTTTAATGGCCAAAACTATAAGTTATGGAAGATGAAAATGGAGGACTATCTGTTCCAGAAGGATCTATACTTTCCATTGGGCGAAAAAGAAAAAAAGTTGTCGGCTATGAAGGATGAAGAATGGGAGGTTCTTGACAGAGGAACTAGGAACAATAGGGTTGTGCCTGCCTTCATCGGCGGCTTTCAATATTTCAAAATAAAAAACAACAGAGGGAATGATGAGCACATTGGGTGAGCTCTATAAAAAACCCTCGGCTTCCAACAAGGTATTTTTAATGAAGCGTTTATTTAATATGAAGATATCGAAAGGTGGATCTGTTGTCGATCATTTAAATGAGTTTAATACACTTACCGATCAGTTAAGTTTTGTAAAAGTGAAAATTGATGATGAGGTTAGGGATATTCTAATCTTTTGTTCATTGCCAGAGATCTGGAATAGCTTGGTCATGGCTATAAGTAATTCTATCCTTGGTTCAAACACTCTTAAGTTTGATGATGTTGTTGGTGTTATTCTTAGTGAGGAAATGTGAAGAAAAATTACAGGTGAGACATCAGGTAATGCATTAACCATGGAGATCAGAGGGAAACAAAAGGAGAGAGGAAAGAGCCCAGGTAACAACGACAAGTCTGGAGAGGGAAAATCCAAGTCCATATTCGAAAAAATAGAGTGCTGGAACTATTGTAAGAAAGGACATCTGAAGAAAGACTATAGAGCTCCAAAGAAGAAAGGAGACAGACAACAAGAGACTGCTCATGAAGCGAATGTAGTAGGTGATGTGTTATAAGATGCTTTGACTCTTGCATTAGATAATACTAGTGATTACTAGGTAGTATATTCACGGGCTTCATGTCATGCTACACCCCATAGGAAATTCTTTCATGATTATGTTCAAGGTGATTTTGGACATGTTTTATTTGGGGGAGATGAACCATGTAAAATTGTTGGAAAGGGTAAGGTATGGATTAAGTTAAATAATGGAAACTACTGGCTGCTAAAATATGTAAGGCACATTCCTGCTATGAAAAGAAATATGATCTCAACAGTGAAGTTGGGAGATGGTGGCTGTTTATCTACATTTGGAGAAACGTGGTGGAAGATCACTAAAGGATCAATGGTAATAGAAAAAGGAGATAGGATAGGTACGTTATATTTATGTCCTCGTAATATTGATTATTCTATCTCTATAGCTTCCATAGAAATAGGTGCAGTGTTGTAGCATCATAGGCTTGGCCACATGAGTGAGAATGGGATGCAGATTCTCCACTCAAGGAAACTGCTTCCAGATCTGAAGCAGGTAAGTTTGGAATTCTATGAGAACTGTGTTTATGGAAAACAAAAGAGAGTTAGTTTTCTAAGGGCTGGGAAACAAAATAAGAGTGAAAAGTTAGAGCTTGTCCATATAGATGTATGGGGACCAGCTCAGGTACAATCTCTTGGTGGCTCTCGTTATTATGTTACTTTTATTGATGATGCAACTAGAAAAACTTGGGTTTATTGCATTATATAGAAATATGATGTGTTTGATACTTTTAATAAGTGGAAAGCTTTGGCTGAGAATGAGACAAGACAAAGGCTGAAATGTCTCATATCTGATAATGGAGGTGAATACTGCAGCAAGGAGTTTGACAGTCACTATTCATGTAATGGAATTCACAGAGAGAAGACAGTCCTTGGAACACCACAAGAAAATGGTGTGTCAGAAAGGATGAACAGAAATATCATGGAGCGTACAAGGTGTATGAGATTGCATGCAGGGTTGCCCTTACATTTTTGGGCTGATGCTATAAACATTATTGTTTATTTAATAAACAGAGGGCCTTCAAGTGCTTTGGATGGTGGAATTCCATAGGAGGCATGGACAGGTAAACAGGTAAAATACTCATTTCTGAGAACTTTTGGTTGTGAAACATTTGTCCATATTGATAAAGATGATAGAACAAAGCTTGAGGATAAATCCAAGAAATGTACCTTTATTGGATATGGGGTTGATAATTTTGGTTATCGTTTGTGGGATTATGAAAAATGAAAAATCATTAGGAGTAGAGATGTAGTATTCAATGAAAAGTTCATGTACAAATATTAGTTGCAAGGAAAGAAAGTGGAAAAGGAAAACACAGAGTACACAGTGCTTGATGAAATAAAAGAAGATGAAGTTCCAAAGGCACCAGAAAATCAAGAACAGTAGAAGGTACCTGAAACTCCTGCAACTATAAGAAATTATACCAAGTTAAGTAGACCCCTTAAATGATTCTCTCCTTCACTGTATTATTTATTAATGACTGGTTCTGGTGAACCTAACTGTTGTGAAGTAATGCAGGTAGAAACTAGAAAGAAGTGGGAGCAAGGAATGGATGAGGAGATTGACTCATTGGTAAGAAACTAGACTTGGGATCTGGTTAAGTTTCCCACAGAAAAAAGGGAATTGCAGAATAAATGGGTTTACAGGATGAAGGAAGAAGATGGAGGAAAGAAGCAGTACAAGGATAGACTTGTTGTAAAGGGGTTTGCACAAAATAAAGGTATAGACTTTGATGAAATATTTTCTCCTGTTGTTAAAATGACTTCAATTAGAACTTTTTTAAGTCTAGTGGAGGTAGAATATTTTCTTCTTGAATAGTTAGATGTAAAAACAACCTTTCTCCATGGGGATTTGGAGGAAGAGATTTATATGCAGCAACCACAAGGGTATGAGGTCAAAGGGAAGGAGAATTTGGTTTGCAGGTTGAAGAAGAGCTTGTATGGCCTGAAGCAAGCTCCAAGGCAGTGGTATTTAAAACTTGATAAGTTTATGACAGAACAAGGTTATGATAGATGTCATTCTGACCACTATGTTTATTTCAAGAGGCTAGATAACATAAGATATATTATCTTGTTATTATATGTGGATGACATGCTCATTGCAGGGTCTAACATGTAGGATATAAACATGCTCAAAATAAAACTAGCTAAATCATTTTCGATGAAGGATTTAGGTGCTGCAAAGCAAATCCTTGGTACGAGAATAACAAGAGACATGAAAATTCACAAATTGATGTTGTCTCAAGGTGAGTACATAGAAAAGGTGTTGTAGAGGTTTAGAATGCAGAATGAAAAATGAGTTAGTACACCTTTAGCCATCCATTTCAAAATAAGTAAGGAGATGTGTCCAGAGACACAAAAAGATATAGATTACATGTCCAAGATTCCCTATTCATCAGCGATTCGAAGCTTGATGTATGCCATGGTGTGAACAAGACCATATATTGCACATGCAGTGGGAGTTGTGAGCAAGTATATGAATAATCCAGGTAAAGAGCATTGGAAAGAAGTACAGTGGATTCTCAGGTATTTGAGAGGTACCACTTCTCATGCATTATGTTTTGGAGGTTCAGACATTGTTCTACAAGGATATGTTGATTCATATATGGCTGGTGATAAATAAAATAGGAGGAGCACCACAGGGTATGTGTTTACTATGGGTGGAACAACAGTAAGTTGGATTTCAAAACTACAACAAGTTGTTGCACTTTCAACAATGAAAGCAGAGTATGTTTTTGCTACAGAGGCTAGTAAGGAGATGATTTGGTTACAGAGGTTCATGGAGGAATTGGGTAAGAAGCAGGAGAATAGCAGGCTGTACAGTGAAGGCTAGAGTGCCATTCATCTTGCAAATAAATAAGCCTTTCATTCGAAGACTAAACGTATACAGCTCAAGTACCACTTCATAATATCTATTCTATATGAAGAACTATTAAAAAAGGAAAAGATACATACTAGCCAGAATATTGCAGACATGTTGACAAAGGGAGTAACCAGAGAGAAATTGAGTTCCTGCTCAGTTTCTGTTGGCCTTCAAGCATGAAGGTGAAAATAAGAAATTTTCCAAGTCAAATTTCCAGAGCATGGTCCATCAAGTACAACAGCGGTGGAGTTGCTGTGATTAGTCTCCAAGTGGGAGATTGTTGGTTATGGAGCTTGATCTTCCAGATCCAAAGATATTATTTAGTCATGTGTGTACCCCAGGTGTACTTGTTAGCTGAAATCACACACCTCTTGTGGACAAGAGTTGGTTCCCTAGATCTGAACGGTTCAGGTCTAGAACAAAACACAAACACCAAATGTTAAACTTCCCCTAGATCTGGTTAATCACTTGAATGAAATTCCATGATACTTCTCTCAAAGGTTGTCCTATCTATCCTCGCAGAAGAACTTGTAAAATATGGAAAACAACAAGAGAAACATGATATCATACAATATAATCAATTAGATCTATACTTGTGACCAATGAATCAAGCAATATATACAAATGAAACAATAAATATGGGAAAGAAAAGAAATTTTTTATTAGAAATGATTGGAGAGACTACAAACTTCATGCCTTGGTGTTGAGAGTTCCTTCCAATGGTTCCTTGCCTCTAACTTCACCTTGTCTCCAAATACTCAAGAATGATTTTGACAAGGTTTGGGTATGCAACACAATTCTTCCTCTTTTTCCCATGGGGGGTGAGCCAGTATTTAAAGGCATGGGAGGATAGGCATGGTTGAGGATATCATGGGTGAGGTGGAGATAATATCCTAAGAGGGAGGATCTCAAGCTCCAACTGGTACTAAACCATAGGGATGAGGGTCCACAGAGGTAAGCTTCGAGAAGCCTCTCGAAACTTATCCTTTTTCCTTGAAAACTCGAGCATCGCTCCTCCAATGAAGCAAACAAGCGGTGATAAGGGGGTAATGCCTTTTGCATTAAAGGAAAGAGTGGTGGCACCACTTCTTGCTCATGTATCATAAGTAGTGCTGACTTGGGTAACACTTTTTGTCAATGGAAGAGGAGCGTTACCAGCTCAAAACAAGGAAAATTGCAAGGGGTTAATTTATTCCTTCATTTATATAGGGAAAACTTTGAGGGATTGGAACAGTCAAGGAAATAACTATCTCATAACATGAGGGTGACAAGATTTTGGTATAAAAAAATGTCCCCCAAATTATAATGGCTAGAGGGAAACGATAGGAAATATACTTTGAAAGAACAAGGTATAGTCCCGAGGCAAAGGTCCAATGGTCGAAACTTCTCAAGCATCACAAAAATTTTGCAGTACATTTTGATACATTTCCCAAATGACTCACAACATGGCTGCCAACCAATACAACGTAGATCCATGTTATATACAAAAAATTCATGGCTACTAAAATACAATGTAGATCCATGTGAAGAAGACTCAAATTTGGACATAGCTACCAGGCATACAATGTAGATCTATGTCATACAAATGCAAATATGAGCACAACCACAAACATACAATTTGGATCCATGCTAGGACTCATACAAATACTCCATCGCAACCTGGGGAAAGCAATGAGCTCTTTTAACATGTACCTAGGGCCTTCATCTCGTCTTCCACAAAGGACGATTCTATCCATGTGATTAAAATGATCTGACGTTGAACATGGTAGAAACCACTTGATTACCAGTTAATGATGAAAACTGTTAACAAGTGCGGGGGAGATCACCAACCATAGTACAATATCCTAAGTTTGAATAGATGATCTAATGTCAAACACTTAGTTGGATCTTTTGATCAAAGGTCAATGATGTGAACCTATGTCAAAAGTGATAAAATCTGTCATTAAGGCATACAGACCTCAAGGTACTAAGATTTTTTCTAAGACTAATTCCTGTATGATAAGCTGATGTCGACAGGAATAGTCTCATCGAAGGAGGGCCATAATGAATCCCACATCGACGACACAAAACTAGGAACAAAGTTATGGAATTTTGAGTATGATGTAACCATAGGACTAACTCAAAAGTAACTGACACAAAAAATTTGTTTTGACTACAGGTGTAAAATATCAACATGACTTCCCTTTGAACATCGGGCAGCTCGACCAAAAACTTGGCAACATTGACTTGACAAGCCGGGGCCTGGAACAAAATGTGATAAAGGACAATGCATTCTTTGAAAGAATCAAAGAAGTGACATGAATCATGAAAGTGCATCGACTCGGAGACAAGCTGAATACCCAATTGACTGAATGAAATGCAGACAAGTGCCATGTTCAAAGGTGACTAATAACTACCATTTATTGCAAATGAAATTTATTTCCCTTCCCTTCCTTTCCCCATCATGATTGATGAGTGCCTCTTTTCATTTTTATGAGTTCAAAGAGGGTAACAAACACTCGTTTTAGCTTATCCTTTGGATAAGTCCAAACTCATATGTTTTACCAACCTGAGAAAGGATGGGTTTGTTCCTAAAAAAGGGTCTTTCAATGTTTAATTTAATGAGTCCAATGAAAGAAAACTCGATGTAGTTCATGTTTAGAGAGTTTGAACAAAATAAAGAAGACTTCGAAGGGATCTTTTTTCGTATGATTTAGTCCCTAGGGCCTGAAAAAGTATCAAATAATACCTTAGAGAACTCTTCCAGTCATGATTGGCTGGAGTGTACTTAGTGCCCCTTGGTCCGAAAAAGGGGTAAAATATCACCAGGAAGATGACTCTTCAAGTCCTTTTATGAGTGTGAAGAAGACAAGTTCTCTCGACAATCTTTTCACATTGTAAGAGTATAAAAAGAGCTCAAAAAAAACTCTATTAACCTTTTTCATGTTTGAACCCAGAGCACGAAAAAGTAATAAACTAAGCTCAAACCACTTTTCATGTTTCAACCAGAGCACGAAAAAGTAATAAACTAAGCTCAACACCATCTTTCTTTTTTTAACGAGCTTGAAGATTAGTTGAAAGAATGCTCAGGGTATCTGCTTCATTTTTTAACAAGCTTGTAACAGAGAAAGAACTATGCTCAAAATGACCTGTTTCATTTTTACACAAGCTTGAAACAGAAAATAACTATGCTTGAAACATGGTTTCATTTTTATGCAAGCTTGAAACCAAAAGGTAAACTATGCTTAAGGACATCCATTTCATTTTTTAACGAGCTTGACATAGAATGGGAACTTTGCTCAGAAACCTGTTTCATTTTTTAAGGAGCTTGACACAGAAAAATAACTATGCTCATAGACATCTAATTCATTTTTTAACGAGCTTGACACAAAGAAAAGGAACTATGCTCATAGGAATCTGTTTCATTTTTAACGTGCTTGACACAGAAAGGGAACTATGCTCACATACATCTGATTCATTTTTTAATGAGCTTGACATAGAGAAAAGAAACTATGCTCATAAACATGTTTCATTTTTTAATGAGCTTGACACAGAAAAAGAACTATGCTCTCTAACCTGTTTCATTTTTTAACGAGATTGACACAGGAAAAGAACTATGCTCATGAACCTATGTTTCATTTTTTTAACGATCTTTACACAGAGAAAAGGAACTATGCTCGTAAACCTGTTTCATTTTTTAACAAGCTTGACATAGAAAAACAACTATTCTCATGGACCTCTGTTTCATTTTTTAATGAGCTTGACACAGAAAAAGAACTATGCTCACAAACCTGCTCTTTCCCAACATGGTAGGTTTCCCCCTATATATAAAAATATAGCGACTTAACTCCAGTATGATGTACATAGGCTAGATCCATTCCCCCCATTTTACCTATATGGGAAGAAGCTAACTAGAAGAAGGGGAAGGAATCAAAAGAACATGAGGCAGATTCAGGGCAGTCTGATTACTAGGAGTAATGTGATGGTCAGGTGTAACAAAGGAAAGTTGATTAATGGTCATAATCTTCCCATCACGGCGAAAATGCATCACTTTAAAGAGTGTGGACACTACGAATTTCATGGCGTAAACATAATCACGTCCAAGGAGAAGATTGAAATCTAAAGGACCTTGGACCACCATAACATCAATACAGACAATTTTCCATCCTAATGTAATAGGAAAATGAGAAAGGATCCCTAAAGGTGCAGTAGGTCTTCGATTAAAAGCTAGTATCTGATTGGTAGCTAGAACAAGCTGAGGAGAACCTAAATCTTGCCAAGCTATTGAGGATAGAATGCTAACATAAGCCCCTTCGTCAACAATAGTGCAAATCATTTTCCTAGCAGTAACATTCATAACTATATGGAAAGGAACTCTCAAATGAAGACGAGACTTTGTTAGTTTATTCCAGTCAAAGGAAATAACCTCACTACTTGGAGAGTGTTCTATTGACAGAGACAAAACTTCCACTTGCATAGAACAATCGGAACTAACTATGAAAACATCAGCTGAATATTTTTCACTCTCGATTAGAAGAGAGGGACAAGAAGAAGATTATGTCAAAGGGACTACTTCAGTATCAAGACTCTTTGATGAAAGAATGGGATCGAGTGGAGATGATATCGACTCGACCACTTTAACTTCACTCTTCAAGGGAAGAGTGCGATCGACCAAGGTTAAAACTAGATCGATCACTTTCATTTCACTCTTCAACAGAAGAGTGGGATCGACCAAGGATGGACTTGGATCAACCACTTACTCAACCAATGGGATGTCAAGGGACAACTTACGATAACCGGTTGGAAGCCATTTCTGAGGAACATTAATATCTTCCAACAACTTTGAAGCTTCATCCATGCGAGGACAAAGGTAAGTGCGATGCATATCCTTACATAGCAAGCAAGGACACCTAAACTTTCCTTTTTGACTCTTAACCAAAGAGTCACTACTTGATAGGGCATCATCAGTGTGATGGTCAGAGACTAATGACACGGCATGTTTAGACCACACTCCTGACCCAAGGGAAAGATCGTGATAGTCCTTGAGAAGGTGACCACCCTTGAAAATTCTATAAGGGAACTTAGCTTTATGAGTGCCAAAAACAGGTACATCAATACCCCCAGCATGATGACCAGTGGCTGGTGGGCTTCCAACATGAAGGTCAAAGGTTGGAGCGATGACCTTCTACTTAGTTTTCTTCTTCTTACCCGCCCGTTTACTAACACTAGAGTTTTCAATAGGTGAAGAGGAAGAAAGGGAAGTCGATTCAACATTCTAGGAAGAAGGAGAAGGGCTCACATGAGGTTGATGCTCATGTGGTAAAGGACCAGGATCCGACACAAAGGATGCATTTGGTATGATAGGATTGGAGAATAACCATACAGGTAATCCTATAGTCAATATAGGAAGGTTCAAAGTGGCCATGAAGGGAGGAGAAACATCTCCACAAGGGGGAGAAACAAAATACATACCCTAAAAAGGGTTCTCTTGACCAGTGGTCCCAAGAAAGTCTCCCATATCTGAACTCTCTAAGAATTTATGAAATACCACACAAATCAAACACTACTCAAGTCTAAAAGAAACAAGCAAACTGTGTGAATAGGAGTGGATCAAAATTCAAAACTCTCATAGGATTATCAATGCTTCACAACTCTACGATGCCAAGACAGCCAAAAAGTTAACTCAGTTGGTCAGAGGAATCCTAAGAGGGTCTCCCAATATACGCTAGGTATGGGGGAGCTCAACTCCATAGTGGTGTTTTCTAATAACAATCGTATGAAAGGGGACTTCCAATATACAATCAAGTATGTGAAGTACCTTTTGATATACCTCAAGGGTACATGGAAGGCCGTTCAATATACCGACGGTACGTGGAAGAACCACACAGTCCCCAGGATCTAGTGCAGGCAATAAATGACAGTTGCCATGCTTAACAATGCCAGAACATGTCACTAACTTACACACAATTACTAAATGATTTTAAACCTAAGCTAGCATTAATTTTATCTTGAGCGGTTAAGTGGATGCATGATGTGTAGACAGGAAAGTTAAAAAGAATGCAAATCCTAGCTACATGAAAATTCACATTTCTCTTTCGATGAAAACTACCTAAGGTAGGGAAAGAGTTTTTTGTTAAAGAAGACAGGAATCAGAGATCTAAGAAAACCAAGTTCGAGTCAAATCCAACTATGAAGCTTCAAATATTAACATCAATCACAATTCTTGAAAATACCTATGGATTCATACACGCTCCTTCGTTTTTTTAAATTTCTTAATTTATTTTTGATTGAGTTTTCTGTTCAAATGTAAATTGCATATTTCAAACAACAACTGTAACTATATTAAGCATGCATCTCAAATACTAATACAAGCATTTAAGAGTCAAAAAACAAAAGAGGGCTAAGAGGAATACCTAGCATTGCTTCTACAGGTGTTGAACAGGGCATTACCAACCTGAGCACCGCTTCTTGCACACATGAATAGAGTGGCGATACCACCTATGCAGGTTCACACCAGAGCATTACTAGGGTCCAACAACGCTTCTTTCACACATAAACATAGTGGTGGCACCACATTTCTCTAATAGGGAAAAGGTAGTGACAACTCCATAACCGCACTTATAACACAGCTCAGGAGCGGTTCCTGAGATGGCGATTTGAAAAATATAAAAGCAATAGAAAAGTAAGCTACAATCCGAAATATGGACCCAAACAATCACCAGAAAACCCAATGAACCAAAAATATGAAGATCCAAAGGCTGATAGAGGAAAATCAATCAAATTCAAATTAGATCTACAAACTGAAAATGAAGGTGGAGGTTTCAACTTACCAATGATTCAGAATTCAAAGTTTCCTTAGTGGAGTCACCAATTTTGTTAGCCAGAAATACACACCTCCTGCGAACAAGATTTGGTTCCCTAGATATGAATGGTTTAGGTATAGAACAAAACACAAACACCAAATGTTAAACTTCCCGTAGATCTCATTAATCACTTGAATGAAATTCCATGATACTTCTCTCAAAGGTTGTCATCGCTATCCTCACAGAAGAACGTGTAAAATATGGAAAACAACAAGAGAAACATGCTAGCATACAATATAATCAACTAGATCTATGCTTGTGACCAAGGAATCAAGCAATATATACAAATGAAACATTAAATATGGGAAATAAAAGACACTATTTATTAGAAATGATTGGAGAGACTACAACCTTCATTCCTTGGTGTTGAGATTTCCTTTCAATGGATCCTTGCCTCTAACTTTACCTTGTCTCCAAAGACTCAAGAATGATTTTGACAGAGTTTGGGTATGCAACACAATTCTTCCTCTTTTTCCCATGGGGGCTGAGCTAGTATTTAAAGCAATGGGAGGATAGGTATGGTTGAGGATCTCATGCGTGGGGTGGAGATAAGATCCTAAAAGGGAGGATATCTAGCTCTAACTAATCCTAAAACATAGGGATGAGGCTCCATGGAGGTAAGCTTTGAGAAGCCTCTCGAAACTTCTCTTTTTGCCTTGAAAACTTGAGCACCACTCCGCCAATGAAGAAAACAGGCGGTGATAAGGGGGTAACGCTTCTTGTAGTAAAGGCAAGAGCAGTGGCACCAATTCTTACTCATGTATCAGGAGCGGTGCTAACTTGGGTAATGCTTTTTTTCAATGGAAGATGAGCGTTACCAGCTCAAAACAAGGAAAAATTGCAAGGGGTTAATTTCTTCCTTCATTTCTCTAGGGAAAAATTTGAGGGATTGGAGCAGTCAAGGGAATACCTATCTCATAACATGAGGGTGATGAGATTTCGGTATAACAGTACTATACACTTGTTCCCCCTGCCTTGGGGTTCAGGGGAGGAGCCCTCGAGAAATATTTTTGGGATGTTTGTTGGACAAAAGTTATGCAAACCCATGGTATTGGGTTAACCGTAGTATTTTCCCATGGTATTTTTACCTTATAAAATAAAGCATTGTAAGACATATGTGTATGGTATTATAGCATTGTAAACAATCTCTGTGATTGTGTTAGAGAAACTGTGAGAGCATGAAGAGGAAGTGCAGTGGTTTTGCTGTAGGTTGTATCCCTTCATCTTTCTGGATTGTAATAAAAGGACTAATGATTTCTTTGTGGACGTAGCCTATCATTTGGGTGAACCAAATTATATTTGTGTCTCTTTGTAATGTGTTTAATGTGTTTTGCACCTTGTTTAATGATTTAACTGTATATTTGTTATTGCTTTGTGGTCCTATTTTCTAACAATAAGATATGAATATAGAGCATGCATGATTGTTTTATAAAATATGAATATAGATCATGCATGATTGTTCATAAGATATGAATATAGATCATGCATGATTTTTTTATAAAATATTAATATAGAGCATGCATGATTGTTCATAAGATATGAATATAGATCATGCATGACTTTTTTATAAAATATGAATATAGAGCATGCATGATTGCTCATAATATATTAATATAGAGCATGCATGATTGTTTCATAAAGATATGAATATAGAGCATGGATTGTTTCATAAAGATATGAATATAGAGCTGCACGACTGTTTGATAAATATATGAATGTAGACTTGCATGATTGATTCATGAGATATGAATGTTGGGATGCATGATTGTTCATAAATATATGAATATAGAGCTGCATGATTATTCATGAGATATGAATGTTGGGTTGCATGATTAGTTGATTATCATATGCTTTTATAAAATCATATTTTGCTTCATTACAATCTATATTGCTGGGATTGTGAATGATGTTATGGTATAAACATGATTAAAAGCATATGTTACAATATTTCTATTTTATTGGTAAATAGGAAAAATCATGTTAAGAAGAATAAGAGTTTGCATAAATATTCACGAGATCTAAATATAAGACTAATATAGAACTGCAAAACATTACATGAAATATGAATGGGGTTATGTCAAAACATTGATTTAATATGTACATAACTATATGAACCACTACAAATACATTGAGGTATTCATGTGATTAAAATTCATGAGATATGGTTATACTAAAACATTGGTTAGAATATTTTGCATGTCAGTGTGTGTTGTTTGTCATTTTATTGAAATGTTCGGATTATGAAAGGTTGCTAATAACTTGATTGAATTTGGCTTGTAGGGAAAAACTATATCTCTTTAACTACAAGTAAAAATGACATGTATTGAATGAAGGTTAATTACGATTGTTGATCCTAATAGAGAGAGGGATGTTGTGAAGTAAGAAGCTTCTGGTAGTAGATCAAGAGGTTCCTATGTATCAGGTAGAAGTCATAATAGAATCCCTAATCCTATTATGAGAGATTTAAAGAATATTGAAGATAATTAAACTATCATATTTAAATTTATGTGTCAATAAGAGCTTCAGACATAGATGCGCATGAAGTCTCCGTGATGGAGGACCTAGATTATGATTCTCACATCTTGATGGTGAGAGGGAGTAGCTAGATTCACTAGCTCCTAAAGAGCCAGTAAAATTGGTTGATATATCTTATGTTAAGAGTGGACATGCATATTGATCATATTCAGAAGGAAGACAAGAACTGTATTTAAGAATATTATTATGATTCTTATGATGAATGGTGTGGCAGTCACCAAATAAATATTTTCCTTAGTTAAGGAAAATGTGCAGTAAAAAATCCTAAAGAGTTTTAGGATGATGGATTGTAAATCCACGGCCACACATATGAAGATAAATGTGAAATTTCATAATTATTATTTCATATTTGAAGGATCTCAAGCCAGTTGAGATGTATTTGGTTAGTTACAGGTCCTAGGATTTGTTATATGCTTTGCATACTGTACATAGACATGTACAACACAACATGTGTTGTGGTACCTACTTGGTACAAGTGTATGCATGGTGGAATCATATATGTATTTGTCAGTGAAGTATTTAAACCTCTTGGAGAGGTAGTTGGGGTGCTAGAGTATAAAGAGAAGAATCACTAAGAAAGTAACCAGGCCTTAAATAGCATCACAAAGAATGGAAAGCTCATAGGGAAATTCTCTAGATAACAGAAGATTCAAGAGGTCAACAACTATTGAAGAGTGAAAGAAAAGATGAGAATTTATTTATGCATGTTATTACAATTTCTTGTATAATGTTGTATGTGATGGATTTAAAATCCATGGTTTCTAGTTTAGAGAAACTTATTTTGGATTGGATCTAGATGATGCTACTATGTGTAAGTAGCTAGTTGTTCTATGAGCAGACATGTTGCATTTTATGCTTGCTACTAAGCATATGTTTGAGTACCTGTTGAGGTACATTAGAATAGGATCATTTTTTACATGGAAGACCTATTATATGATTGTGTTTTCCAGCTATTGTTTTATCCTGAGATAAACGTTGTAATTTGTGGCTAGTACTACAAAAGCTAAGTGTATTGCGACTAGTACTACAGAAGCAAGATGTATGTCTAAGAGTACCTCAAAAGAAAAATGTGTTTTGCTGATAGTATTGCATACTAAGGAGTAGTGTAGCTTGGGAAGCTACCTAGTAGGGTGAAATACTCGAGCCTACAGTTGTTAGGTGTCAAGATTTATGGAAAACCCTATATATGTGTGTTATGATAAAAACACATTTGAGATGAATTTTACTTCATTGAAGTCATGGTCATGTAAAATTGATTCCAATACATAGCTACTGATGAGCAGATTTCAAATTTGTGACAAGCCTCTATCTGTGATGAATTTTTGACACTTCTGAGACAATCTTGGTGTGGCAGGAAATTCCTAGTATGGTAGAGAATGTCTCCCTCACTGAGAGGGAGTGTTAGCTATACACCATTGAGAGTTATCATCCATGAGACTTGTTGTGTGAATTTTGGAACTTATGTTGTATTAAGTCCATATCCTCTCCATGAGACCTGTTGTTTCAAGTATGGAGCTTATGGTGTATTAATTTCAATAACTTATTGTGTTAAGTTAAAGAACTTATGTTGTATCAATCTAGGATCGTGATCAAGTCCTATTCAGGAGATATGCTTGTACTATGATATTATGGTTAAGATCACGACCTTATGTTAACCTCTGATACTTGTGTTGTATCAAGTCTAGAACTTATGGTGTATTATGTTCACATGTCTTATGTTGTAATAAGTCTCGAGGATATACTATGTTGCATATGGCTAGTCATGGTCAATAGGTGCTACAAGTATCCTTTAGGGATTAGCTACCCCTAGAATGATCATAGGTTTGGAACAATTCTTATGAGTATGATATGATATAGAATTAATGAAAACACATATGGACCATGTAGAGAAAATTAATATGAGCACAGAGATAGAGAGAGAATTTGAATTTCCCATGTATGCCACCAACTGTACTCAAATTAATAAGACACTTGTTGAGTCTTAGTTGTGATAAAAAAACAAGTTCAATTAATTAAGGAATCAACTCCTTAATCTATGCAAGTGGTTGTTGAAGATGACACTAATGGAGATTCTCTAGTTACATTCATTTATGTTTAGTTACATTCAGTTATGTCTAGTTCTGTTCAGCTATATTCAATTATGTTTAGTTACATTCAGTTCCATTTAGTTACATGCAATTCCATTCAGTTCATTCAATTAAAAACTCATTTAGAGGAAGCTAAACTCAGTGAATTAGTGGGGGTGCATGGTTGAAGATGAGACAATGTTCCCAGTGTTAACAAGTTACTGAAGCATGCAAATATTCACTACCTTCCTTGTATGACCTAATTGGACTTGTTATTAAAGTGTTATGCACTTGGAAAGATCATCACAGTGTTCCATTTGATCTCTACTCTCTTTTTCTCTCAAAAAAGAAATATGCTATTGTGTTGTAATCATTCTCTACCGATTATTAATCATACTATTGTTAGGATTATTAATCCTCCCTTGGCCAAATGTCTATTACATTAATTATTGCCTAACTTAGGAACCTTAATTAAATATTTGGGTCCACTTGGCTCAATGGGGCCACATGTACCAGTCACTGGAGTGTGGGGAACACTGCTAGAGGTTGACTGCCACTTACTGCATGTGCATGCATAAGTTTGGGTGACTCTTAGACCAATCCCTACAATTTAGGAGTCACTCGGAGTCTCGACACCAACCTACTTCAGTTAGTTGGAGTTAGTACTAGTTAGTCTCAGTTAGCCCTCAGTTACTTCCAGTTAGTTCTAAAACAGTTAGCTAGAACATGTATTGCATCGATAATGTATGGATACATGTAGAGTAGGTGCCTTTACCTACCTAACACACTCAATTTCACTGAGTTAACTAGATATCACTGTTTGTTTGAGTTGGTTGGACATCTGGGAGTTGATTTTGGATTCTGATATTTATTGGGAGACCATGAGTTAGAGATTTAGTTAGATACAACCATATCCAGAATATTTGAATTCGTTCCCCATGCATTCGAATTATTTCCTATGTAAACTATTGTAACACTGGATATTAGTATTATGAATGATACTATAGATTCCTAAGCAATACTTGCAGTCCGATTCCTGTGTGGTTTTTTTTGTTCAGTTTGTATCTTCATTCTCCATCTATTTGCTGCAAACATTATTAGAACTATCTGCTTGAATATCTAAATAGTATTCAAATTCTAATATGGTATCAGAGTCTTCTCAGGAAGGTTTCATGCTTCTTTCTTCCCATCAAACATCAGAAGTAGCTGGTTTTCCACAGAAGTCCCCTATGAAAATTTGCTAGCTATGGATTTATTCAGAGCAGCAGAGACGGTGTGACAGACCCTGAAAAAATATTCATGCCGAGAGGAAAAGCATGATTCTAATAGTTCATATGTTTTAGTGTGTTATTGCAGTGAAATTGACAAGTTCTACATCGCTTATGAGAAGTATTTGCAGTCTTCCAGCCGAATCAATTATGAGTTCTCAAACTCTTGAACCACAAATCCTCACTTCTTACTAGGCCTTGAGTATTCTGTTTTTGTTTCCATATTTCATTCCAAGTGGGAAATATTTCCTGATTGGAAGGTTCCTTCATTAGATTATTTTTTCGAGTCCTTAATCAAAGAGCAAGGAAAATTGATGAGAATGGGAGTCATGAAGACATCCAAAGATCAAGCTCTTCTAGTTTCTAACTCTTCCAAAGTGCAAGAAAAGGGGAAATCAAAGAAGAAGGAGCCAAAGGCAGCCGATTCAAAGCCTAAACAAAATCAGCAAGCTTCTGAAGGGGTCTCCGGATCTAAGAAGAAGAAATTTAAAAAGAAGTTCTGTCCTTATTGTGAAAATGAGTACCATCTTGAAGATCATTGTATGAGGAAAGAAATTGATGAAATTCCAGCTCTTCTCAAGCAGCATAACATTGCTTCCCCAAGAGAAAAGAATCCTGATGAAGAACCAGAGACAGAAGATACTAAGAGGTGTCATGCTTTGAAAGAAACAATCTCTCCATCCTTAGCATACATAATAGATTCAGGAGCTTCCAACCACATGGTTGCTTCCAAATAATCCTTCTCTACTCTTTCACTGACAGAGGGGCCTAACATTCACATGGGAGAAGATTCCCAGATTCAAGCAAAAGGAAGGGGCTCAGTTAGAGTGATGCATGTTGAGTTCAAGAATGTCTTATATGTGCCATCCCTTGATGCTAAATTGTTGTCTGTTTACCAGATGACACATACAAGCTCTCCCAAGAGAGTTACATTCGATTTAGAATCAGTTGAGATTACAGAAAAAGCCACTGGAAATCTTGTAGCGAAAGGTATTTTAAATCACTTTACCAAAGCTTATGAGTTCTCACATTTCTTACCTATTTCTCCTCCTACATATTTATTGTCTCATGCTAACAACACCAGCAAGATTTGGCATGAGAAATTTGGCCATCCCAATTTCAAATATCTGAAGCAGCCCCACAATGATAAAATGGTTGAAGGTTTTCCATCCATCCAAACTTTCGATGGAGTATGTGTTGGTTTCTTGGTAGGTAAGCATCCAGAAAAGAAGTATGATGTTGGGAAGGCACATAGAGATGCCTCTACACTTGATTTGATACATAGTGATGTAGCAGGACCTATGATAACAAACTCCATTCACGGTTGTAGGTACTTCCTCACTTTTATTGATGATTGTTCACAGTATTGTTGGATCTACTTCACGAAACAAAAATCAGAAGTTTTTGAGACTTTTAATGTTTTTAAAGCTATGGTTGAGAACAATTTCGATAAGAATATCAAGTCAATAATGTTTGATAAGGGAGGAGAATACATTAAGGGATATTTCCATAGTTTTTGTGAATCAGAGGGGATTCAAATGGAAGACTCAGTTCCACATACACCATAGAAAAATGGTGTGGCTAAGAGGAAGAACAGATCACTGAAAAATATGGCAACTTGACTTCTCCATGCCAAGCATCTACCTCCTTCTCTTTGGGATGAAGAAGAAAATTTTCTTTGTATTTGTAGAATAGAGTGCCCCACAAGTCAGTGGTTGGAGCGACTCCATTCGAAGCACTACATGGGTATAAGCCCTTAGCCCAATGTCTCTCATTTGAGAGTTTTTGGTTCCAAAGCTTGGGCCAGAATACCACTTGACAAGAGGAAGGCCTTCCAAGCCCAAAGTAGCGAATGCATTCTGCTAAGATATGTAGAAGATGTAAAAGCTTACAAACTGATGGAGGTTTCTACCAGAAGATGCTTCATTGAAAGAAGTGTCTAGTTCGAGGAAGATCAGTCGCATGATACTCCTCTAGTAGCACAAGAAGGTATAACTATTTCACCACCTATTTTTTATAATGATGATGATATGTTACAGGTTTCATATTCAGATGAAGAAGATCACATTCAACATGATCATGTTATTGAGATTGAATCTCAAGAGATTCTAGATCTAAATCCAGTACCTATTCCTAATCAGAAGCCTAAACCCAGATCGGCTCAAAAGATTATTGATGTAGCTAGAAGAGGTGCTGGAGATCCAGAAGACAGAAGAAGAACAAGGTCACAGTATCAGAATGAGCATGATACACTATCTCTCACAAATTCGCTCTCTACAGTATGGTGCAACAAAGTTTTGGTGCTACTTAATGATGGCGAATGATCAACTACATGACCCACATAAGAAGAAACTTGATCATTCCCTACCTTCACCATCCAGAAGAGACAAACAGAGTCATCAGTTCAGAAGTTCATTGAGAGATACATTGATGGACCATTCTGCTGCACAGAGCTACAATTTTGCAGCAGTGTTTTTGCTCAAGTTATTTTTCTAAGGAGGAAGCTTCTTTTCTTCTAAAGATAGCTTGCATATTGCTATTTTCCTGCTTATTTTTTAGGGCGGGGGGTTCCCATGAGGTTTTTCCCTATTTCCTCAGTTGTATTAAGCAAAAGAAAATTATTATCTTTTAGATTGTATTTGGGTGACCTATGGTCTTGTTACTAGGGCCCATAGTTTTCCAAGTTAGGATTCAGGGGGGTTGTTAGGATTATTAATCCTCCCTTGGTAAAATGTCTATTAGATTAATTATTGCCTAACTTATGAAACTTAATTAAATATTTGGGTCCACTAGTACAATTGGGACTACTTGGCTCAATGGGGCCACATGTACTAGTCACTAGAGTGTGGGGAACACTGTTAGAGGTTAACTGCCACTTATTGCATGTGCATGCATCAGTTTGGGTGCCTCCTAGACCAATCCCTACATTTTAAGAGCCATTGGGAATCCCGGAAGTTAGTTGGAGTTAGTACTAGTTAGTATCAGTTATCCCTTAGTTACTTTCAGTTAGTTCTCAAACAGTTAGCTAGCGCATGTCTTGCATGGATAATGCATGGATGCATGTGGCGTAGGTTCCTTTTCCCACCTAACACACTCAGTTGCAATGAGTTAACTAGTTGTCACTGTTTTTATGAGTTGGTTGGACATCTGGGAGTTGATTTTGGACTTCGATATTGATTGGGAGACCATGAGTTAGAGATTCATTTAGATATATTCATATCCAATTGGGAGATTCAAATTCATTCCCCATTCATTCGAAATCTTTCCTATGTAAACTATTGTAACACCAGATATTAGTATTGTGAATGATATTGTAAATTCCTGAGCAATACTTGTCTAATTCTTGTGTGGTTTGTTTTGTTCAGTTTGTATCTTCATTCTCCATCTATTTGATGCAAACATTATTATAACTATTTTCTTGAATATCTAAATGGCATTCAAATTCTAATAACTCTAAGATTGTTGGTTTTGTTTTTTATTCACCGAATCAGTGGAGGGTTTTCCCAGGGTATATCATGTGTTCTATGGTTTTATTTATTTATGTCTTTGGATTATTGATGAGCTCTATTTGCCCTCCAATTGTGGAATAAAATTTTAAAGTTCAAGAATCTCCATTTTTTCTCAAACACTTACAATTTTACTCGTTTGAGTCACTCAAATATTGCATCGTCTTGTCTTTTCCATTATGTATGGTTTCTGGCTCATTGAGTCAATGTTTCCAATTCACTTGTCATGGTGTTCAATGTTCAAGGAGAGTATTTTCCCATAACCAACCTATGTATTTACCTTACCTTATTTTGAGTGGTCATCTCTAAGTTAGTCCCATGGTTGCTCCATAATCAAAATCACTTAACGTCTTTTTGTTCTAGTTTTGTGTCAATGATGGGTGAAACATCATGGCCCTCCTTCGACAAGTTCATTCCCGTCAACACCAACACATCATTCGGGAATTAGTCTTAGAAATCAGTTAGTACCTTGAAGCTTACATTCCTCAATGGAAATTTTCCTCGCTTTCAGCAGCAGTATTCCATCATTGGCCTCTGATTGAAATATTCCACTGATTGTTCAACTTCAACTCATTTATTCACATTCATAGGAATGTACTAGGGTACTGTTATAGCTGATTTTACCACACCTGGTAGATCACACCTTTATGGCCTTCCATGTCCCTCTACAAACTCTTTGGACCCCATGGACTTATATTATACTTTCATGTTCCAAAATCATCCCCAAAAATCACCTGCTTCTACCTATACGCGACTTTTAAATCCATACTCACATGTATACACAGATATTGACCTCAAACCCACGTACATCGAGATGTGTGCATAAAGACAAACATTTTTGGAGTTTTCCTCATATGAGTCTGAAAATATTGTCTCTTCGCCTTCCATATTCCTTGAGAATGGTCAGATTCGACCCTCCATTACCTCTTTGGAGTGCTATATATTGAGCCTCTTGGATACATTGAAGGAGGATAAATTGAAGAGTAAGGAAACTATAGTCCATTGTTGTCTTAGTTTTTCTTATACTTGAGTTTGCATCCCTTTGTCCCTTTGGAGGACATAGTGTTCTTCCCAAGATTTCCTTTTCTTTGTGAAATTTCTATCGAGATATGGAGCATTGAAGTGATGGAGGCCTAGGTGGAGGACTTGGTTTCTCCGATTCGCAAAAGGGTCGACAGGGTTTGTCACTGTTGTATCTTTGTTTTATTAATAGAAATATATTTTCTTGTCCAATTCATGTGAATTTGAATATGAATATTGAATCCATGGATGTATTTACTTTCTTATACATGACTGATTATATATGCTACAGTAGCTCTAACACATCTTGTAACACCAGATATTAGTATTGTGAATGATACTATAAATTCCTGAGCAATACTTGTCTGATTCCTGTATGGTTTGTTTTGTTCAGTTTGTATCTTCATTCTCCATCTATTTGATGCAAACATCATTAGAAATATCTCCTTGAATATCTAAATAGCATTCAAATTCTAATATGGTATTAGAGCCTTCTCAGGCAGTTTTCATGCTTGTTTCTGCCCATCGAACATCAGAAGTAGCTGAATTTCCACATAAGTCCCATATGAAAATTTGCTAGCTCTAGATTTAATCAGAGCAGCGGAGAGGGTGTGACGAACCCTAAAAAAATGTTGATGTCGGGAGGAAAAGCATGATTCTAAAAGTTCATATTTTTTAGTGTGTTATTGCAGTGAAATTGACAGGTGCTACATAGCTTGTGAGAAGTATTTGCAGTCTTCCAACTAGAGAAATTATGAGTTCTCAAACTCTTGAACCACAGATCCTCACAACTTCCAATTACCTTGATTTGAGGATTGATATGCAGCTGGCCTTGCACAAGCATGGCTACAACAGGATCATACATGGATGGGAGGTTGAGCCTCTTCAGATGCTAGAGCAGAACAAGTTCCTAAAGCATTGTGATGAAGCATTCGAGATACTTATGTACTTATATTTCTAGAGATCTCCTCTTCCATATAGAAGGATTGAGGACTCCTAGATAAGCCTGGGAGAATCTTGATAGCTTGTTTAACAAACAAGATGAGCTTTGGGGTCACATTCTCTAGAATGAGTTGGTATATTTACATCCGAGTAGTTTTGAGACTATTGAGGAATTCTTCAATAAATTCAAGTCTCCAGTACTCTAGTGCAGACAATGCGGAATAGAGAGGAAGGATGAGCATAATGTCCTTTTCATAATCAGCAAACTAGGCCCTAATTATTCTGTGGTTGTTTCCATATTTCATTCTAAGCGGGAAAGCTTTCCTGATTGGAAGGTTCCTTCATTAGATTATTTTTTTGAGTCCTTAATCAAAGAGCAAGACAAATTGATGAGAATGGGAGTCATGAAGACATCCAAATATCAAGATCTTCTAGTTTCTAACTCTTCCAAAGCACAAGCAAAGGGGAAATCAAAGAAGAAGGATCCAAAGGTAGCTGATTCAAAGCCTAAACAAAATCAGCAAACTTCCGAAGGGGACTACGGCTCTAAGAAGAAGAAATTTGAAAAGAAGTTACGTCCTTATTGTGAAAAGAAGTACCATCTTGAAGATCATTGTATGAGGAAATAAATTGATGAAATGCCAACTCTTCTCAAGCTGCATAACATTGCTTCCCCAAGAGAAAAGAAGACAGATGAAGAACCTAAGACAAAAGATATCGAGAGGTGTCATGCTTTGAAAGAAACAACCTCTCCATCCTCATCATATATAATAGATTCAGGAGCTTCCAACCACATGGTTGCTTCCAAAGAATCCTTCTCTACTCTTTCACTGATAGAGGGGCCTAACATTCACATGGGACAAGATTCCCAGATTCCAACAGAAAGAAGGGGCTCAGTTAGAGTGAAGCATGGTGAGTTCAATAATGTCTTATATGTGCCCTCCCTTTCCATTAACATGTTGTCTGTTTACTAGATGACACATACAGGCTCTCCCGAGAGAGTTACATTCGATTCAGAATCAGTTGAGATTACAAAAAAATCCACTGGAAAGCTTGTAGTGAAAGGTATTGCAAATCACTTTAACAAATATTATGAGTTTTCATGTTTCTTACCTATTTCTCCTCCTACATATTTATTGTCTCATGCTAACAACACCAGCAAGATTTGGCATGAGAGATTTGGCCATCTCAATTTCAAATATCTGAAGCAACTCCACAATGATAAAATGGTTGAATTTTTTCCTTCCATCCAAACTTTCGATGGAGTATGTGTTGGTTTCTTGGTAGGTAAGGGTCCATAAAAGAAGTATGATGTTGGGAAGGCACATAGAGGTGCCTCTACACTTGATTTGACACACATTGATGTAACAGGTCCTATGTCGACAAAATCCATTAACGGTTGCAAGAACTTCCTCACTTTTATTGATGATTGTTCACGGTACTATTGGATCTACTTCATGAAACAAAAATCAGAAGTTTTTAAAGCTATGGTTGAGAACAGTTTCAATAATAAGATCAAGTCAATAAGATCTGATAAGGGAGGATAATACATTAAAGGATATTTCCAGAGTTTTTGTGAATCAGAGGGGATTCGAATGGAACACTCAGTTCTATACACACCACAACAAAACGGTGTGGCTAAGAGGAAGAACATATCACTGAAAGAGATGGAAACTTTCCTTCTCCATGCCAAGCATATACCTCCTTCTCTTTGGGATGAAGCAGTAAACTGTGCTTTGTATTTGTAGAATAGGGTGCCCCACAAGTTAATGGTTGGAGTGACTCCATTTGAAGCACTGCACGAGTATAAGCCCAATGTCACTCATTTGAGAGATTTTGGTTCCAAATCTTGGGCTAGAATACCACTTGACAAGAGGAAGGCCTTCCAAGCCCAAAGTAGCAAATGCATTCTACTGGGATATGTAGAAGATGCAAAAGATTACAAACTGATGGAGGCTGCTACCAAAAGATGCTTCATTGAAATAAGTGTCCAATTCAAAGAATATCAACTCCATGATACTCCTCCAGCAACACAAGAAGGTATAACTATTTCTCCACCTATTTTTGATAATGATGAGGATGTGCTACAGGTTTCAGATTCAGATGAAGAAGATCACATTCAGCATGATCGTGTTATTGAGACTAAATCTCAAGATATTCTAGATCTAGATCTAGTACCTATTTCTAATCAGAAGCCTAAACCCAAATGGGCTCAAAATCTTATTGATGCAGCTGGAAGAAGTGCTGGAGATCCATAAGATAGAAGAAGAACAAGGTACCAATATCAGAATGAGCATGCTGCACTATCTCTCACAGATTCGCTCTCTATAGTATGGTGCAGCAAAGTTCCAGGTTGGTGCTGCTTGATGATTGCGAATGATCAGCTACATGGCCCATAGAAGCAGAAACTTTATCATTCCATTACCTTCACCATCCAGAAGAGACAAATAGAGTCACCAGTTCAGAAGTACATTGAGAAGTCCACTAATGGACCATGGTGCTACATAAAGCTGCAATTTTGCAGTAGTTTTTTTTCTCAAGTTATTTTTCTAAGGAGGAAGCTTCTTTCTTTTAAAGATAGCTTGCATATTGATATTTTCCTACTTATTTTTGAGGGGTGGGGGTTTCCATGAGGTTTTCCCTTGTTTCCTCAATTGTATTAAGTAACATTTTTTTATTATCTTTTAGATTGTATTTGGGTGACCTATGGTCTTGTTACCAGGGCCCACAGTTTTCCAAGGTAGGATTCAGGGGAGGTGTTAGGATTATTAATCCTCCCTCGGTCAAATGTCTATTAGATTAATTATTTACTAAATTAGGAACCTTAATTAAATATTTGGGTCCACTTGGCTCAATGGGGCAACGTGTACCAGTCACTGGAGTGTGGGGAACACTACTAGAGGTTAAATTCCACTTACTGCATGTGCATGCATCAGTTTGGGTGCCTCCTAGACCAATCCTTACATTTTAAGAGCCATTGGCAGTCCCGACACTAACCTACTTCAGTTAGTTGGAGTTAGTACTAGTTAGTATTAGTTAGCCCTCAGTTACTTTCAGTTAGTTCTCAAACAATTAGCTAGCACATGTCTTGCATGGATAATGCATGGATGCATGTGTAGTAGGCGCATTTGCCCACCTAACATACTCAGTTGCACTGAGTTAACTAGCTATCATCATTTGTTTAAGTTGGTTGAACATCTGGGAGTTGATTTTGGACTCTGATATTGATTGGGAGACCATGAGTTAGAGATTCAATTAGATACAGTCATATCCACTTGGGAGATTCGAATTCATTCCCCGTGCATTCGAATTCTTTCCTATGTAAACTATTGTAACACCGGATATTAGTATTGTGAATGATACTGTAAATTCCTTAGCAATACTTGTCTGATACCTATGTGGTTTGTTTTGTTTAGTTTGTATCTTCATTCTCCATCTATTTGTTGCAAACATTATTAGAACTATCTGCTTGAAGATCTAAATGGCATTCAAATTATAATAACTATAAGAATGTTTGTTTTTTTTAATTCACCGAATCAGTGGAGGGTTTTTCGAGGGTATATCATGTGTTCTATGGTTTTATTTATTTATGTATTTGGATTATTGATGAGATCTATTTGCACTGCAATTGTGGAAAAAAATCTTTAAGTTCAAGAATCTCCATTTTTTCTCAAACACTTACAATTTTACTCTTTTGAGTCATTCAAATATTGCATCGTCTTGTCTTTTCCATTATGTATGGTTTCTGGCTCATTGAGTCAATGTTTCCAATTCGCTTGTCATGGTGTTCAATGTTCAAGGAGAGTCTTTTCCCATAACCAACCTATGTATTTACCTTACCTTATTTTGAATGGTCATCTCTAACTTAGTCCCATGGTTGCTCCATAATCAAAATCACTTCACATCATTTTTGTTCTAGTTTTGTGTCGATGATGGGTGAAATGTCATGGCCCTCCTTCGACAAGTTCATTCATGTCAACACCAACACATCATCCGGGAATTAGTCTTAGAAATTAGTTAGTACCTTGAAGCTTTCATGCCTCAATGGAAATTTTCCTCGATTTCAGCAGTAGTATTCCATCATTAGACTCTGATTGAAATATTCCACCAATTGTTAAACTTCAAATCATTTATTCACATTTGGATGAATGTACTAGGGTACTGTTATAGCTGATTTTACCACACCTGTTAGATCACATCTTTAAGGCCTTCCATGTCCCTCTACAGAATATTTTCACCCCATGGAGTTATATTATACTTTGATGTTCCAAAATCATCCCCAAAAATCACCTATTTATACCTATACATGAATTTTAAAGCCATACTCGCGTGTATACGTAGCTTTTGACCTCAAACCTACGTACATCGGGATGTGTGCATAAAGACAAATATTTTTGGAGTTTTCCTCATATGAGTATGAAAATATTGTCTCTTAGCCTTCCATATTCCTTGAGAATGGTTGGATTCGACCCTCCATTACCTATTTGGACTGCTATATATTGAGCCTCTTGGATACATTGAATAAGGATAAATTCAAGAGTAAGGAAACTATAGTCCACTGTTGCCTCAGTTTTGCTTATACTTGAGTCTACATCCCTTTGTCCCTTTGGTGCACATAGTGTTCTTCCCAAGCTTTCCTTTGCTTTGTGAGCTTTCTATCGAGAGATGGAGGATTGAAGTGGTGGACTCCTAGGTGGAGGACTCGGTTTCTCCGGTTCGCAGAAGTGCCGACAGAGTTTGTCATTGTTGTATCTTTGTTTTATTAATAGAAATATATTTTCCTGTCCAATTCATGTGAATTTGAATATGAATATTGAATCCATGGATGTTTTTAATTTCTTATACATGATTGATTATATATTCTATAGTAGATCTAACACATTTATATATATCATGCTTTCTTTGTTTATTGTTTTTGAGAGAAAATTGTACGTGCAATTTCATTGGCAATATCAATGGGGATCTACTTAAACCATCTAGAATAAGGTATGATTCTATATCCCTTAGTGCTATATTTGCTTATTGCTCTTGCATATTGGAAAGGATTGATTTGTGGTGTCATACTATCTGTTGTGGTACCCCCATGCCATAGGAAGTTTCTCTCCATAATAGGTACCTTGGGAATCATTGATAGCAATGGTTATTTCCCTTGCACTTGTTAATGGTATACATTAACGACCAATAATCAAGTGGTTTCTACCATGTCCGACATTAGGAAATCTATTCACATAGATAGAATCGAACTATTCAATATTGGGATGAAGGTCGTGGGTGTTTAGTCATTCACTTGAATATTTGTATCTCCTCAAGTTGCAATGGAGTATTTTGTGATTGAGGCATTGCATATATCCACAATGTATGTATGTTGGATATGCTCAATTTTGAGTTATGATGACATAGATGTATAGTGTATGTCTAGTAGCTATGTACAAATTTGATTCTTGTTCATCATGGATCTCCAGGGTATGTTGGTAGCCATCACGGGGTCTTCACTCAATGAAACCATGTGATAGCACCTTCATTCATGGGATATTAAAGAATACCCCTAATTTCACTAGATATTGATAGTTACCTACAAAAACCCTTTTGTTGAGACACCCTCCCAATACATATTTCTAATTAAAATAACCTCAATTTTATGATATATTCCTTTTTTTTACTATAAACCCAATTTTGTACCCCCCAATATCTATAAACCTCCCATACCCTACACCCCCCCCCAATATGTACAATATATTGAGCTTATTTTTCATAATTAAAAAACCACCCTTTATGAATGAACATGATAATATATTGCTCAACAAGGTGAATCCCCTGTGGTAGCCATGGCCTAGTCATTTTTACATGGATCTGCAATGTATTGGTCGGAATCCATGCCTTGATTCAGTCAGAGTACATAGCTCAGAGTATATGGTACTATAAAAAGTCTTCAACTGACTGTATTTTGCCTTGTCCTCCAAACTAAATCTATCAAATTATTTCACCTATCATACACCTCTAGATTCATACTTTGAGGGCAATATGTTACACCAAAATATTATGAGTTTTCCTAAATACCTAGAGTACATATTCCAAAGAACTTTTTGAAGGGGTGTTTCCTTGTTAGAAGCTCATTTCTAGGAGAATCGACACACCTTTCTTCTTGACATAAGGCATAAGCATAGGTTGACACTGGTTACTAGTGGAAAAAACACGTTAGTGGCACTCCTTGCCTTTGTGCAAGGAGAGGTGTCCATTCCTAATGCCTTTTGATAGTGTGCAAAGAGCGTCAACACTCAATAAAAGGAAAAAAAGAGGATTTTTGATATATTTCTAGAAGAAATCCCTTGTGGAGGCTTATCCCAATCGATTAGATTAGGTGGCATTCAATCCCCTAAACCCTTGGGACGATCCCTCAACTTCCTCCAAGTAAATATTATCCCATTTGATCTCCTTTTGGACTATAAATGTAATTTTACCTTCATGGTTTAGGGAGGACTAGGAAAGCACCTTTATGTTGTTGGATTTATTCTAAGAGTGAGAGGCAAAGAGATTGGAGTTTCAGGGTGAAATAGTTGTGGGGAGAATCCCAACATCAAGTCAATTTGGTTGTAATTATTTTCTCATTCACATTAATAAAAATATGTTTTTCCTTTCCCATAAATAATGTGTAATGTTATTTATTGCATTTCTCCTTGATCATTAGCATAGATCCATCAAATTATCTTGTTGCTTTTATTCTTGTCCTTGGTATCTTTTGTAGGCAGCTCTTCTTCACGGTTGTATCACAAAAAGATTCAAGAAGGCAAGAATAACCTTCAAAAAAAGGTATAAAAGCTTTATATTCAAGTAGTTTGATGACCTAGGGAAATGTTGCATAGTTGTACTTGTTTTGTTCTAGATCTAATTTTTGTTTGCACTAACCACATTTTTTCGGTAACAGTAAACCATTCAGTCATTTGTTCAACCGACTGCTCAGTTTCTTTACAAACTCCAATTGACTGCTTCGCTAGTCGCATGTCATTTAACAATTCAATAATATTTGGACAGTATTGATCTCACATATTCAAGAATGCAGTTTCTTGTTATTTTATATTTTGATTAATGAGATGTTGTTCTAAGTGCCTATATATTCCTTTTGTATGGGACTCAATGACTATTGTTTATCATCAAAACAAATATATATAAACCAACCTGCATTTTTACCTTAGTAGCTCATGGTGGAATGAAATCATTTTTGAATGATATCTTACGATTTGAATTTATTTTTATCTCCAAGTTTTATTTTCAATGGTTGCATGCTAATTGGTGAGTGGTTTTCATAGTTTAAGGAGAACTTTAGGATTTATCTCTACATGTACTTTGTATTAGACCTCGTAAGCTTACAAACTCATATTAATGATAAATTTATCAAAATAATTACCATATAATTTAACTAACACCAACAATATTGGATGTTTGTATTATTCCCCAGCTATAGATTTACCTTATAAATGGTGGATATCTGTGGTTATTTAAATATGTTAGAGCATGGATTTAGCCTAAGAAAAATTTCTATGAAATATTGGAGATGTGCTAGCTTGAGAGAGTGGCTCTAATACCATTTTTGGTGTTCTTTATACCTAAAACATAAAACAACCCAAGATATACAGAGGTTAATATTCAATAAAACATAATTTATAGAGTAGAACAAGAAGCACTAGACAGTAGAAAGATAAATATTGCAAGAAAATAACTTTTTATTATAATAATAATTTCAGGAAGCAATGTTCACATGTATCTCAAGGTTGGGTGACATTCTACTTGAGAAGAGCTATGTTACAATAATTTTCAACGAAATCATAGTCTTATATCTCTTTCGATAGGATTCCCAGATTCGAAACCCTAAATGCTTGACACGGTCAAATAATTAATAAGTACCAAATTCCTAGTGGGTCTTAATTAATAAAGAGACCATTTTTGCATATATTGTTAACTACTAACTACTTGGCCTTATTCCAAAGAGATGGCCATATACAATGCATGATTAACTCCTAAAGTAAGGTGGGATAGGGTAGGACCCTAATATATTCAACAACAAGGAGGTATGCAATAATCAAATTGTTTTCTTTGAGAAGAGGTGTTAATTCTTGATAAACATAACATCAATATTAGGTTGGGGAGACTACAATTTTTTAGTGAAAATAAAATCAAATTTACATCAAGCTACCACAAATATAGTCAATTGCAAATTATTTATTATTTTGATGTTTATCTCTTTTTGGATTCAATTAAGGTTGCAATTAGGGTTGTATTGGCTATATTTTATTTACAACCATAATAATGTACTATTAAATATTTACACTTTCAATGACAGAAAATTTTTAAATTTATTGATTATGTCCACAATTGTTATGAGAATTGTCTAAACTTGTGTCCATATTTATGCCATAGGAAATCACCATAATTAAGTCTATACAAACATCTCCTATTGTGTATTCAATAACTTATTTTGTATTTTCTTAATTGGGTTACAATTTCTTCCTTGTTAAAGACAAAGATAAATATGATTGGGTTGTACAACAACCACAATAACATCTAAACAAATGTTGATTTTAGGTGGCTTATTTGGTCTTAAATATGGTGGAAAGAGACTCCCATGAAAATAAGCTTATTTTTTTATTTTCTTAATTGGGTTACAATTTTTTCCTTGTTAAAGACATAGATAAATAGGATTAGTTGTACAACAACCACAATAGCATCTAAACAAATTTTGTTTTCAGGTGACTTATTTGGTATTAAATATGTTGGAAAGAGACTCCCATGAAAATAATCTTTCAAAACAAATAAATGGAAGATGTTGGTTCCATAATCTCCTATCGATTTACAACTAATTTTAATTATACTTACAGTTATTTTTAATTATAAGCGTAGCGGACCACCTAGTTATGCTTAGGATCATTGTGGAGGAATGTCGTAATGATAAATCCAATATATTTTGTTTCTTTGTGGACTTTAGAAATGCTTTCTATTCGGTACCTAGAAATAACCTGTGGAATAGATTAGAAGAGCTAAAGGTTCATTTCGAGTTGAGAGATGTCGCAATAAGGTTATACGAGAATGTCATTGCCACGTTTAAGAGAAATGAGGGGTGGTCGAAAGATATTAAGTGTGACATCAGAGTTAAACAAGGTTTCCCACTCTCCCCTACCCTATTTGGAATTTACATTGATAAGCTAGAAGGTTGTTTAGAGGAAGAAGGTTGTGTTGGCATGATCTTAGCTGGAATAGTCATCATCCTTCTTCTTTATGCTGGTGATATTGTTGTTTTGGAAAGGTGTCCATATGATATTGATAAACAACTAAGACTTCTTAAGTATTTTTCCTCTGCCATGGGTATGAGTGTTAACACTGACAAAACAAAAGTTTTGTTTATCAAATCCAAGAAGGACACGCTAATTTTGTGTATGACAATAGCAACTTGGATGAAGTGTCTTCTTACAAATACCTAGGAATTGATATTCATCACAAGATCAACTAGAACTATAGCATTGAGAAAAGGATTAATGGAGGGTGGAAAGCTTATTTTGTTCTTGAAAATAATTGTAAAGCAGCAAAGCTTATGATGTGGGATAAAAATAAGCTTCTCTTTGAAAATTTAGTCACTCCTGTTATATTGTATGGGTGTGAGGTTTGGGGTTGCATCATCTCTAGAGAATCCTGGAGAAATATTGAGCAAATCCATAATCATTTTATAACGCATAACCTCAAAATTAAAATCAATACACCCTACCCCATTATCCTTATAGAAGTGGGTCTTTCCCCTATCAAGAGCCTAGCTATGACTAGGCTCTTGTTGTACAAGCACACAATCAATAACATGGGAGACCATAGACTTCCTAAGATAGCTTTAAATTCCATCCAAAACCACCTAAGGCTCAAGTGAGGTTGGTATAAATATAACAGGGCCTGGTTAGGCCATTGGGAGATCGACGAAAGCGTTGCATTGAAAAATATTAATAACATTAAAAAAATTGTTACTTCTAAGTTTAAAGAGAAAATGTGCTGTGAGAAGGATTTAGAGGCTAAAAGAAAAATAAGATATTATAAGGAGGTCATCAAACCTACTCTAGAAGATCAAAAGTATCTCTCTGTTTTAACTAGTTCAAAGAAAAAAACTAATATAGCCATGATAAGAACGAACTCTCATGAGCTCCATAGTGAAACAGGTCGTTGGGCAGTTCCTAAAACACCATGGGTGGACATGATCTGCCATCTCTATGAGAATAGGAACATTGAGGATGAAAATCACTTCCTCTTAGAGTGCCCTACATACATCCACATTAGATCTCAGTTTCATAATCTTTGTTGCAATACCGACCTTCCTATCCTTTTAACATATCAAAATTATAGTGAGCTCGATATGCTTCTCTCCAAGCTCTTTGAGCATAGGAATACAATTTTAAAACAAACTAAATAATTTGTTTCTTTAGGTCTAATAGACCAAATTTCGGTCTCAGGGACGTTAAACATCATCATCATCATCATCATCAATAATAATTATTTATTTTAAATCATTTTAATTGATTTAAATAAACATGGATTGAATTTTAAATTCATCATAATAAATAAATTTTTTAAGAAACTTAATTTCTTCAAAGATAAATATACAATATTTTCACAATAATGAATGATTTGTATGTTATAAAAAATGCATCCAAACCATACAAACTTGAAATACAAAAAAAAAAACTATATATGTTATACCTTGCTAGCTAGAATTCCCCCAAAAAAATTACTAGGAACAAAAAAAATATTCTACCTTTACAGCACCATCTAAATATAGTTTTGTAGGTATATTGGTTTACATACTATATAATGAAAGTAATTTATGGGAAAACATATCATCTTTAAAAAAGTAAAACTAAATATATCCATGCCTATATTGAGCTTTAGTATCGATATTGCCCACCTAGGACTCTAGTCCTTCATTCTTTATGTGCACCATGGTAGTGTTGAAATTTGTGAATTCCTAGAGGGGTTCTATATAAAATTCCATTTTCCATGAATCATGGTGCATTGGGTATAATTTCTTCTGAGGTTTCATGAAGGCCACAGAAGGATGAGTCCCTTGAAATCTCCACAGTGTCGGGGGGAAATGAAATCACATTTGGAGGAACATTGATATGGGACATAATGAACACACTAGAGATTGTATAGATTTCAAATAGGCATTCATTTCTCTTTATTTCTCTCCATTAATCAACATGAAATCCCTTGCATCCTTTTTCCATTCCCTCGGTCATAGAATATGAGTTGTCATGTTAACCATGCATTGATCCCAAATTCTATGATCTTTTTTCTAATACCTAATTCTCAAACACCAATTTACACCAAGGTCACTATAAGGCCAAGTAATTAACATATTAGTGATCCTTTGCAACATCCATTTCAAATTGCTTGATCCCCCTTTGCAACATCCATTTCAGATTGCTTGAGCCCCCATTGCAAATCTTTTGGCTCATAAGGAACACAAGACTTATTACAATAGAGATAGTTAACCATGGATACCCTTAATCTTGTTGATAAGGACTACACCACTACATTTGGGGTCCAAAATTGATGTTTCAACCTACTTTTGATGAAAAATCAACTTATAATGTTGAATTGAAGTCGAATGAGTAGAAAATCTCACAAAAAATGCACAGGGTGTCCTAATAGATGTTGCTTAAGCAAAATTTGCACAATAGAATTGCTTAAGAGTCATTCCTATTGTCCATAGTACGTCACTTAAGTGAGTTTCCTATTTAATGTGCTTAAGAGATGTGATGAGTGTTGTAGATATTTTTCCCCTTTTTATGACATTGAAAATTTGATCAAAGAAAAGAAAACAATGCATTTTTGGAGAAAATTTGGGAAAAGGATAAATTTGGTTAGAGGTAAATTTTCATTTGGTTTGAGATTAACCTTGAAACTATAGCTTACCTTTTGAACTTAGAGGATTAATATTTGACATTTCTTCATCATGTAACCTAGTTTATATTGGTTTTTTCTTACAAGTATGTTTTTACTGTTTGAACTATTTTGTATTGTTTTGAGATTAGTAGGGTCATTTGTTAATGATGAATGTACATCATACATTTCCAAATTTAGCACACAACCTTTCAAAACACTACCCCATGAAGAACCATTTGACATAAAGTTGAATTTCTTAATACATTTTTAATTTTCTATTAGTGAAATTCTTTTAATTTATTCTTAGTGTACTAATGAATGGTTCTTGTATTTTGTTGAGATATAAAAAAATGTTAGGTAACTCTGACTGGGGAACTACTATATCTAAATGAAATGCTTATTTACAATCATCTCTCAATTATATATATGTTTCCATTGTGGATATTTCCCATAATGAAACCAATTATTTTTCACATAATAGAAATTGCGATAAAATCTTACGGGAATCATCCCAATATTAATCTTGAAATTGGTTAGGGGAAATGTTATTTCCCTTGTACCCAATGAAAAAACATAAATATAAGAATAATTGTTAATTCAACAACTAGGAAACATTTCCTAGAGCATTGGCACTTGGAAGGTGGAAAATAATATCACCCCTTTGGTAAGATAGAAGAAACATTTTTTTTTGACATTTTTCAATAGTTTTAACATTTTTATTTTTCGATTCTATTGTAAGACCTCCAATGCTTGAAATTACACATGCTACAATTCATAGTAGAGAGGTTGAGGGTGATGAAATCAAGTTTATTATATGGAAGAAAATGAACTTAATATTGTTGAGATTGAAGGGAGAAATAGGTTGATCCATGACACATTTGTTTCCATGGATGAGAATGCACATGTGGATGAGATCTATGATATATTAATGATGTTCATATAATTTACAAGGAACAAAAAATATTATACAAAGACCCAAAGACACAAAGACACAAAGAAAATTCTTATATCTTATCTTTTGGTGTTGGTCAACTTGAAGCTAATGAATAGTATTTCAAATACAGGAATGTCACAAGTGTTAAGGTATCCAAGAATTTTTTATGTAATTATAGGTTTTGTGACTTGTTTGTGATTGTAATATATAAGCTCTTAGTTTTGAATTTCCAATATATTAATTTATGTTTTATTGTACATTGCTAGGTAATATTCTTGTACCACCAACAAATAATTTACCTTGCACGCATAGAGAAATGTGTGTTATTTTGAAATATATAGGAATGGGTATACCATGATTGATGGACGTATTAATGATAATATTTTATACTATGGAAAACATGTGTAGAAACTAAAATTCCCTAAATGTGGAAGTATTGGTATTGTACAAAGCAGGTAACAAATAAGATGCCTCACAAAGTTTTTCTACATATCCCCTATTACAGAGAGAAACTTCCTATGGCTTGGGGGTACCACAACATACAGCTTGACACAAGAAATCAATCTTTCCAAATATGCAAGAGAAACCAAACATCTAACACTAAGGGATACCGAATCGTACCTTGTTCCAGACGATTGAAGTAGATCCCCATTGAGCTTTTCCAATTCACGCTTGCATTAACAATTCGCTCTCAACAACAACAAATAAGACAAGCATGCTCTATAATAATGTGTTAGACCTATTCTAGCATATATATTCAATAATGTATAAGGGATTAAATACATCCATGGATTCAATATTCATATTCAAATACACATAAATTGGACAAGAAAATATATTTCTATTAATAAAATTAGAGATACAATAGTGACAACCTTTGTTGGCACTTCTATGAACTGGAGAAACTGATTCCTCCACCTAGGCCTCCACCACCTCAATCCTCCATCTCTCGATAGAAATATCACAAGAAAAGGCAATCTTTGGAAGAACTCAAAGTGATCCAAAGGGACAAAGGGATGCAAATTCAAGTATAAGCAAAACTAAGGCAACAATGGACTATAGTTTCTTTACTCTTTAATTCCTCCTCTTCAATGTACCCAAGGGGTTCCTTATATAGCACTCCAATGAGGTAATGGAGGGTCAAATCTGATCATTCTCAAGGAATATGGAAGGCCAAGAATCAGGATATTTGAACTCATATGAGGAAAACTCCAAAAGTATTTGGACTTATGCACACATCTCGATGTATGTGGGTTTGAGGTCAAAAGTCGCGTGTACACGTGAGTATAGCTTTAAAAGTCGCATACATGAATAAACAAGTGTTTTTTAGGGATGATATTGGGACATCAAAGTATAATATAAGTCCATGGGGTCTAAATAGTCTGCAAAGGGATAGGGAAGGCCATAAATGTGTGATCTACCTAGTGTGGAAAAATCAGCTATAACAGATGCCCCCTAATGTGTGAGGTCAAAGGGGTAACATGATGGCCGAAATACATTATAAAATCCATCCCAGAAGTGGAGTAATGAAGACCTAGGTGGAAGAACCAACCACTCACCAATACAATAAAATGATCAATCTCGACATGTGACTGCAAATACATACAATAGTCTCGGATACATAAGAGTACAATGGCCATGAATAGGCATGATATACAAAATGTGACATGTGTGGTCATCACCACGTACAATATACAATAGATCAAAATCTCCAAAGTGGATGAAGATATACAATAGATTAATATCTCTATAATGGATAAAGATATACAACAGATCAAGATCTCCATAGTGGATGAAGATATCTGATATACACTGGCATCAAATCATGAGAGCTGATATCTCATGAAAACTGCCATGATCAAGGAGGTATCATACATGGAATGCCACCAAGATGGAAGGTATTCTACATGAACCACTATGAGTACATGTCCTACTATGCATATAGATGTGTCGAGGTCGAACATAGTAGTCCATCGTCTGATTACCAATTATTGATGTATACCGTTAATAGACGCGATATCACCCACCGATAAAGAAAATGGGAATCAAGGTACAGAGTGCAATCTAACAAGTGTGAATAGATGTGTTGAGGTCGAACACTTGGAATAATCCATCGATCAGGGGACATTGATGTTTTCCCAAAAATTTCAATGGTGAGAGAACCTACCACTGATGACTATAAGTCTCAAGGCACTCAAAGGACTCTAGACTCATATTCCAGAATAAATGATCTGAAGTCGATGGAATGGAATCCATTGGAAGGAGGGAATTAAGGCATCCCCCATCAATCAACATGAGGTACTTAGAAATGTTGTATAATGTGGAAGAAATTGAACAAGATGTGCATAAACCAGTAACAGTATCGGGAATGGCTGACATGAAAAGTCAAGATAATTGAGGAATGGCCGACTCAGGCTTCAGCTTCCTTCAAACAAGAGCATAAAGGAGAATGGTGACTAAAGGTAGGAAACATGGACTCATTATGCAAACTGGGACATCTCTGCGACACGGGAGGCATCAACAGAGGCTCCATAGGGACTGGAAGCTGTGACCAATCGACAGAGATAAACTCAAAGTAATGAGTACAGCTCCTAAAGTCAAACTAATAAACTAACCAATGGATGTGATATACAGTACTATTTTTGAAGGCGACATGACTCGACTGCTACCAAAGATAACATATTTTCATGTCCATATTTTTATGTTTTTTTATTTTTTTGGATTTTTTCAGATATTTAGAAAAGCTTGAAAAAGAATAAAAGTTCTTTATAGTACAAATATAGGAGGAGACGAGTGTCAAGGGACAAGCAAACTAGTTCCAAGTAGTGGAACATGCCTATGCTCAATGCAAAGAGATATGTGTAGGATAACGATACTCAAGGGAAGGTCTCCTCCCGGTAAAAGGGGTGATCAAGCTGCAAAAGATATGTAAGAGGCTCTTCTCGGCTAGACATGAGACAAGCTCAGGCTATAAGACTGATAACTCAAAGTCAGGAAGCTGGATTAAATCTCAATAATACAAGCAAAACTCATGAAAATGCAATTACAACTTGATATATACAAGGGAGTCTCGGGGGAATGGCCAGCATAAATTTCAAGAGGAGTATGAATCTCTTGCTCAAAGACATGTTGGGACTAAAAAGGGACTCCCACAACCTAAAGGATAAATTTCAGCATGGGCACCAAATGCAAAAGAGGATCTAACTAGGGAACCCATGTATAGGAAATCTCTACCATTTGCACAATACCACTTCTAACATCAGCATGAAGGTTCTGTGATATCACAGAATGGGTTCGTACCTAAGGTCAAGATGAAACAATCATAAGGAAATGCATAATTCAAGCGGATATGGAGTCCTAACCTATATGCCAGTTCACAATTATACCTGTCATGGGCACGAACAGGTCAAAGCCTCAGAGAGAGTGTACAAAAAGAATTGGACCCTACATGACAACAATATTAGTCCAAAATAGCTGGAAAGAGTCAGTAAAGAGTCAAAACTACAGGATATAGGGAGGAATGATCACGACAACTATAATCAAAGGAAATAGTGCAGTGTACGATGGGGCATAAGAAGGAATGTAAGGTGTAGACCCAATGTTCACGTATCCACTACCACCCCCATGAGGGTGAAAACTAATGTTAATACTAGATGAAGGGAGTTAAAATCCTCCACAAATGGAGTATAGGATGGAATATGACCACTCCCACATCTTTGAGCAAGGTAAGGGGTTGTGGTGCCCCCTATTCCAACACCAGGGTCCGTACTAAGACCTGGAACAGGTGACGGGATACTAGTAGTGATATCAGGCATGTCGAACATAAAAGGACCCAAACTCAAGAGAACATAAATATACTCAAGTAACCACAATCTCAAAATAAAACTAGCACACAAAGAGCACACTCCTAAGAAAATCTACAGCCAGAAATCAAGCAAGCCAAGGGGAGGACAAGTGAGCTCCTGAATGTAGCAGGTATGTCTCACCTAAGAGAGGCTCGAGACTCCCATACATTACAAGCAGAGTTGTGTAACCAATTATAGTGGCCCTCACCTTCAACGCATAAAGAGACTGTGATGTCCGATCCTTGCCTATCCAAGACACTTATTACGAAGAAAACTTCATATGGCTTGGGGTGTACCAAAATAGATAGAGAAACCACAGAAATTAATCCCTTCCCAATATGTAATAGAAATAAAACATCTAACACTAAAGGATCTCGAAACATACCTTATTGCAGATGGTTGATGTAGATCCCCATTGAGCTTTTTCCAATCCCGCTTGTGTTAACAATTTGCTCTCTCAACAACAACAAACAAGACAAGCATGGTATATAATGGTGTTATACCTACTCTAGCATATATAATCAATAATGTAAAAGTAATTAAAAGCATCCATGGATTCAACATTCATTTAAGTGCACATCACTAGACAGAAAAAGATATTTCTATTAATATAAATCAAAGATTACATGAATGACAACCTCTGTCGGCACGTTTGCGAACTGGAGAAACTAAGTCCTCCACTTGGGCCTCCACCACCTCAATCCTCCATCTCTCTATAACAAGCTCACAAGCAAAGGTAATATTGGGAAGAACACCAAGTGCTCCAAGGGACAAAGGGATGCAGACTCAAGTAGAAGAAAGCTATGGCAACAATGGACTATAGTTTTCTTGATCTTCGATTCACCCCCCTCAATGTATCCAAAGGGTTCCTTATAAATGGGGCAATGGAAGGTCAAATCTGAGCTATCCTAAGGCATATGGAAGGCCAAGATACAATTGAATTAGATCCACATCAAGGAAAACTCCAAAAATATTTGGCCTTTTGCACACATCCCGATGTACACGGGTTTAAGGGTTATATCCACATGTATATGCGAGAAAGGGTTTAAAAGTCATGTACAACAAATAATGAGTGTTTTTAGGGATGATCTTGGGAACATCAAAGGTACAAAAATGGTCCATGGGGTCCAAAGAGTCTGCAGAGGGACAAGGAAGGCCATAAATGTGTGATCTACCATGTGTGGTAAAATCAGTTGTAACAACACTCACAAAATAACCTTTGCAAGTACGTCTTGTGATACCTAGGAAAGGAAACTAAGGTCAAGTACAGTCATAGGCAGGATCAGCCATATGGGCAAGGTAGAAAATCCTGAAACTCTTGAAAGAGCCCTCAGATACAAATACAATCCTGGAAATATCTTTGGTACTCACAGAAAGTGACCAAGGGTCATTCCAATCATAATTGCATGCAGTGCCTTGTACTTAACTCCTGTGTAAGAGGATCCTCCTGGGAAACACTAATCATACCAAGGATTTCTCACTCTCACCTGGACAGAGATCTAATTTTTTTTGTTTAGTAGTCTTGGAGAGTTGACTCATAATGAACTATTTCAAGACTCTAAATCCTAATCTTGTTGGCGAACCCTATAAAAGAAAAATGTGTAGTTCATTTTAATTAAGCGTTGATTTTAATGGTTGTGATTACTCAAAAGTAAATTACCGTGCAACTAATGATATTGTGACTCAGCAGTCAAATAAATATGCACACCTAACAAACAATGCCAAGTGCAATTTTGTAGAATTAAAAATAGGGTATTCCACTACATGCATATGTATTCATTCCTTTCCGAATGCTAGTGCAATCCTTCCTATATGAAATCCTAAATACAACTCTCATCCAAGAAATCCAATGCAAGTACCTCCTTAAATCCATATCTAAAATGCAATTAAGAATGCAACTATTATGTATTTTCAATATAAAAGAATGAAAATGCAATAAAAGTCATTTAAAACTCTCAGTCTCTGCAGCAAGTATAAAACCCAAGCCAAGAAAGATACTCAAACAAAAATACTAATGCACTAATGGAAAAAAAAAAGGAGATAAATGACTAGAACTAATTTCAAAGAAAAATAAATGAAAAAGAGGTCTCTGGTCACAACAAAATTAGTCAACAGACAACATTAGAACCCAGGAGGACCCAGCCACACTCACAACCCACCCAAAAACTTCTCACATCAAAAACACAACCAAAAGGGAGGATGTACGTGACAATTTAAAGAACAATAGCGTATGTACATGACTACGTAAGGAAAACCTGCGTATGTACATGAATTTTCAGATGAAACCCATGTATACAGATTGTTAGTGCTAGAAATTGTTCCTAGACTACCACAAGAACAAGCTAACACAATCTCAAATAGAAATAAAATAAAATTGGTTTTTAGGGTTTTGGCTTATAGTTTTGGTTTAAAACTTCATCACCAAGGAGGAAAAACAATAACAAGCTAATACATAACTGAATCATGCACAATTTATATAAACTGAGGATTAAACACATCCCAATAATCCATAAACATTACACATGAAATACTAATTTCACCCACAGGCTACAAGCATTTACATGAATAAAACCTTTAAACAGGAAATGAAATTGCAGACTGAGTAATCAACTAGATCATAAATGAAAATGCATGACAGGTAAAAGGGCTTATCAGTTTATATATAATCAATAACATTCATCCACTTACATAAGAGTTATAAGTGCTAGCTTGAGATATCAAAGCTCCAAAAGCCTCTCCTTGAGTGAAAATTCCCCCCTCAAAACTGTATGTTTGTCTTTCTTTTATCATTACAAAGGTAAATTAGTTCCATAACTATCTTCTAGGTCGAAATTTGAAACAGTTACATCAATTAGTTACATGATAACTCAAAATCTTTAAAGACAATTAACCCAAAAATAGCAAATCGGATTTGGGGAAATTTGGCAAATTTCTGAAAATTTGGGTCTCAAACACGCCTTCATATCTCTTGATCTAGGACACCTGTACAAAAACTGAGAGAGGTGTTTTTAAATGAGTCTGTTATGAACAAAAATTCTCCTTAAATTGATCAGAATACGTGATGGAAATTTGTGACTAAAACAGGAAATTCTTAAATAATTCAAACCCTGAAAATAGGCCACAAAGATGAATTCGAATCTCTCAGACGATAATAGATGTTGAAAAAATGAGAGAGGTTTTCGTGAATGAGTTTGTTGTGGACAAAAATTTCTTCTTTTTTTTCATAATTCGTTTCCATCACCTCATAATATGCTCCCAATGATAATGACAAAAACATGAAAAACAGAGCTGCTACAAAAATCTCCTCATGAAAATATTTGACAAATGACTAAAAAATGAGGGTTAGATTATAAAGCAAAACTTGGAATAAAATTTTATTATAAGTTTTTAAAAGCTTAAAGATATACATATTAACTAATGAGCCCAAAATACAAAGCTTAAAACTAAAATAATGAAATAATTCAACCATTAAAAGCATTAAATCCAACAAAAATTACTGATTGTCAAAAAATCTTAAAATCAACATAAATTGTAAAATCATTTTAAACCAACGGTTGAAAATTATGACAAAAAGAAAAGATAAACTAAGAACAAGATCTAGTTATAACATATGGCTCTTGCTGCGGGATGAATTCCTCCTTCTGAGGCTTCAAGAACCTATACACCTTGTTCCTTATTCATTGGGTGATGGAGTCATTTACAAAGTCTCTGCAACTTTCTCAAACTCTGAACACATACCTCTGAAATGACAAGATACTGCTACAAACCAGCATACTTAAAATAATATACATGCTCTTATAGTGAGCTTATTATGCTTTTTACTCCTACTTCTAATCAGAGGAAACAACCCAATCAAGTGTACTCATACTTCCAGTGAAGCCAAGAAACCATTTGACTGAGAATCATAATTCCATGCATGCTACTGTTTGAGAAGACCCACAAAGGATGTGATAAATGCAATAAAGAGGCTATAGGTAGCTAATACTTATGACTATAAATAGGAAGTATGCCAAAAGTTGGAGCATTAGAAACATTTGAAAATACAACTCCATCCAAGAAGCCATAGGATCATGAAACTCGTGCAAAATTATTCCTTCATGTTGTTCAAAAAGAATGGACTGCAAATGGGTGTCCTCAATTCTCAATACTCCATGAGATAATGCAATAAGAGAAAAATATATAAAATCTTCGACTCTGTTGCCCTCATCCTATTTTATATCTTCCACTAACCCAAGCTGACTGATTTCTGAAGAGTGTTGCTTAATTAATGAGGACTGAAAGTGTAATAACCCAAAAATTAGTAAAAATTTAAAATTTTAAAAGTGACATAAAATGTCTAAAGTCGCAGCTAAGTAATTGCTAATGGTTAGCATAAAATGAAACAGTTTATAAATGAACATGGGATTGCTTATTTAAAATAACTTGTAAACTAATGGGTGTAATTTTAAACACTTGTGTTAGTACTATTAATGACTTAACAGGTTTAGTTCTATCAGAGTTAGAAAAGGACTTGCATTTTGCTGCTGCTAGATATACTGATGATTAACTTTTGTCAAGTAGGTAAGAATTATTGTATGAGATCGGGGCTTACTTAGCATTCTGCTAACTCAATTGGACTGTCGGTTCCCTATAGGTTTAGCATGTAAGTGTAAGATCCAGTAGGTGTTATTTAAAATTATGTCGAGAACTACTTCCCTAGCATGATTAAGATGCTAGTTTTAGAAAAGGTTTAAATATGCTGCTTGTCTTCAAGGAGGTAATGTCAATTCTTTTTTCATTGTTATAAATCCATAGTTGTATTTATAACTAACACCATAATGATTTTCTATCAAAAATATAAACGAGGGTTTAATTTTCAAGAGTAAGTGCTTACCAAAGTTCCTTCAATCATATGAAGATTATTCTCTAAAAGTCTAAAGAACATGGTTTTATTTTCTTGTGTTTACAGTCATGGTTATTTATAAATTTCCATAGAGAGAATAGAGTTCATGGTTTTGGGCTTAAGTTTACTTCAAACTATTTAGTGTTCTCACAGCTATCCTCACTTCAAGACTCAATAGATGTCCTTCTCTTAAAGAATGATCAAATTACCTATGTTTTTCAATTATAATTTTAACAATGAGTTAGTAGAAATTTATCAGGATTCTCCAACATTTTTAGTCTTCAGTTTCTCAAACACTCCTTCAACAAAACAACATAAAGGTTATGTTTTTAGAAGTTTATGGCTTTTCCTTTTTACTATAGTCATAAGCTATAATATAACCATCTCATAACTCTTTTACTATTTCAAAATAATACACCATCTAATCGACTTGTTTGAAAAACATGAAGATCTTCTAGGATAACAAGAGTATCCAAGTTTTAACCTAAGTATGAACCACTATGATGAAATCGAAAGATGACAATCATATCTTGTATAGTTTTGAAATGATTGTTGGTTTTGAAATAATGCAAATGTTTGATTGCAGCGTTGACTATGGGTTTCGACCCACGCTTGGAGAAGTATTTGGATGGACACGTGGATAGGTTACATCCACTCAAGGGTTGACTTAAAACCTTGAAACCATACACATTTTCTTTATGTAGCGAGAGTTCCTCCTTTGTGTTGGTTGAGCTGAGAACTCGCGGCCATGAGAGGCCTGTAGCCACCTTCAAACATTGGCATTAAACCTGCAACTTCTATACTATGACTGTTGGGAGAATTCGTTAATGGTTTAGGTATTTTTAAGTGTTGAATAGCTACATCGAGAGTGTGTATTGGATTTTCTTTGTGGCTTGAAGGCTGTACTTTCCTTTAACCTGCAACTGATACTCATAGCTTCTGCCTTCATCTGGTTGACTCGATTTCCTTGTGTTTCCTTCGCAAAGGTCACTTCACATCTTCTTGCCTTTTGGCATGGTGCCAAATGTGACCTAGTGTGGCCATCTCTCCTCAGCTTCAACTCCAAGTTTCAACAGGTAAAGACTTATACTAAACCCGGGTTTAAATTTGTTTTCTTACGAGGTTTTTTACAATTTTTATGCAAACAAAGTATTTATAATGATACAATTTGATTCTTGCAGTTCTTTGCTCCTGATTCCAATATTGTAGGTGAAAGCAAGCTCACTCTTTAGTTTTTTACTTGAGCATCCAAATGGTAAGCCCCAGTTCCAACGAGGGTTTCTTCCTGCATGACGTTGTGGTTGTTGGAAGTTGGTTCTTGTGGTTGAAAATATGGCACAGCCTTGGTTCTCTGTTAGCTTACGTTTAAAATCTTGTTTGTTATTACAAAAGTTTTAGAAACCCTTAAAGGGGTACTTCATGCAGGGTGAAGAAGGCTCTGGAAGTCATGATGGAAAATGGTTTTTATTTGGTGTTTTCATCCTTACAGCCTAAACAATGTAATTACTTTCATTTTAAAACGATAGAGCCCAACTCTGAACTCAATGAGGCTCTCGACCTCTATCTAGTTAAGTTTTAGTTTTTATAATAGATTTTAATAGGTGAAGAAAGACTGTGAAACAGTTAGGATTGTAAATGGAAACATGATTTTTCTCCTGTCAGTAAATTATGGATACTGTTTGATATATATATATATATATATATATATATATTGCATAGTTTGGTTTTGTTAACAGGCCCGAGCCTCGACCCTTTTATTCTAAAGGCTATAAGCCATTCCTTATTATTTGATTCTGTTTTTGCAAATTGTTTATGTAATATTAAATTATTTAATTTTGTTTTCAACAAATTGTTTATGTAATATTTTTAATTATTATCCTGTATTATAAGGATTCTAGTGCAAAGTTTATGGGACATTTTACTGTGTTTAAGAGTAATATTTTACTTTGTTTTTTTCTCAAAAGGGTTAATTAATAAGTAAACCCTACAGTTCAATAATAGCATTATTTATACTTAGTAATTCTTAGTTCTGTTTATTTAATATTTTCCTTAATGATTTTTACAGCTTGTTTTTAAAACTCAGCTAAGAAGTATTAGGGTTTATTACTGCATACTTGTGAATAGGATATATTTATCTTTCCAAAACCTAAGTAGTGTATTTAAGTTACTAAAGAGACTTCTGTATAAGATCAGAGGCACATAGTGTCTGAAATCAAATGTTATAAAAAATGTTTAGAAAATTCTCTTTACCTGGTTCTTAGATGATAGCCTGTTTACTATAATTATGTTTATTTATTTAACTGTAAGTTCTATGTTTTATAAAGAATACTAATATTAGAATTAGTTCTATAAATAATATGATTACTAATGTTTTTACATACCTATCTTTTAGTTTTTATCTGAAGTAAATACATTCAATGTAGACAATATTTACTACTTCTTTACAGTAGAAATCATAAGCAAACTAAATTAAAATGTAGTTACAATTTTCATTCAAGTGAAAATAATCATCATATTCACCTAAACACCCAACTATAATAGAGTACTGCCTGAGCCAGGCGTGGAAAAATACAGTATGGAAATTATAATTCTATTTGTTTCTCATTTTGCATATTTATTATTATTTCTAACATAAACTGCAATTTACCAAGTCTAACATTACACAGTTAATCCTTTCTTCACAAACCCTAATTAAATAATAACATGAAGACAAATAGAACCTGTCAATGATAAGGAGAAAAAAACTTAAGGAGGCTGTTCCTCCCAACCTACTCCTGGAGAACACTCAGACAACGCTTCCTCAGGAACCCCGAGCCTGTTCCTGGTCCTCCTGGTAGGGTACTAGGTGGATAATATAACCTTAAGACCTTCTATCACCTGACTGGTACAATTACCTCAGTAATTCAAATCTACTCACAGCAGTAAGAACTTCAGCCCAATAGCTGCAATAAGTTCAGTCTCAGCAGTTAACCCCTCAAACTCACTTCAGTAAATCCCCTCCATTGAATTTTTCTTGAGTAAATTCATTCACCTTGAATGATCACCTCTAGAATGAGCAGCCTCAGCTGTCTTTAATGGGAAATTTTATAGAGATGCCTAGTTCTTCTGGGTCAGTTTTCATTTAATGAGCCACCTACTCCAATTCTAGTTTCTTGGGGAATCATGACCACAAATATAGGGAAGTTGCCACCTACAATAGTTGGAAGTAGTTTGAGGATGATGCCACTTGTCAGTGTCCTCTCCACCAAGTCTCCTCCACCAAGTGACCAGTAAACACTCTTTTAATAGCTTCCGTAAGCTATTGTCTCATCATGTATTTATTTATAAATAAAATATTCTAAATTACATTAATTATTCTTGACCCCACTTGGTCATCAATTACAAACTTAGCATAAAACATAACACAATGTTCCTCAAATAACATTAAATTGTTTTTGCAAATTGGGGCATGCGACAAAAAGAATGGTTGTAGTATTTCTTTATATCCATAAAAAACTGGCATTTTTTCATAATGGTTTTGAGTAGCAAAGTTATCATGGCCATGGATATTAGACACATCGAATATTACATTCAAAGTATCCACAGTCTGGATGCTATCAATTTGAGAGTCAAAGTTATTCAAAAAAATTTCTTGTTCGGTAAAAAGTTTGGAATATAATTCACCTATCGTATCTATTTCTGCTGATCATGGAATTTTCGATTTAAAACTTTAATGTCTTCATTATATTCATCATAAAGTGAAGCATTCTCTTCCTCTCCATTGATGTTCTTTTTAAATTGTGGCTCAAGAATGGAAACCAAGGGCTCTTCAAACTGCTTCTCGACCTTTAAATAAAACCCTTGACCAAAACTTGAACAAATAAAATTTTGAAAGTGACCATAAGTCAAGAATGGCAGATTATGTCTTATATCAATAGTAAGAGGTTGAAGAACAACAACTTCTTCTTCATAACATGATAATCTCATAGCAGGAGCTAGAAAATTTCTACTATAATCCACTTAAAGCCTATTATCATCTAAAACGTCAGCAAACTAATATGAAGAATCAACACAAGCGTCATTTATATCCTTATTCATATGAAAATCTGAAAATGATGAAGAAAACTGTCTTAAATCTGAATGATACCTATTATCTTCTTCCTGTTCATAAGCTTGTATATCTTCAACATGAGCTTGATATCGAAAGCATTTTGAAAGTTCAGATGTTCTCCTACACTCCTTTTTCATCCCCAAACAATTTTCTTAAAGATGATGATTTCCTTTCTAACAGGAAAAATACAAGATCTAAATGTTGATCCATAACATAATATACCATAGCAAGTTTTTCTAAAGGTCTGATCTCCGTAGGCATACTGATATAAAAAATTTGAAACCTCCAATTAAATTTAGTAATTGCCTCATCATTCTCCCTTTCAAACTATAGAATTCGGAAAGAAATTGATCATAAGATTTATTCTTACCCCAATCCTTCAAAAATACATCATGTAACTCTTCCCATGATCCAATTGAATCAGATTTTAAATTTCGGAACCAAAACCCAGCATCTCCAGCAAAGGATATCGAAAATAACCTCATGACAACATCCTCATGCATGATTTCAAAATTATCAATGAACTTATGAAAAGATCCTAAATGCTTTTCTGCTATAATATGGTCTTTTCCAGTAAAATGGGGTAGATATTCAACAAAGTAGGAAGGGTAAGGATGTAAGAGAGATGGCAGCCTAAGAGGTTTAAACATATTTTGTATGAGTCTAGACTGAAAATCTATGAGTTGAAAATGAGGCTTAACAAACTGTTCACAAGTTTCGGCAGTGATGGTAGAAGGTAATGGATCATATTTATTCTCTACAAGATGACCAGAATAATCAGGTTCAAGAGATATGGGTATATGTATATCATGTTGCACATGTATTTCAAATGAAGGAATAGGAT